>JAJOZX010005263.1:100000-377936 GCA_023014485.1 Bathynomus jamesi
CTTACTCTTGACTTCTCCCTTTCATGCCATGTTTATGTTTCCCACCCATACAAAAGTTTCAGTACTAACATACCATGTAAACATCTCGTTGCATTTCGATTCAGTCTCCGTTTTCAGCGCAGCCGTCACCTTTCGTCCTTGATTCACTCTACTGTTAACTTCACCCACACTCGTACCTGTTTTGTTCAATACACATCACAGATTCTTAAAAGACTACCACTTCTAGTGTTTCACCATTCACCATCACGCGATAGTCTCTCAGTCTATCAGTTTTCTCTCCACAATCAATATCTTGCTCTTACCCACATTCACTTTCAACAATCTTCTCTCGCACACCGTTACAAAACTCTTATCCTCTTGCATATCACAATCATTCAAGACAAATAACAGCATCATCGGCATACAAAGATTCGACAAGCTCCACCTATTCCCATCACGCACCAGATTCAATCCTCTTTCTAGCAGTCGCACTTTCACCAAACTATCATACTTAATCTAATTTAAACCACGCATTTTTTAAGGAATTTTGTATTTATTTATTATGTACAAGAAGTCATAATTTTTCCGTTGCGTGCCAAAGCTATTGTGCCAAGATACTTACTTTTAAACTATTTTTATTGACACTTTTCGCACTGGAATTATTATTTATATAAGGGAGCACTGACCTAGAGGCACCTCCAGGTGGTGCATAAATCAATTTAAGAATTCCTACGGAAGTGTATGGCACTAAAATGATTTCCCCTCTTTTCCAAGAAAAATTTACCATATCGTAATTTATATTGCGTTCTTCGCATAGGATTTACCTAGATAAGGGAGTACTCGTCCGAAGGCTCCTCCAGTTGTCCACTACACACTATCCTTTATTTTCATTTGTTTTTCATATTTTCTTTATTTTCTCTTTCTTTGTTGGTCTAGCCAGAGTGGATATTCGGGTCTTTGTTGGCCTGTAACTCTGTAACGCATCACTCCATCCATAAACAGATTAAACAGCACACCAACACTTACATCAAACCAATCATTTAGTTCTTTATTTACTCTCATACACGCACTACTTCCACCAAAGAAACTCTTCACTGCATTCATGAGTCTACCGCCAATCCCATATACAGAGCTGGGCAGTATTTAAATACATTTGTATTTAAATACGTATTTAAATACATTTGTGTATTTAGAACTGTATTTATAAATGCATTGTTTTTCATGTATTTAAATACTTTAATGAGTATTTAAATACAATGTATTTAAATACTCAAAATATAAAAATGTAAATACTTTTACTGGTTTAATACACGTTCTGTACTAGCACAGTACGACGCGTCGACAGTGTAGTACAGCATGGTTCACGTTTCAACGTGTCAGTTCAATCGGTTGTGTGCCACTCTTAGTCGAAAGCGGTTGATTTCTTTATCGTGTGCGTGTCATGGCTTCAACAAGCAAATCCGGTGAATTAAACAGTGATATATCTGCAGATAACAATTTAGTGCACCCTCTGTTTGATGGAAAATACTTTAAAATTAAATCTAAAGACGGTAATAAGGTAAAGTGCACCTGCTTGCTGTGTAAACACGAAGTCTCTGCTGCAAGCAATGCTACAACGAATCTGTACACTCATCTGAAGGTAAGTGTTTTTTTAGACATCAAAAAATATCTTGAAATTGACCGAATAATCGTACAAAACGGCTCTGCCTTAAGTGGGCCTTTGTAACTAACTCGTTGCAATCAATCCAATTTGCGATGGAAAATTCATTGATGAAAAAGCTTTTAAAATCGTCTGATCTATCGAGTGGTGTATTTATTTCGAAATTCACCATGTCCCCTAAAGTAGAAATTTATCAAAAATTGATATCAATGATTATTGATTCATTAATTATCGATCATTATTCATTAGGTAATTCATGTTTATTTTTTTCACAGCGTGTCCACCCTGGCATGATTCAAACTGTGCAAAAGTTGAGTATAATACTGTATGTCACTGGTTGAACATCGTAAGTTCTAAGTTCTTTTGTTTTGTTCTAAAAAGGGAAATATATAATCGGAAATTAGATTGTACTATTTCTTTATCCTTTATCAAGCATTTTATATTGTTGTTACTCATGAATTAGTGAATGCATATGTTAAAATTTGTATGTATTTAAAATGTATTTACAAATGTATTTAAATACAATTGATGTATTTTGTATTTAGTATCTAAATACATTCGTGAAATGTATTTAGTATTTAGTATTTAAATACATTTCTCCCATGTATTTAGTATTTAGTATTTAAATACATTCAATGTATTTATTGCCCAGCTCTGCCCATATATACTCAAGACTTGTCACAACGCTTCGCTATTCACTCTATCGACCGCTTTTTGAAGATCCATAAAAGCCATGTATACCTTGCAATCTCTTTCACATGCTTTTCAATCACTTATCTCACTCACTTGATCTACACAGCCTCGTCCACCTCGGAACCCTCCTTGCTCCTCACTCCCCAAGCATTTTGCGATCTTACCATACAATTTCCGCGCTACACTCAACAGACATACCTCTGTAATTCTTACATTAACTCATTTCACTTTTCATATTGTATAATGGAACAAAGCTATACATATATATATTTAGTGGTGAACCGGATATCCGCTTTCGCAGATATCAGCATCATTTTTAACATCCGCATCCTCACTTCTGATTGCGGATGTTATGCGGATATTACCTCTAATAAATTACGCAATTTACAATTAAATTAGCTTATAAAGTAGCTTATAAGGCCCAGTCATGCACATTTCATGTAAAGTATTAATTATTAATGAACAAACAAATATATAAACCTCAAAATATAAATAGCTGGTAACACAGAAAATTGAATGAAACTTGTTTCATTGAATTTTCTGTGGCTGAAACTCTTGAGAAAGTTATTATTTTTATCATAATGAAAACAATATTAATTTTAATTCTTATGCATTGCCTGCCATAATAGTAATATCACGAAATTTGAAAAAATTATCATATATTCATAATTCTATATTATATTGATAGATTAACTAAATATCCGCATCCGCAGATACTGAAATTAAAAATCCGTATCCGCAAATGTTGAAAAACTGACATCCGGTCCACTCCTAATATACTGTACTATATCGGTGATGTAGTGGTTAGCGTCGCTGACTACGAATCCATCGGCCCGGGAATCGCCAAATTCCTCCTACATTTTCGTGAGTGGTTATTGAAGTTACATTAGCTCCTACATGTAGGGGGTGCTCAAATTTTTAATCACTTACGCTTGCGTTAAGGCAGGGAAGGGTTCCATTAAAAAGTTTAGAGAATGCGATTTTTTACCGTATATAATGATTATTTTTTTCGAATTTCTCTCGCCATTAGGATTTCAATTAAAAAATTCCAAATCAAATCCCTACTACTTCATACTACCTCAGGATTTTACACACCGTTTTTTTGTTTTATTTTATTTTAGGTTAAGTTAGGTTCAGTTAGGTTCAGGCATGGGGTAATTGTAATTTGTAATTGATTGTAATTAATTAAATTTTTTCAAGTAATTGGCAAGTAACTAATTGACTACCTAAAATGTAAATGTAATTGTAATTAATTACATTAGGAAACCGAGGTAATTGATACAATTACAGTCAATTAGTTTCAATTACATGAATATTAAAGATGATGGGTCATACTTATGGTTTAAACTACTTGCTCATCGTGTCTCAGGGCGCTTTCTTTTGAAATTAAATGTTATTCTTTTTATTTGAAATAAAGTGCTTCATTTATTTCAAATGTTCCAACTAAAATGCCAGTTTTATGCCTTTATTATTTTGATAAGATAAATGCCAGTTCTTTTGTCTTACATTAATATATTTTGAGTACTTTATCTTTGGTTTCATTAAACCATACAAATACATATGTCCAGTGTCCAATTGTTCATAACAACAAATGCTTGTTGAAAAATACAGTTTCTTGCGATGTTAAAAAAGAGTACATTTATTGACCTAATATTATCTAGTTTTCAAGATAATGGCTGAAACTGAAAATGGAAATGAAATACCTCGGTAGAAAAGCATAATATAAATCAAATAGTGTGTATTTATGAAAAATAAGCAATTCTTTGTACATAAATGTAATTGTAACTGTAATTAATTACTGTACTAAGTAATTGTAATTAAGTATTTCACCATCTACAGTAATTGAGAATATGTCAAGTAATTGCCCCCCCCCCTATGCCTGGTTAGGTTAACCTAACCTAACCTAAATTGAACCCAAAAAACGTCGACAACAAAGTTACTATTTTTCGTACAGGAGGAAAGTGATACAAGCGATATCACCAAATAGGAGCAAACATAACTTTTAGCGATATATATATATATATATATATATATAATTCATTGATGCATTCATAGTTTAAGTGGAAGTAGAGAGTGAAAGATTTTTTTTTTTTACATCGAGCACCATTCCACCCATACGCCCATTTCAGGGTACGAGCTGCTCGCAGCAGCATTCCCAAGCAAATAGGGGTCAAAGTACTGACGATGCTTTTGTACGTGGTTCATAATGCTCTGTATTAGTCTAGTCCAAAGAACATCCATATCCGTATTTAGTTTATCGCAATTTTCGTTAGTTTGTATTGCAGACACTGCCAGTTATTATCAGTCCTGGTGCATGATTCTTCAGGAGTAGATGCACCACAAGTTTATGTTTTCTCTCTAAGGCAGCACAAATTTACCCGTATCAATCACAGTTATACTCGTAATACCTCAGGCTTGCTCTACATAAACTGGACCAAAATCCACAAGTATTCACAATCGCAAACCGTCCGTATACAGGTCTGTTGGGTATTTAGTTTCGAATATTTTTTTATACTGTATATATCTGTAGACTCAACAGGGGAAAAGCACTATTTGTAAACTTAAACGGGATAGAATTTAAAGACGACGACGTTTTAAGGTAGAATAACCTCCCTAAAAGACCAAACCCAGAATTAAATTTGGAAAACTTCTAATACTTTACCTTTTTCCTTATTTTGTAGTTACGATTTCGGTATCTCTCCACTCTCCAGTATACCTCTTTATACTCCAATTTAATTTTCCCGTCCTTATTATTCCAAGTATCATTAATTTTCTTTTATCACTATTCGTGTTATTACCATAATTATTATTAATTTTATCATTATTATTATTATTATTAACCGTATTAATATAGGTATTATTGTTTGTTATTAATTCCAGACAATATCCTTCTTGTTCTCGCTCCAGTTCGATTTTGGCGGTTTGATTTTCATTTTCTGTCGACTGCTGTAATTTTACTAATCTTTTTCCGAAACTTTATAGCTGAATTACAACCAGCGTATTTAAACAATTTTCTTCAATACAAAGATACAGTACACAGATCATTTGAGGGGGAACCTTTTAAAGCCGTACTACATTTAAATTTATTTCACAATTAGTTGACCCTAGAAACACACTATTGGGTTCAGTGATGTAGTCGAGACCACCATGGCCGAGACCGGAACCTGAACCGAGAGTCCCGAGACCGAGACCTAAGCACCAGAGATTCTAAAGTGATTTAAAAATCTAAAAATGCTAGAGAGGTTATTAAATGACAACTACAAAATTTACTCATAATTTATTCACAAAATCATAGTTTATGACTTTTTCAGCAGTTAACTGCCTACTTAAAACAAGATAAGTGTTCGGTCCACTTGAGGAACATTAACATACTCAGCAGTGATGTAGTCGAGTCCAGTGATGTAGGACTCGATATCTTTTTTCTCTGGTCTCGGTCTCGGCCATGGTGGTCTCAACTACATCACTGGTCGAGACCACCATGGCCGAGACCTTAGAAAAATTAAAAAAACAACAGCTTTGTGTATAAGAACGCTTTATTAAACTTTATTGCAAAAATCAAGATTTATGTACATTTTAATCATTCTAGTAAAGAATGATGAGAATGGTTGAAACATTTGAAGTCACAATCTTACTCTGGCATCAATAACTTCTTTGAGTTTCACTAATTTCTTTTCATTGTCGAATAATCTTAAAACATTCACTTAAATAAGATAAGGAATTTTTTAATGTTTCTATTCTCAGAACCTATCTAATAATAATGCATGGGTAATTCTTTTAGAAAAATCAACCGTTTGTAAAATTTTCTTGGGGTTCTGGTTTGAGTTAATCGAAAACTGTAACATCCATGGTTTATTGAATGATGGAGAGTATAACTTAAAAGTACTTTTTAAGAGCTTTTACAGTTTTTCCCATGTTTCCTGTACAGTATTAATGTTCTGGGATAAAAAACTTTCCACTTAACTTTTGCACAAACACTACTTACTGTAAAACTGACTTTAATATCATATTATAATTTAACTTTTCAAATATTTAGTTGTGCGCCTAACAACTGATAAAATCTTGTAAGCTAAATACTATACTGTACCATATAGGTGCCTACTGTTATCATAATTATTCAAAATCTTGCTAACCTGTACATATCGAGCTGAAGTTTTCACATGTTTTAGGACAGACATCACTGAATAATTCAATTATTATTCTACCAAGATGTGCAACATCATCTTCTATATCAAAGAAACATTGTACTCTCTGAAGGGCCATTTTCTGAAACTAATATGGAATTAGCTTAGATTGTAAGTCCTATGCTAGTAATGAATTTTACAAGTTTCCTGACTGGTCCTAAAGCACCAAAATCATATTTACTATTTTTCAAATAGACCTAGGTATCACAATCCTATAGGATCCTATTCTATATCATGTATAAAGTAGCGGGGTTCTGACAAAAGCCCCCTAGGACAAAAGCCCTTCAGTTAAAGTGCAAAATAGGACAAAAACCTCCATTTTTTATATTATTGTTCGTGTGCTATGAAGTAATCCTAAACAAATATTATAATCTTTGTCTATGTTGAGTCACTCTAGTTGATCACTGTTTTGTCTACCTGAATGGTTAGGTTAGGTTAGGAACGTGTCACAAAGGAGCATCAACAGCGTTTGAAGAACCTATGTCTGAACTATGTGAATGAGAGGAAGACCTTGGAGGAATTTTTGAATGGTGTAGGTCACAGCATTAGGTGGAAGTAAAATGAACTTTAAATGAACTTTAACACTTGATGAACTTTTTAATATTGTGCTTTATTTGTTTGATTTTCCCTAGATATGGTATGATGTTCCTTTTATAATGTTCATTTTTATGGTTGTGTAAATAATTTTGTGCTCCTGTAAAATAGTGAGCTATAAATTTATAATGCAAGTGTTAATGTGTGCTACTGTATAATACTTATAAAGCTGATTTTGCCTAGATAAGGCATGATGATCCTTTTATAATGTAATTTTTTATGGTTGTGTAAATATTAGCGTTAATGTGTGCTACTGTATAATACTTATAATGCCTTCCTTATTGCAGTCTTATGATATAATAAATGTAATATTTTACATGTCAGAGAAGTGTTCATAAACTGTAAACAGTGATGGGCACCGTTACATTAAATTGGGCAGCGGTAACGCCGAGTACATTTTTGACGCGTAACGAGTAATACGCGTCAAAAATGTACTCGGTGTTACCGTTACATCGTTACTTTTGAAAATCCTTAAAGCGTTACCGTTACTCGATACATGTAACGACTTTACAAGTAACTAGTTACATTTGATATTTGTTTATGTGCCTTCACACGTATTTTGAAACTACAGATAAACTTACAAATGGCAGCCATACCACATAAATTCTAATAGCTACTATTATGGACTATATAAATGTTGTTCTCTTAAGAACGATATATTGCACAATAATTTGTACCCCAATGATTTTTGGGAAAGATGAAGAGACCTAGAAAATATAAATTTAGTTGTTGCCACTAACACGGAATAGTGAATTGCATTTAATAGTCCTCATGAATGGAATGACAATGTTATCAAATTCAAATATCGAGTAACGAAAAAATCCGTTACATTGATAAAAAATTTGGAAAGCATTACCGTTACATTGATGCATTTGAAAATTTTTCAGGCGTTACCGTTACTCGTTACGTAACGTCGTTACATGTAACGCGTTACTGCCCATCTCTGACTGTAAATAATAAAGAATAAAAATAATGATTAAAAAAATTCTTATTATTATTTTTCCTAGGGTACTTTTGTCCTACATACATAAAGTAGCATGAAGCTAGCCTAAACTATGAACAATTATTTCATATGCTTAAATCTGGTCTTTAGTAATTACATTTAACTTGAAGTTTTAATCTCTTCCCTTTCGATTATGAAAAAAAATCTTTTCACCCTTCGTGATCTTGCACCCAAATTTAAAATTTTGTACAGAGACTACAGACAATTTTTAAAATCTATTCAAAGTATAAAATATGCCTAAAGATTTTGCAGAAAGATTTTTAACCAGTCTTATTTAAAGTACAATATATAATTTTATACCAAGATGTTTTGGAATTTATACTGTAAAAACAGGAAGGATGATTCGACCACAAATTTTCTATTTTATAAATAGTATCAAAGGTTAACTGTGATGACTGAAGATTCATTGCAAGTAACCTATCCATTCTTTATAAAAAGTTCTTAACAGTGCTAGTTGCTAATGAAGTTAGTTATATGTCAGTTTGTAAGACAAAGTTAATGACTTTTTGCAAGATGAAGTTGCTGCTGTAGACAACATTTAGCCCAAATGATCTACCAGTTGGTACTAGTTGGTTCAGTTTTCTGACTAGCACCATCCAGTTACGCTACTCTTCCCCAAAAAGTAGAAAATTGAATATAGAGTAAACTAACCTAACCTATGGTAACCTTTGAACATCTGTAGCATATCACCCTTCAAACAATCTTTCTCAAAACTAAACATGCCTAATTCTTTTAATCTTTCACTGTATTCCAATCTTAATCCGCAATAAGCTTGGTTGTCCTACATTGTACACCTTCAAGGATATCTATATCCTACCTATAGTGAGGAGACCAGATTTGAAGGCAGTATTCTAAGTGAGGCCTAACAAGACTTGGTCAATATTCGGGAGATGCACGGCCTACGAATTCAGATTTTTTATTCATACCAGTCGTTAGTACATATGATTTGATGAATTTAAAAAAAAAACTAGACCATGTGCTTTTAAAAAATAAGGGTGATATAGATTTTTTCACTTTAATGATTTTTTTACATTTTCCGAGTCGCGAAACTTTATCCACCGCAAAGGTTAGTTATTTTTCCGTCGATTTAGTGAAGCTTAGGTTAGGTGGATAAAGTTTCGCGATTTCTCGCAAAAAATAATGCAGGATAGTCTTGTGGTATGAAAAAAATCGATATCTTCCTTATTTTTTAAAAGCACAAGGTCTAGTTTTTTTTTCAAATTCATCAAATCATATGTACTAACGACTGGTATGAATAAAAAATCTGAATTCGGAGGCCGTGCATCTCCCGAATATTGACCCAAGAATTATAATCTGCGGATCACTTCCTTACTCTTGTAACTACCAATCCTCCTAATAATACCTAGCATTTTATTTGCCTTATTTCTTGCCTTTAATAACTTTAGAACATTATAGATCACTACTAACTATAATGTCCATATCTTTTTTCCCAAGTGGCATCCTCTAGCCACTTTCATAACTAAAGTTTCAGCTATTTCTACCAAAATGAATGACTTTGCATTTTGAACATTGAATTCCATCTGCCACACGCTAGTCCAAGCCACTGATCTATGAAGATCTTTTTCGCAGGTTGTAAGAATTTTCTATTTTTGTAACTAGGTCAACTAGCCCCTACTTTTGTATCATCCGCAAATTTAGATATACTGTTATCCCGTTAGTTTTTAATTTATATAGAAGTCTTCTATGTGGAACCTTGTCAACTGCCCTACTAAAAACCAAATAAATAACATCGACATCTAGTTGCTCAGTTAAAAACTTGGAAAAGTCTAAGAGATTACACAAACGAGACCTTCCTGATCTACTTCCATGTCCTGTAACTTTAAATAAGATTAAAATTATCCAAATGCTTTTGAGTATTATCCATAATTCTTTCTAATAATGATGTAGTTACAGAATGGTTGTCCTACACTTAAGACCAATAGCTAATGTGTCCAACAATCTGAGGATTCACTTTGACCTACAGCTGCAGATTCAGTAAACTTGTGATTGACTGAATCCTAGCTGGGGAAGTCACACTCCATGTAGATTGGGATTAAAAAATAAAGAAAGGATTACCAGTGACTTCAATGAAACAGTTGGATAATCTTGCTTTCACTTTAAGTAGCAGAAAATCGAATTCCACGTTAGTAATGCAAGATGTTTGCAAGAACAGGATTGGCTGGGAAACACTCGGTATTTTTACCTAGTTTATTAAACAACAGCAGATTTTTAATTATTATAATCACCATCAAATATATATGAAAATATTTTTTTAGGCAGGAAGGAGGGGCCAAGGGCAAATGTCCGCAAAACCGCCCCTCCCATAGAAAAAGAAGAGCCAAAATCAAGGTCCGGGGTTTTCGAGATGTCTAGACATACTGCGTTTGAAAGCTGGGAGATCATAGATAGGAGGAAAGATGGATTGAGGAAGATTGTTCCAGAATTGACCGGTTGAGTAGATGAAAGACTGAAAATACCGATTAACCCTTGCATTAGATAGTTGGACAGAAAAGGAATGAGAAAATGTAGAAAGTCTGGTACTGCGTGCTCTCCTTAAAGGAGGAGCCATGCAGTTAGAGAGTTCAGAAGGGCAATGTTCGTTATGATAGCGAGAGTAAGAGAGAGTGAGGCAACATTGCGGCGAAGAGAGAGAGAGATTGAAGACAATCAGTAAGAGGCGGGGAATTGATGAGACAAAAAGCCTTTGGTTCCACCCGGTCAAGTACGGCTGTGTCGGTTGAACCACCCAACACATGAGAAGCATACTCCATACAGGGGCGAACAAGACCCCTGCACAGAGACAGCAACTGAGTAGGGGTGAAGAAACCGCGGAGAGTATATGTGATCTTTCCAGGAAAGATCACGAGAAAAGGAAACGCCAAGAATGTTAAGAGAAGAGGAAGGATTGAATTGTGTATTGTTGAAGGTAAAGGGATAGTCGTGTGGAAGATTGTGACGCGTAGACAGATGGAGGAACTGAGTTTTTGAGGCACTGAAAGCCACAAGGTTTTCTGCCCCAATCAGATGTAGCAGAAAGATCAAAGGTCAAAGGTCAGGTGTCCCATCGCCGCCCCATGCGAATCATGAAGCGAGTGCTGTGAGGAACGCTTTGGGAAGCGGGTAGAGAAGTGAAGAGTGGAATCATGCATAGGAGTGAATAGAACAGGAAGTGCGAATTAAAAGATCATTAATAAATAAAAGGAAAAGAGTGGGTGACAGGACACAACCCTGAGGAACACCACTGTTAATAGCTTTAGGAGAAGAACAGTGGCCATCTACAACTGCAGCTATAGATCGGCCAGAAAGGAAATTAGAGATGAAGGCACAGATAGAAGAATAGAAACTGAAGGAGGGCAGTTTGGAAATTAAAGATATGTGCCAGACTCTATCCAAAGCTTTCGATATGTCTAGCGCAATAGCAAAAGTTTCACCGAAATCCCGAAAGGAGGATGACCAAGAGTCAGAGAGATATGCAAGAAGATCGCCAGTAGTGTGTCCCTTGCGGAATCCATACTGACAATCTGAAAGAAGATTGTGAGAAGAGAGGTGTTTAAGAATCTTCCTATTAAGGATAGATTCAAAAATTTTTGAAAAAAAGAAATCAAAACAATTGGATGATAGTTGGAGGGTTGAGAGCGGTCACCCTTCTTTGGGACAGGCTGAATGAAAGCGAACTTCCAGCAGGAAGGAAAAGTATCAGATGAGAGACAAAGACGAAAGAGTCAGCACAGAAGCACAGTTCTTGAGAACAACAAGAGGAACACCATCAGGACCATACGCCTTCCTAGAGTTGAGCCCAGATAGGGCAGAAAAAACATCTTTAGAACAGCAAAAACATCTTTAGACCGGAATTGTCCAGGGTTGAATTGTAAGCGAAAGTTTGAGCGAAGAGTTCAGCTTTGTCAGGAGAAGAGACGACAGCTGTGCCGTCGGAATGGAAAAGAGGAGGGAAAGAAGAGGAAGTAAAGTTGTTGAAGAGGGTTTAAGCTAGATGGCAGAAAGAGCGAGAAGAATTAGAATTGGATAGATTTTCACATTTTTGTCGGATGAAGGAATTTTTGGCGAGTCGAACAGATTTTGCACGATTCCGGTCAGAAATATAAACTGAGTGAGAGTCAGGAGTTGGATGGCGACGGTACCTTCTGAAAGTCTCCTCTCTGTTGCGGATAGTAGTAGAACACAAAGTTAAACCAAGGTTTTTTGCATTAGTCGTAGGAATAGAATATGGAATGTATGCCTCCATGCCCGAAAGAATCACCTCTGTGATGCGCTCTGCACACTCAGAAGGGCCCCGGCCACGGAAGCAGTAATCATTCCATGAGAAATCACAGAAGTACTGTCTAAGGGCCTCCCAATCAGCGGCGCCCGAAGTGCCAAATGCGCCGCCTCTTGGGAGGATCCAAAAGCCGAATTGGAGCGATAGGACAGGAAACAGATATAAGATTGTGATCGGAGGATCACAACGGAGAGAAAAGTTTCACAGAGTAAGAAGGATGAGAGGTAAGAAATAAATCCAGAATGTTGGGCCTGTCCCCAAGGCGATCGGGGATACGAGTAGGGTACTGTACAATCTGCTCTAGGTCATTTAGGATAGAAAAGTGGTAAGCTAGTTCACTAGGGGTCAGTGAAATGAGAGGAAAGCCAAAGGTGGTGGTGAACATTGAAATCTCCTAAAATGGAGATTTCAGCAAAGGGAGAGCGGGAAAGAAGGTATTCCACTTTGGAAGTGAGGTAGTCAAAGAATTTTGGATAGTCAGTAGAATTAGGAGAAAGGTACACAGCGCAGATGTATTTAGTTTGAGAGTGGCATGCAAGCCGTAGCCAGAGGGTATAGAATTCGGAAGATCGAATTCAGGAATACGAGAACAAGTTAGGTCATTGCGTACATATACGCAACATCCACCTTTGGAGTGAAATTGAGTATAAAGAAAGTAAGAGGATAGTTGAAAATTTGAGAAAAGGCCACGAATGTTGCAGAAGTTTATGAAAAGTGAATCAGACAGAGGTCCAAAACATCTCGAATGGGTGGTAGCAGATCCAGCCCCGCTGCCTGCGTCTAAGTTCCCGGTATCGGTAGGGGGGGGGGGGGAGAGCTAGATAAAAATATAATACCAAACTATTTGAAAAATATATAAAAAGGTAAAAATAAGCAGTATTTTAAACCACTACATAAAAAGGTAAAAATAAGGAGTATTTTAAACCAATATATAAAAAGCCAAAGCCAAAGCACAAGTATTTCCTAAAACCAACAGTTAATGAATACCTCAATATTCAGCACATTCACGCCTCAAGTTATCAAAAATGATGGATAAAAAGATGCAAGAATACACCAATCATAGCTGTCTTTAAGAGTGCCTTTTAGTACTTGGGAAAATTCTGTGATAAATGAGAGGTTACGATAATTTAACTCAATCAAGATAGTCTAACATGGAACAAATCACTGGTCAGGTTTGTGTTGTTACTGGCAAATAATACGTCCAGTTTAAGCATATGAAATAATTTCTCATAGTCTAGGCTGCTTCATGCTACTTTATACATGATATAGAATAGGATCCTATAGGATCGATACCTAGGTCTATTTGAAAAATAGTAAACATGATTTTGGTACTTTAGGGCCAGTCAGGAAACTTGTAAAATTCATTAATATCATAGAACTTGATGGTGCATCTTTTGTTAGAATAATAATTGAATTATTCAGTGATGTCTATCCTAAAACATGCGAAAACCTCAAATCATTATGTACAAGTTAGCAAGATTTTGAGTAATTATGATAACAGTAGGCACCTATATGATACAGTATAGTATTTAGCCTACAAGATTTTGCAGTTGTTAGGCCGACAACTAAACATTTGAAAAACTAAATTAAAGTATGATATTAAAGTCAGTTTTACACTAAGTAGTGCGTTTTGTTAAAGTTAAGAGGAAAGTTTTTATCCCAGAGCATTAGGAGCCGTTCAAAAATTATGTAACGCTATTTTTGCTAAAACTTTCCAGATCCCCCAGGAACGTCGTTCTTTAACGCTAGACCAGACACCCGCTAAGATGTTACGTAACACTTCCCCACCCGACACCATGGACGTAGGAGGCGGGGGTTCAGTCAACCTTTGTGGCGGGTCCATTTTGCCTCACTTTGTCGGGTCCATCCCATCATGTCAGTGAGAAAAATTAAAAATGGAGGAAAACAGGATTAGAAGGCAAAACTGTGAACTGAAATTATTTTACAAATTAATTTTATTTAACCACTTGTATGGTTGTATAGTGTATACACCGGTACTTGTAGGTCATCTCCCCCCCCCCCCACACCACCACCAATTTTGACAGAATATTTTCGTTAAAACTAACCCAAATACAGTATCACGACTTAACCTAACCAATTATCAAGGGCGTACAGTTGATCTATTAGTAAATAGTAAATACTATTCCAGAAACAAACAATGTTATAATTAATAATAGATCAACTGTACGCCCTTGATAATTGGTTAAGTTAAATCGTGATATTTTCGTTAGTTTTAACGAAAATATTCTGTCAAAATTGGTGGGGGGGGGGGGGGGGCGGATAACCTACAAGTACTTATACAGTTGTCTTGTATCCATCTGGTTTTAAATACATAAAATTGAAGAGGAATTTACATAATAGCATCATTATAATTTATATTACTATTTTTCTCATACTTCAGGAAAAACTAGAGTTTTGTTGCATAGCTTCCATTATCGCCTTTACTTTTCCAATCACTTTAAATAAGCTTCCTTATTTTTTATTTCAGATTTACTTTTATGGCTTTTAGTTGGAAAACAAAATGTCTCAAAAAATTAACTTACGAAAACGACAACATAGCAGCGGGTTTACATATTACGAGTGTCGTAGTACGTAAACCTAGATAACTGTATTCGTATCAAATGGTAGTATTAGATGATTAGATCCATTGAAGCTATTGTTCGCTTCGCATTAAATTAGATATAAGAAGCGTTTATTTTTGTTTTAATCTGAATTTTGTATTGTAGACTTAAGCTTAACACGAATTAACAGTAAGTAATATTGTTTACCTAGCATGATACGCAACAAATAATAATAAATACATGACGTAACAATACTATGGTTCATGTAACCCCAAATTAACATATTTATAAAAATCCAGCTTTGTCTTCCTACAAATACTACTACCAAAAATTGGAAGTATACATTTTTAATACTCCACAGTCCACACTCTCCTTGCTTCTACCAGCATCATTTTTTATGGCTTGGCCCTTTCATTTTCGCTCAGCCCTACACTAGAAAAATTTCTGCAGACGCTAATGTGCTAGCTCAATAATTTTTTTTTAGGTTATGGAAATGTCGGTCTGAAGCTCTGAGCAACATCTTTCTTGTCCCAAACACCTGGACCCCCCCCAGAGACTACTTATCCCGTACGCCCATGACCTACACGTTACGGGACGTTACAGGGGGTGGGGGCGTCAGTTTTTAGAAAAAATAGAGTTACGTAATTTTTGAACGGCGCCTTAGTATCGTACGGGAAACATGGAAAAACTGTAAAAGCTCTTAAAAAGTACTTTTCAGTTATACTCTCCATCATTCAGTAAACCATGGATGTTAGGGGGCGGACCTTTACATATGTAAGAATTGCGCCAAAATAATGTTTAATTATATACTGTATAAATATAATTACATACACTGGAATTAAAAATACATATGTTAACCCTTTAAGCACCAGCAGGCAAATTTTTAGCGTTTACTAAAATGTAGTTAAAGACCAGGTTTCTGGTAGTAAATATTGGAACTAATTTGATTAACGTTATCTAATCCATCCGTTCAAAGTATTACCCGAATCAGTCATTTAGAGAGGAAGATCGTGAATGTGAATACTACGCAAAGGGTTTACAAGCACATTAACCTTGTGTCTACAAATGCTTACAACCATTAATAAATGAATATGTAAAGCTGGAAAGCATAATTTAATTGAGTATACACGAAGGGAAATATTTTATACACAGTTTCTAAAAATAAAATTGAAAGGTAAGTTGCCAGGTACTTACAAAGGTGGTGTTGATATTTTTATAATTTAAAAAAGTATGTATTTTTTTGCTTTTAGAAATTAAAAAATTTATTATAAAAACTAAAGCATTTGGAAGGGGCGCCAAGATTCACCAAAAGGGGCGCCAAATTGACCAAAGGGCCCACCCCCCGTAAATCTGCTAGTGGTTACCAGAACCCCAGAAAATATTACAAAAAGTTGATATTTCTAAAAGAATCACCAGTGATTTTTGGAATGACTTGCCCTATGTTGGTAAACATCAGATTCTTAACTATTACTAATTAATAGTTAGTTGCCAGTCCCATAGCCAGGACTTCCCAAAAGCGGATGCCGAAAGTGTAGAAAGGCGGTCCTTTTGGTGCAACGACCTATTATTGCGGAGGGGGTTTAGAGTAGTTTGTGAAGTTTCAAAAGAAAAATGCAAAACAAAATGCAAGTGTTTATTTACTAAATGATGTTATATATTATAATATCACACCATAAGTTATAACTGTTACAGAAGTGAACCTTTCCTGTCAAAGGGGGGTCGTTCGACCCCCGACCTCCCCATGGCTACGGACCTCATTGCTTTCATGAAAGCTTAGCGGCCTTAGCCTAGGCCTAGTACAGTCTGGCCTTTGCATGTTTCATTTATTTAAGTAAGGGCATAAGTTAACCAGCCAGGGAATTTTACATTAACTTCACTGCTGTGACTGGAAGCTCAAGTTAAGAAAATATCTGTATCTCAAATTAAAAGCATTGTCAAACAATAGAATGTCTGTTACAGGTTTAAAAGCAAACCACATGAAGATGGCACAGCTTTTTCGAGCCTGGGATGAATGGTTGGCATTAGGTTTAATTGTGAAATTAAGTAAAGTCACTGATAACAAAAAGAAAAGTACCGTAGGTATTTGTCCATTCTCACCTTAGACATAAAAATTTATGGCATTTTGAGTTATACTGCACTTGCAGTAGCATACCTTAAACCCTCTCATGGATTAATTTCTATTTTATCATAAAAAAATTATGATATTTTGTATTGTAACATGTTAGCGATATAAAAACATGGTTATATAGTGCTTTTGTGAAATTATAAATTTTTCTAGGCATTACGCAACTATCTCATATGAGGCTTAACATTGTTAAGGGAGTAAAATGTCACAGGTTTAAAAAATTTATTTGTAAGAAGACTTGATTTTGAATAAAGTAAATGATGAGCTATAAGCAGAAATTATACCTTTAACATAAAAAGTACTTTACATGAATGTATTTACTATGTATGAAAATCTTTGAAGCATTCAGGGCATAGTGCTTCATTGTACCTTTCACATTCATAGCGACGTCGCTTTTTGATTCTTCGATGTCGGCTCTTCCTATCATTGCGCGGCAGAACACGCCAAGTGTCGGATTGTTCACCCGCTAATAGGTAACGTGAGCTGGGTTTAGACCGGATCGTGAGACAGTTTAGTTTTACCCTAGCCCTTTACCACACTGTGCGTCGAATACGTAACGTTTCAAATACACGCATTTAGACTCAACCCTACGCAAAAAGTTCGGCGATAAAGGGCTAGTGTCTAAAACTGCAGCCTCGGCGACAGTATTCCTGCTCAGTACGAGAGGTACAGCAGGTTCAGATCTCTGGTGCAGCACTTGGCCGATAGGTCGTTGGTGCGAAGCTATCGTCCGCGGGATTTATGCCTGAACGCCTCTGAAGGCAGAATCCCTTCTGGCAAACTTATTTTTAAGTAATTTCTATCAATTTCGAGTCGAGTCGCGAGTCTTTAAGCGCGAGTCTCAAGTCGAGTCTCAAGTCAATATGGATAAATGAAAGATAGATTAAGATGTGTGGAGTGATTGCATATGTAAAGGGTAAATCTTGTTAAACCGCATTATGAATGCCAGAGATACAATTAAAATTGGATAATAAAAAGTATAAACAGTTTACAATATTTCAATATCATTTACCAATTCCTTTTTTTTTTTATTTATGAGATAATGTCACTGTAATAGTGTAATACATTACAAATAAGAAAGTAACAAATGAATATAGGAACTCAGATTTTATATTTATCTAGGTTTATATATATGGGATAAATTTCACAATTAAGCACGTGAAATGAATGAATGATGCAAACCCACAAGGAAAAAGAAAAAATTATTCCAAGCCCTTTCGTGTATTCAGCAGTACACTTTGTCAAGGAATTAAGGGAAAAGGCGAGATGACGAAAATATATACAGTACATATGTACAACGGAACAGAGAAATAAAAAAGATTAGCACATGATTAACAAGCATTGATTAAAGTAAAAGACATTTTAACAAGATAGTGTCAATTTTATACATTCCTGCACTGTTATTGAAATTATTTTTAAAATGCATAAATGCAGTCTAGAATATTACTTTCAATTAGATCTGTTTTAACGAGTACTTTAGAACTATCCCACTGGATACTATGATTACAGCTGTACATATGGTTAAACAATGCATTAGAATTATTTGCTGTTCAACACGCATATTTATGCTGCTTTATACCCTGATATCTAAAGTTTTTCCCGTTTGACCTATATATACTGAGTTACATTGTATACATCCGATCGAATACACAGAGCCAACCGCATTATCTGGGCTATTCTTTATTAGGCGAGATTTAACAGTATTATTATACTTAAAGACTACATTGATACCAATTGTTTTAAGTAAAGTCGGAAGATATTTAAAATTTACATGGTAAGGTAGGCTAAGAATATTTTTACGCTCAAATTCATTTACAGTTACACTATTATAATACCTATTCTTAGCTTTCCTAAGGCAGCTATTCAGAAATGAAATAGGATAACATAATTTAGTACCAATACTCATGGTATTACATAACTCTGAATCTAAAAATTCAGGACTGACAACTCTCAATGTTCTGAGAAACATAGCAGAGAAAATAGAAGATTTTATCGAGGGGTGATGATCAACATAAAAATGCACGCAAGAGTTACTATTAGTAGGCTTACGATAAACTTCAAATTTGAATTGATTCATGCATCTCCGAATTTTTAGATCCAGAAAAGATAGGCATCCATCATTTTCTTTTTCAACAGTGAACTTAATAGATGCGACTAAATTGTTGAACCTACCAAGAAATAAGATCTTTGACGCAAAGCTTAATTAGCTCAATAAGAGTGTCGTGTTGAACAGAAAAAGAATATTCAGAAATCTGATCTTTTAAAAAAATCAAAGATCATCAACAGGGACTTTTGCTCGTTTCAATTACAGAAAATTTGTGCTCAAATAAATTGTGATATACCCAAACACACAATTAAGATGGTTCTACAGATAGCTCAGCATCATTTTTTTTTTTCATATTAAATCAAACACGTTTATATTTCCATGTTGCACTTCAGGAAAATTATGTTTCAGGTCCTAATTTTGTTAAATTGCCACAGAAATATAACTTTATCGCCAAATTAGGCAAATAACAAAAATTATGGCGAAATTTGTCTGATATTTGTTAAATTTTTATAATTCCATGTAAATAAAAAAATATTCTCCACAGGGTGCATCCACCTTGGAGTCATTTGTATGTTGTGTTAAAACGAGTAAATTGTACATTTATATCGGTTTTGACATAATTGGGAAAAATACTCGAATCATTTCATCCAAGCTGCGAGTCAGAAGAGGCAGTCTCAAGTCAAGCCAAATTACACCCAAGTCCGAGTCAAGTCTCGAGTAAAAAAAAAAATAGGGACTCGAGTCGAACTCGAGTCCCCATCCCTGCCTTCTGGAGATGCCGCGGTACGCGTGCTTGTACCATATTGCGAGGCGTATTAGGCCATTTTACGGCACTACGCATCTGATGCGTAGCTTTTTAACCCCCCCGTTGCCCTCCGGCGTTCAAGGTGTTTCGGTAGCGTGGATCGTCTGTCGGACGCGGTAGCAGCGGTGTTTGTCGTCCGTCCGCTCTTCGGTCTTTCCCACCCATAGCTTCTTCGCTGGGCTCGCGAAAACCAAAGAAATTACTAGGCGGGGTTGAACATTTATTAAGCCAAACACAGATAAGTACATTATGTAACTCCTGGGAGAGTCCAGCCACCTTCAAACTCTCGCGTCTCTCCTTCTCGATCGGTCTATCTCTTCGTCTCTCTCTTCACGAGGAGATGCAGGGGTGGGTCGGTTGTTGCGAGGTGGGACGATGGCGCGGGAGCGCTGTACCAGTTAGCTCGCGAGCGCCACTGTACATGGGTTGGCTCCTCCAACTGTCAGGGAAGAGGGACGTCTCGTGCGGTTCTTCTTGCCCGCTGCTGATGGACGGTGGGCGTCCTCTGGACAAGACGGGAAGCGATGTGGACGCACCGAATCGTTTGCAAACGACTTTCGTACCACCCGAGGGGTTGTGTAAAGGTTAAAAGCCGTCACACTTCAATGCTTTGAGGCCTCTCAGGCTGCGGTATTCGTTCCGCCAATGGACGAAGCTCCCGCCGATCATGCTGCTCGTGCTTGTCATGTTCATGTTATAAAGAATAAAGACTTTCATACCAGCCTGCAAGCGAGCGAGGTTAGGTTGTTGCTGCTGCTACTACTATTTCAGTAGAGGGGAGAGAAGTCGTCGTCACAATTCTTCTTTGATGCTTCGCAAGAAAGGCCCTTCACCCTTCCTGCTCAACCTCCCTCCCTCTGCTGTTGGGGCTGCGGTACGTATTATTCGTTCCGCGAAGGAATGGAGAGAGCGCACGCCTGCGCTTCTTATTTTTCAATTTAATACTGAATTATGTGTTGTGATGTGTTGTTGGGCAGGCTGACGGGCTAGCTAGCCACTTTATTAATTTTCTCTGTAATACTGAATGAAGTGTTGTCGTGATGTATTGTTGGGCGAGCTTCTTTATTAATCTTTCGCTAATACTGAATAAAGTGTTGCTGGGCGAGCTACTTTATTAATTTTTCGCTAATGTGATATGTCGCTGGCAAACTACTTTATTAATAACGGGGTCCCGCGGGACCAGGAATGGCACAGCCGGCATCGCCGTCGCGCCAGCTACACGTTGGTATAGGTGGCGGCCGTGGGTCCGAGAACTAGCTCCGATTTAGTCAGAGAGGGTGTATACCCTTCTTTTGCCGCCCCGAACAACGTTGTGCGATCGATTTCGAAATCGTCAAAATTTTCGACTTGTTAGATTAATCACCCTAAAGTCAAATTCGTAAGAGTAAACTTTTACCTTTTTACCCAACTCGGGACCCCTGGGCAACTCGGAACACCCCTCTACAGCCCAAACTAGTGCTGACATCTAGCTTTAATCTATCTCCGTCGGTGCCGACACTGATCAGTGGCCTTAAGACAGTGGTACGGGCGGGTTGCGCCACGCAGCTCCGCAAAAATTAGAAAGTCTCAATATTTCTCCATTTGATCTATCAGCAGCAAATTTTTCCTTGATTCATAATTCCAAAGCTGTAAGAGCTTATTTTGTTGCTTTTTGTGTGTAGACTACTTATGGATCAGCGTTTGATTTTCACGTATCGTCGTGTCTGAAATTTCATCAGTGACCGCCTGATACTGAAATTTGGAAAGGGGGGCAAAAAGGAACCCCGGGTTCCGAGTTGCTCCACGATTTTTTTAATCAAAAAATTGCAACGACTTTTTCAAATTCAAGTTACACCTAATGCAAGCTAGAACGCTATAAAAAATGATACAGAATGGAAGACAGAAGGTGAAGATACGTGTTTTTGTATTTAATGGGTCCAAATACTCGTCCTATATACCTACAAAGTTGTGATTTCCTTACGGGTCCCGAGTTGCCCCATCTTCCCCTATGTAGCGGTAACTTTTCGAGTTAGTTACCGAGTTAGTAAGCAATGAACGATCTTGAGCTTCTGCGAGTTACCATAAATGGAAATATGTCTCATATGAGGGAGTAATTTAAAGGCTAATTTATATACATGAAATATTGAAATAAAGTCATAAGAGACAATTAATAAAATTAGAATCCAAAATTAATAATAATCTAAACTTGCCTTTAAATGAATCCTTCAAATAAAATATTTTGGGCTAAAAAACAGAACTTCCACATCTCACGAAAAATGGCGACTGACAGATATAGGTTTTGTTTACAAATTTAATAAGTAACTGCGCCATCTATTGTTTCAGACACAAACTATATAACAGTCTCATATGAGGGTTATTTAACACAAAGAAGTAAAAAAGTTTAAAAAATTTTGTTATTTATACGAGTTATACAATAAATAATTTTTAGGTAAAATAACTGCCTCATACGAGGCTTGCATCCACGAGAGGGTTACGATAAATCATACAGCTTTGAAATTGCCATGGTGTATTAAAAATTTTGTAAATTTCAAACCAGTTGGTGAGGCTTTGGTTTACTCCTGCTTGCTGGTTCCTGGGTTAGGTTGATTTGGTCACTCATCCTGTTAACCCTCAGACAAAAAATGATCCTTTGGACGCACTCACTCACACACTGTGGGAAAATGAGCTTCCTGGCTTTCACCTGAAAAAATCTGATTTTTTGTTAGTCAGAAGTTAAGCAACCTGCTAGGGATTTTGGTGTGCAGAAATGAGATTAATACATTTATTGTGGTATAAAAATAATTCTCTGGGACATGAGCTATTAAACAGTGTGAGAATTGACAATACTCACAACTGGTGCTAACACTGGTATGGTCTGGATGATGGTGACCCAGTAGCGTTTTCTTGGGTCAACTACTTGCGAAATAAATTTAAATATAATATGGTTTTAAAAGGTTCCCACTCAACTGATCTGTGTATCTATGTATTGAAGAAAATTATATTTAAATACACTGGTAGTAATTTAGCTATTTATAGTGGCTTCTTGGATATAAACGTAGCATATGATGGAGTGAACCACGATATTTTATTTAAAAATTAGAGGGCAGGAAAGCTTCTTTGGACATATTAAACATATTGGAATTTTGGTATACCTGCCACTCTTTTTCAGTTTGGTCGGTAATGTATTTGTCTAAATGTTTTGGTTCTTCCTGTGGAGTGAGACAAGACTCCTTGCTCTCTCCTCTGCTGTTTAATGTGTATATCGTTAGTTTAATTATTCCACTTAATGAAACAAAAGTTGGACACTGTATAGGTTAGCTAATATGAGATAAATAACTTAGTCTTTACCAATAATGTGGTATTAATCAGTCTTTCTGTTAAAAGTTTGGATTGTCTTCTAAAAATTTGTGAATTGTATTTGCAGTACCATGATATTCTTTTAATGATACCAGAACTAAGGTTATACATTTCCTGCGTAAAAGCTATAATAAGTCTTATTATACGGGGCTCCAATAAACCTTAGCCCCCCCGCCCATGGCCTAAACCATTAGAAGTACAGTAAAACTAAACATACCTTACAAAAGAGAATTTAATCCTGCATTTAATGAGAAACAATTAAAACTTGGTGTTCCCGCCATTGGCTTCCAAGACAGCCTGAATTCGCTTTGGGTAGCTTGCCAAAAGTGACGTGAATAGATCTTGATCGTTACGCAAATTTGCTAAAACAGTTTCAATGTGTTGCGTCATTGTATCCTTCGACAATCGATTTGCTGCAGGTTCTTGAAACAAGAGACATTCAACCTTGTCCTTTATAACTGATCCAATGTGTTCACAGACGTTCAGGTCAGGAGAATTTCCTGGCCATTCTTCATTTCCAAAGAAATCGATCTCATGGTTCCGCAACAACTGTTGAGTAGCTAATGCCTTAAGGCAGGGGGCCTTATCGTGCAGAAGTGTGACCTGATCGACATCCATAACATTGTTTGGGTTTCTTAGAAAAGGAATGACATGCTGGGATAGAATAATATGAAAATACTGTCCATCCCAACTCTGACCATTTGGCTTCAGCACCCACATGAGCTTCTTTGCAGTGAACAAAAACACACCAACAGTCTGGACTTTTTAATAATTCGCGATAATGTTCATTGTCATCGATTTAATCTGGTGTTGTGGCCCACACTCGATCATTTTGGTAGTTAGGCCGACGTGTTACGTAAACAAAAAATTCATCGGAGACAGCTAAATGCATGAAATCATCCACATCCCAATCTTCAAGATAATGGGCAAACCACATTCTGTCATCGATGTTAAGTTGAGTTTTTCTTGGCTTTGGAAGTTCATAGCAAGGCTTTAAACCTTGCCTATGACGGTACAGTCGAATGAGCTCACCACTAACGATCTTTCCTCTCAACACTTCGATCTCTCTAGAAAGTTTAGCACAGCTGTTTTTCCGCTTACGCGTACCGCTTTCAATGATGTCCTTTGTTTCCTGAGAGAGTGGCAAATTTGGGCGCCCAGATTTGGTTGTATCCATTTCACATTCATCCAAAGTTTTATTCCAATTTCTTTTGACGAAGTCCTCACTTTTTCGCAACCCATGAACGTGTTATAAAGGTGGCTCCAGCATCACGAGCTTCCCGAAATGTTATTGCTCGTACGCGATCTATCACACGTTGCCTCTCCGAATCACCAATTAATTGAGAAGCCATTATATTGTAGTGAATACTCTTATTTTAGTTTCAAGATAAATGTTAATTTTACCGTCTTGAATTTCGGAATAGCTATAAATTCATTTTAAATTAGTTACCCATCATAATTCAATTGTGAACCACATTAATACTAATTTTATGTATACTATATTATTTTATTGTATGTAAACATAATTAATTATATATCACAATTGTCAGTTAATTATTTATATTCAAATAATTATTTTAATCTAATACCATATCCATTTTGCAAATAAATAATAGAAATCCAAGGGTTATATTTTCCACCTTTGGTACTGTCGCAGTTTCGCCTAACGGACTCAATACGGCTAGTGAGATAATCACTGGTTGGCACTTAACCAGCGGCAGTGCTTATGGCTACATCATCCAGGTTAACCTATACCGGATAGATGCGCTACGGTCCCAAGCCGTAGCTTGCCTAGGCCGACGACGACGACGTAAACCAACAATTGGTGACCCCGGAGTTGGATTCCCCCCTTTTACCCGAACGACTAGGATTAGACTGTAACGTCGTTCGTGCCCATCACCCCCCTCACCCGAGCGACTAGGACCAGACTGTAACGTCGTTCGTGCCCATCACCCCCTTCACCCGAGCGACTAGGACCAGACTGTAATGTCGCTCGTGCCCTCTGCCCCTCACCCCTGCCCGTGCGCTCTGTGCCTGCCCTCGTCTCAACCTCCACTCCTTCGTTGGTAACTTGTCGTCTTGCTTGTACGTCAGCAAGCATAGGAGAAGATGCCTGACGACGCTGGTGCCATCTCCCACTTGAGCGTAAAGCTCCCCGTCTTCTGGCCGGGTGATCCATTTATTTGGTTCCACCAAGTGGAATCACAATTCAACTTGGGAAGGATCACCGCTAGCAGGACGAAATACGATCATGTTTTGTCCTCTCTACCAGCGAGCATCATCTCTGAAGTCCGTGACGTCATCGTGTCTACTTCCACGAGTGAGGACCCATACAACGATCTGAAGTCTGCCATCCTGTGCCGCACCACTGTCTCCGAGCGTGAGAAACTACATCAGTTAATCTCAAAAGAAGAACTTGGAGACCGTAAGCCCACTCAAATGCTGAGGGCTATGCAGTGCGCTCTAGGCGAACGCGCACAAACCTTCGATAAGGACATCTTTAGACAGTTGTTCTTGCAGAAACTTCCTCCATCAGCTCAGCGTGTCTTGGCCACTATGGATCCTGCTACTCCAGTTGATAAACTAGCAGAAACTGCCGACAAAGTAGTGGAGATTGACACAGCTCCGGTCAACAGCGTGAATACACAATCGGAACTGGAGTTGAAAGTGGAAGAGTTAAGTCAACAACTCAACCACGTTTGTTCTCTGCTACAAAATCAACGGCAAAGAAGCCATTCTCGGTCAAGATTTACGAAGAGGCATCGTTCGAGTTCCGGGAAGATCTGCTTCTACACTCGAAATTTGGAAAGAAGGCTAGGAAGTGCATCTCCCCTTGCAATTTTTCGTCGGAAAACCCCAGCAGCGAGTCCTAATGGCGTCTAGTACTCGCACTACCAACCTGTTATTCATAAAGGACAGGAACTCTGGTGTCAATTTCTTGGTCGATACCGGAGCGTCAGTCAGTGTATTCCCTCAAAAATCTGGTCATACGCACTCGGAATCTCCGCCTCTATACGCTGCTAACGGTTCACGCATACCCACGTACGGTACTCAGTCGCGTGAACTAAACTTGGGCCTTCACCGATCCTTCAAGTGGATTTTCATCTGTGCTCAAGTGCAGCATCCCATAATCGGCGCTGACTTCCTCCAGCATTTCAAACTCCTGGTGGATCTTGACAAGCGACGTTTATGCGACCAGGCCACACTGCTTTCTGTTCTTGCCAAACAGGTTGCCCTTCCGGACGCCTCGAACTCTGCACTTTCCCTCGTTCCCCCTAATTCCATGTACCAGTGCCTTTTCCAGCGATATCCAGGAATTCTTCAACCGATGCAGATGGGTGATACCATTAAGCACACCATTACCCATCACATTACAACAAAAGGTCCCCCTGTGTTTGCAAAACCCAGACGTCTTGCCCCGGACAAACTGAAAGCTGCCAAATCGGAATTCCAGCTTATGCTGGATCTTGGGATAATAAGACCTTCCAAAAGCAGTTGGTCCTCTCCCCTACACCTGGTCCAGAAGAAGTCAGGAGACTGGAGACCATGTGGGGATTACCGGTTTTTGAATTCGACAACCATCCCGGACCGATATCCGGTACCAAATGTCCAAGACTTTACTTCTCTTCTCCACGGCAAATCTATCTTCAGTAAAATAGACCTCGTTAAGGCTTTCCACCACATTCCCGTAGAGCCTTCGGATATTCCCAAGACTGCAGTTTGTACACCATTTGGGTTATTCGAATTTGTGAAGATGCCGTTCGGGCTACGGAATGCTGCGCAAACCTTTCAGAGGTTTATAGATGAGGTCACCAGAGGCTTAGACTTTGTTTATGCCTACATCGATGATTTGCTTGTGGCCAGCTCAACGGAAGAGGAACATAAGGAACATCTTTCACTCCTCTTTCAACGCTTAGAACAATACGGTGTTACTATTAATGCATCTAAGTGTGTGTTTGCACAGCCAACCTTGGAATTTCTTGGTCACACGATTTCGCAGCACGGAATTACCCCCCTTCAGGACAAGTGTGAAGTGATAAAAAATTACCCTATGCCAAATAATCAGCGTGAGTTACGTCGGTTTCTAGGTTTGGTAAATTATTACCACAAGTTCATTAAAAACTGTGCCAGTGTTCTTGCTCCTCTACACGCTATGATCACACACAAACGCAAGGTAACGAAATTGGTATGGTGTAGCGATAGTTTACAGGCGTTCGACAATGCCAAAAATGCTATCAATAGTGCATTGTCTCTGTCATTTCCTATCAGTAATGCCCCCCTAACTCTGACGGTCGATGCATCAGATGTTGCGATCGGTGGGGTGTTGGAACAAACCATTAACGGTCAACAAGCACCCATCGCGTTTTACTCGAAAAAGCTGCAGCCAGCCCAAACGCGTTATAGTGCTTTCGGACGTGAACTTCTTGCTATTTACTTAAACGTGAAGCATTTTCAACATTTCCTTGAAGGCCGAGAGTTTTGTGTTTTTACCGACCACAAACCTTTGGTCACTGTCTTCAATAAAAACAGCTGTAACCACTCTCCCAGAGTCATCAGGCAACTCGATTATATCTCGCAATTTACCACAGATATCCGCCACATCAAAGGTGTCTTGAACACTCCAGCGGATGCACTTTCAAGAAGAGATTACTTCTGTTACCCTCAGCTCTACACTGTGGAATGCTATTGCACAGGATCAAGATAAGGATACGGAACTACAAGACCTGCTCAGAGAAGACTCCACTCACTCACTTTCCCTCAAGAAAATGAGTATGCCAGGATTGTCTGTGCCCCTCTATTGCGACGTATCAACAGCTGCTATTCGCCCTTATGTCCCTCCATGTCACAGACAAGCAGTCTTCACGGATCTTCATAAGCCCTCCCATCCTGGTATCCGTGCTTCGCAACACCTGGTTACCTCTCGCTTTGTTTGGCCCTCGATGCGGAAGGATGTCAAACATTGGACCAAAACGTGCCTTGCCTGCCAGCGTGCCAAAGTCCAAAGGCACACCAGGTCCCCCTTTGACGCA
Organism: Bathynomus jamesi; assembly: GCA_023014485.1. NCBI lineage: Eukaryota > Metazoa > Arthropoda > Malacostraca > Isopoda > Cirolanidae > Bathynomus > Bathynomus jamesi. Next base: position 128,291 of record JAJOZX010005263.1, read on the forward strand.
TTTCCGCCCCCATCCCAGCGATTTGAGGTAATTCATGTAGACATTGTTGGCCCTCTTCCAGTGATTCAAGGCCAACGTTATCTGCTCACCTGTCTCGACCGCTTTTCCAGATGGCCTGAAGCCATCCCACTTCCTGATATCCAAGCGGACACTGTTGCAAGAGCCTTTCTTCATGGATGGGTATCAAGATTTGGATTGCCGACAAAAGTCATCACTGATCAAGGTCGCCAATTTGAGTCTTCGCTTTGGAAGAAGTTTACCAGCTTGTTGGGTACAGTACATGCGCATACCTGTGCGTATCATCCGCAAGCTAACGGCCTCGTCGAACGCTTCCATCGCCAGCTGAAGTCATCCCTTATGTGTCACGAAGACTCCCATTGGATGGATAAGCTTCCACTCGTTTTGCTTGGTATTCGCTCTGCATTTAAGAGTGATCTGAAGACTACAGCGGCTGAACTAGTCTATGGAACAACACTGCGGCTACCAGGTGGCTACTTCACTGCAGGGGATAAGTCATGCGATCCTACGGAATTCGCTCAAACACTTTCCTCTCACATGCAGTCCCTTCAGCCTGTTCCCCCTCGATTGACTAGCCAACAGAACATCTTTGTTTCCCCAGCCCTCCAATCTTGCACCCACGTTTTCGTTCGTGTACCTCTCCCAAAACGGCCTCTCCAATGTCCATATGACGGGCCCTATGAAGTTCTCCGACGTACGCGCAAATCATTTCTCATCCAGCGCGGTTCCAAGGTCGACAAGGTTTCTATCGATCGTCTTAAGCCTGCGTTTTTGGAATCAACCTTAAGCGAGGTACATGTAGCTACCAAAAAGGTCCAGGGAAAATCTGTGTCGTTCGGAACTCTTTGAACTTCCTCTCTGGTGGGGGAGTGTGTAGTGAATACTCTTATTTTAGTTTCAAGATAAATGTTAATTTTACCGTCTTGAATTTCGGAATAGCTATAAATTCATTTTAAATTAGTTACCCATCATAATTCAATTGTGAACCACATTAATACTAATTTTATGTATACTATATTATTTTATTGTATGTAAACATAATTAATTATATATCACAATTGTCAGTTAATTATTTATATTCAAATAATTATTTTAATCTAATACCATATCCATTTTGCAAATAAATAATAGAAATCCAAGGGTTATATTTTCCACCTTTGGTACTGTCGCAGTTTCGCCTAACGGACTCAATATGGCTAGTGAGATAATCACTGGTTGGCACTTAACCAGCGGCAGTGCTTATGGCTACATCATCCAGGTTAACCTATACCGGATAGATGCGCTACGGTCCCAAGCCGTAGCTTGCCTAGGCCGACGACGACGACGTAAACCAACAATATTATCACTATCAGCTAGAGTAATTTTAATACCTGCAATAAATAAAGAATTTTATATATTTTTATAATCACTAAAAACTATTTCGATATAAGTAAACATGTAAGCTAGGGTGTGACAGTTGCCCCAACTTTGTCCTACAATGCTGTTCAAAATTTTGGTGTTGCATATTGACATAAAAAATACCCACGTGCAATTTTTTGAAGATTCATGCATATTCGAGTGAGCACCAGCAATTTGAAAAATAGCGATTTTGCTTATACGGCATACGCGCCTATATACAGTATGAGATTACACAACCATCATAAGGGATATTAACACAAATCATTTGCCTGTCTTAATTAAAAGCTGTTATCACTAACACAAAAAAGTTAATCATTCTTATTCTCTCATGGTACATTAAGGGTTTTATCATATATTCACAAGGTATTATTTCTCTAGAGCAAGAAACCATGATTTCTGTTCGGAAACAGATGATCGTTTGCGCTGATTAGGAACGCGGAGTCTGTCATTTTCAACTACTTGAAGGACTTCTTGAAAGCGCTCCTCATCCCTGGCAACATCCCTGGCAACTGTTCTCCGATGTTTTCTCTTTGGTTCAGCAGTGCTGGCCTCATCAATGTCATCGGCCTCATCAATGTCATCGTCCTCATCAGAGCTAATAGGTGAATCAATATCAGCCTGTACATTCTCAGCATGATCACATTGCTCTCTCTCTTGTCGCTTCTCTTCTCGCATCTGCCTTTTCTGTCGCTTCTGAACCTTTTCTGTGAGTACTTTGTTTACCCCAGAGTAGATAGCTACTCTGTCACTTAGCATGCTTTTCATAAAGAGTATGTCAGTATCGATGGCATCTTGTTCGGCCTGAGTTTTCCCCTTTTTCGCAGCCGCCATGTCTTTCAACACTGTGTTCTTATAAAATTTCATCGTCAGGCTCAATTCTGATTTAAACTTCATAATTCCAGGATCATCAGCCCGTCTTCTATCCTCATTCTTTTTCATAAGCATCATGTAGTCTTTGTCATAGTAAGTTTTAATCACTCGGCCAATATTGTTCCTGCTTGTAATGGTCGGGACATTCGCCTTCTGGTAATGCAAAAGCACATTGTCAATGGTGGCAGATAAAGCCTGGTCCCAATGCATATCCCGAAGGTTTGCTAACAGACATAGTAAGACCTGCCTATTAGTTGGCAGTTTGCAGCCCTTTATTTCCTTTTCTTCTTCTCGGGGTACGGTGCCCAATAACATTCTGACATACTCATCATCTTGCCGTGTATCCATGATTAAATTCTCTATTCACAATATCAAATCACTGTCAAGGGAAAAGAAAAGAGCATCATTAAAATTAAATGCAATAAAATAATACGTGGAAAATTTGTGGGTCAGCGTTCCAGACCCGGAAATGAAAATCTGATAAAATGTGCTATTTTCACACTTATTTATGAAGTTCATAAGCTGAAATAGCAATACTTGCTGGTACGACGGTGCTAGCTCAAACATGCACCGATCTCCAAGAAAATTTACAGGGGTGTTTCCTAGATAAATACACAACACAAACTTTGAACAGCATTGTAGGACCATTTTTTTATTTTTGGAGGGCAACGGTCACACCCTAATGTAAGCTGCAAATGGGGGGCTAAGGTTTTTTGGAACCTCTTAGTATCAAAATGAGAGGTGAACCAATAAAGGAAGTACAAGAATTTAAGTATCTAGTTCAAGTTACCAGCTCGAAGTAACAGTTCAGCCATAAGAAAACAATATCAAAGTTTGTGTGTTAAAATGATACTATGGGTGATACTATGGGTGATACTATGGCACGTGGGCGATGGCTACGCGATCCTCAAATATAGCTTACAAATGTTTATGAAGTCTCTCCCTTAACCCCAGTCTACCCTTACCTTAGGTAAGATATGTTACATTGCCCTGTGTGTGTGTGTGTGTGTGTGGCTACATACTCGTATCTGAGAAAGCCTTATATTTGTAGAGCTGTTGAAAAAGAGATGAGAGGGAATGATAATGAGAAGGTGCTTGGATGATTAACACATATTTGTACAGAAAACATTTTCAGTTATATTCGTCCTGATCTCTTTCACCATGCATAGGATCGTTATGAAAAGTCTACCATTCGTTTGGAAAATTTTAACAAATAAAAAATTAGTTCAACTACAATATATAATGTATGTAGAACATAAGAATTTGAGGAAAATAAAAAAAGTTAAAATGCAAAAATTTTCGTACATTTACAAAATTATTTAATACTTTGTGTATCCACCTTTTGCTTGAATGACTTCAATGATTCGTTTTGGGTATTTTTCTACAAGGTTCCTACATCTCATAGAAATTTTAGCCACTCCCCCTAAAGAAAATTGTTCAATTCATTCAGATTCGAAGGGTTTCTCTTGCGGACAGCTTTTTCAAATCAAACCATAAATTCTCGACAAAATTAAGATCTGGGCTTTCATTGGGCCACTTGAGAAGCTTGAAATTCTTTTGTCGAAGCCATTTCATGGTGCTCTTACTTTTATGTTTTGGATCATTATCTTGTTGCAGTACCTAATTCAAAAGGCAATACATTTTCTAAAATTTCTTGATATGTCTTCGAATTCAAGATTCCATTGATGACAACAAGCTTTCATCGACCAGAAAGACTAAAGCAGCCCCTAAAGAAGCAAACTACTACAACCATCATGTTTAACTGTAAGAAGAGGATGTTTTATTTTTTCCTCGAATGAAATATTTGATTTTCGACAAACATACCGTTGCCTGTTGTTCCCGAATTCAATTTTGGTCTCGTCATTCCTGAGAACTTTCTTCCAGAATACAAATCCATCATTTTGATCCTTGGCATATTTTAAACGAGCTTCTTTGTGCGCTTTTCGTAGCAGGCGTTTTCTCCGTGCAATTCATCCATACAGACCATTCTTTCTGAATGTACAACGTACAGTAGAGGGATGCACATCGATCTTAGTCTTAATGTTTAGGAAACATCACCTGTAGTCACTCGTGGATTCGCAGTAGCCATTCTTTCAATCTGTCTAGCTGTACGTTCTGAAATCTTGCAAGGTCGTCCACACCTTGGTACAGTTTTGATTGTTCCAAAGCTTTTCCATTTCTTTATAACTTCAGCAACCGTTGTTATATATCCTATAACTCTTTCCAGACTCGTGTGCAGCGATAACAGATCTCTTAAGATCTGTAGATATCTCTTTACCACGACGACCCATTGCTTACTAATGGTTTGATACAGTCATCCGACTTCCATGAAGATTCACAGAGAAAATTCTAGAATTCAGAACTGCCAACAGTCTCTACTCAATAAACAGCCAACACCTAATAAAAATGTTAAATTCTTCAAGCCTGAGGTAGACACAAAATTATTATTAAATAATTTTGTAAATACTAGGGCACTCAATATATTTTGCCCCACCCTTTTTTCTTAGCTAAATAATAGGCCATGGGGCTGAAATCTCTTTTGGGCCATAAGTATGAACTTTCTGCGCTTGACATAACCGGATTTTTCCAGTTTGAACCTTCCCTCTTTGTATAAAACCACTTTTAAACGCCCTTGTATAAAACCGATGGTTAACGCAGTTTCGAAAATGGCGTCTGACAGTGATGTGCTCGTAAACAGAGCTGTTATCGAGTTCTTAACCGCAGAGAAGGAAACAGTTGGAAATATTCACAAACGCCTACAAAACGTTTACGGAGATGCTGTTGTTGATCGAAGCACAGTTGGACGCTGGTCTAAACGTGAGAGATTATCGGAGAGAGGGAGAGCCAGCCTCGATGATGAGCCACGCAGCGGTCGCCCGGCATCGGCGGTGACATCTCGCACTGTTCAACGTGCTAACAGTATCATTCGATCAAATCGGCGCGTCACATACAAGGAGCTATCACTGACGCTAAGAATTAGTGAAGGAAGTGTGAATACGATAATTCAGCAACTGGGATACTCAAAAGTGTGTTCACGGTTTGTTCCTCGCGAAATGACTGAAGATCACAAAGCCCAAAGAAAAGAAATTGCTTCCGAGGCGTTGGTTCGATACGAGACAGAAGGGGATGACTTCCTTTCACGAATTGTGACACGGGATGAGACTTGGGTACACCATTTTGAACCTGAAACAAAACGCCAATCCATTGAGTGGCATCAGGCAGACTGGAAAGGTTATGGCCACCATCTTCTGGGACATGAAAGGGGTGATTCTGGTGGACATTATCAAGAAAGGACAAACAATCAACTCAGAGGCATATATTGCTACCCTACAGGGACTCCAGAGACGTATAAAGCGAGTTCGACCGAGGAGAAAACTGGAAGACGTCCTTCTTTTGCACGATAACGTAAGACCACACAACAGTTTGCAAACAAGAGAGGCCATCACAAAAATGCGCTTGACTGCGTTACACCACCCTCCATACAGACCGGATCTGGCACCTTCAGACTTCCATTTGTTTGGGCCAATGAAGGATGCTATTCGTGGAAGAAAGTTTCAGAGTGACGATGAGGTTGTTGAGGAGGTTAAGAGGTGACTCCAGCGGAACCCAGCGGAGTTTTACCAGCAAGAAATAAAGGCCCTTGTTTCGAGGTGGAGGAAAGCCGTAGAAAAGGATGGAGACTGTGGAAAAATAAAAACTTGTAAAAAAGGTATGTAACTACTTGTGTACAAAATTTCTGGAACTTACAAGGAAACTTGGAAAGAAAAAAAAAGGTGGGGAAAAATATATTGAGTGGCCCTCGTAAATGCACAAAAACTTATGCATTTAATATTTTACTAAAATTTTTCGACGTTTTGCGTTGTGTGTTGGAGTTAAACTTTTTTTTTATTTTCTAAATTTCTCCCAAACGAATGGTAAACTTTTCTTAACTATGCTATGCACAGTACAAAAGATAAGGGCAGGGCCGTTTCCTGGCATAAGCAGACTAAGCGGCCGCTTAGGGCCCCGCTGCTACTAGGGGCCCCTAGACAGGCTCCCAGGTCATAACTCAGTGAGCAAGAATAGGAATATAGCTGGTTATTATTAATATTATTATTATTATTATTATTATTATCCTTATTACTATTATTGTCGTATTAATTAAAGTTTTTGTATGAGACAAATGTGATAAAACGGAGACAAACGAAACGTTTTGGTCGTTGTGTGTAAATAACTATTGTCATCTTATTTCAATATTATTTAACTTTATTCTTATTATATGCTTATACTTTCCTAAATGCTTAATTTTTCTAGTATTGTAAAACATTATTATTATTATCATCATTATCATGATTATTATTATTTATTTAGCAGATTAGTTGTGGTTAACTAGATGTGACTTCGTGAATCTTGGAAATTGAAACATTATCCATCAGGAGCTGAAAAACGGAAAAAGAAGGTGAGATGTGCCACTTGTATATTCTTATGATTACAGTTCAGGCAACTAGGTTAGGTGGACCATCAAGCTAGGAAAGTGCTCAGGAATCGTGTAGAATAAGCTAGTCTCTGTAATATTTATATTATTTCGAAATGTGAAATTTAATGGATCACATCACCTCAAATTCTGTTCACACAGATCAATTATCAAACAAAATAAGAAAGAGCATTTTAGCAAAATCTAACAGAATATGTAATGTTATGTTCTTCTCACGAGCACTACTGAAATATTTGGAAAAGCCATCCTCAGCAAAGCCTCATGAGCATCATGAGCCAACAGCAGTACCATCCTCTAAGCAACCTCAAACACCAGTAGAAGTAGAGCCTGATGAACCAACAAGTGGCCTATCTTCTGTTAAGCTTCAAACACCACACACAGGCATTTCTACTGAGCAACAAGAACCAAGATCTGCTCCACCGCTTGATCCGTATGACTGGCCAGTTGTCCTGTCAGATGCCTTGAAGACAGATCTGGTGTCTCGAGGACCATTTCAAATCAATCCAGATTTCACATTCCCTAAAAGAGAAGACGGTAAAAGCGTTCATCGCCATTACATGTACAGAACATTAATTAATGGGGAAAAATAAAGCGAAGCTGGCTGATGTACTCTAGAAGGAATGATGCTCTTTATTGCTTCTGCTGCAAGGTGTTTTCAAGGAAGTCGTACAAACTAATTACGGATGGACTTTCAGACTGGATAAACGTTGGTTCGCTTCTGAAAGGCCATGAAAATAGTTCAGAACAAGCAGATAACATGGCAACATGGAAGGGTCTGGAACTGCGGCTAAAAACTGGGAGGACCATTGACCAAACTGAAATGTCATTAATGGAGGTAGAGCGAAGACGCTGGCGAGATGTTCTCACACGTCTTGTAAGTATAATCCAATCACTAGCAGAGAGAAACCTTGCTTTCAGGGGGTATTCCTCTACATTGTACAATCGAGACAATGGCAACTTCTTGAAGGAGGTTGAGCTGCTTGCCAAATTTGATCCAGTGATGAAACAACACATCAGCAGAGTCGAAAGTGGCCAATATAGTCATTCAAGTTACCTAGGACACATCATTCAAAATGAGCTCACTGGGTCCATTAGTGGGAAGATATTGGATGTCATTGTTGCAGAAATAAAAAAAGCTAAATATTACTCTCATTTTAGACTGCACTCCAGACATAAGCCACCAAGAACAGATGTCGATTATTCAGAACTGTTAAAATGGGTGAAGTACCAGAAATAAAAGAATACTTCTTGGGCTTTCTTGAGGCTTCAGAAAGTACAGGCCTGGGTTTATCAGTTCTGATTCTGAAGAGACTAGATGAACTGAATATTCACTTTGATGACTGCAGAGACAGTCATATGACAACGGAGCGAACATGAAGGGCAAGAACAAAGGTGTTCAGGCAAGGTTATTAGAGAAGAACTGTCGTGCACGCTATGTTCCATGTGGGGCTCACACTGAATCTTGTAGTGGCTGACGCAGCTAAATCTTCCACAGATGCCATCAGCTTCTTTGGCAACGTACAAAAATTGTACAGCCTTTTTGCAGCAGCTACACAGAGATGGACAATCCTAAAGAAGCACGTGAACATAATACTCGAGTCTTGGGAGTGAAACCAGGTGGGAGAGCCGGCTTAAGAGCATTGAGGCTGTGCGATACCAGAGCCACAACATCAGAGAGGCCCTGTTGGAAGTCAGAAACAATGCCACAGATGCCATAGCCAGGACTGAAGCACAAGCACTTGCAGAGGAGGTAGGGTCTTATCGCTTTCAGATTTGCACAGTAGTATGGCATGACATTCTTCATGCAGTTAACCATGTGAGCAAACTTCTGCAGTCTCCTACAATGCAGTTTGATGTGGCAGTCAACCTCCTCACAAAAACAAAAGACTCACTCACCAGCTACAGAAACAGGTTTTGTTGCAGCACAAGTCGTAGCTAGGGACATGTGAGGAAATGAATGTGGAGGCTGTGCTGAAGGAGAAGAGGCTCAGATCCACAAAAAAGCACTTTGCTTACGAAGCTCCTGACGAACCATTTACAGAAGCCTTAAAGAGGCTGGAAGTCAAATTTTTCAATGTGGTGGTGGATTGTGCCATCGGGTCAATAAATGAGAGATTTAAAACATTAGATGATGTGAGGGACATATTTGGGGTTCTCCTAAACTTCACCACAATGAATAAGGAAGACTTGTCCTGCAAGTGTGAAAAGCTCTCTAAGATACTGAGCTCTGGAGTTGACTCTGACATTGATGGAAGAGAACTGGCCCTCGAAATTAAGAACTTACCTTCACACAACATGACTGCATTGGAGCTTCTCTCCTTCATTCATCAGAAGCAACTGGAGGAACTATACTCTAATCTCTGGGTTGCACTAAGAATTGCCTGCACTCTACCTGTGACAGTAGCGTCAGCCGAGAGGAGCTTCTCTAAGATGAAGATAATCAAGAACTACCTCAGATCATCAATGGGGCAGGATCGCCTCAGTGGCCTTGGCATCATAAGCATCAACCAGGACGTTGGCAGGGAGATTTCATATGATGATGTTATTGGGTATACTGCTTAGGCCCCCTAATGGCTAGAAACGGCCCTTGATAAGGGTGAATATAACTTAAATCTTTCTCTGTACGAATACTTATGAGCCCCTTGTATATGGAGTATACGTGTATATTTAGGCTCCGCCCACAATTGTAATGTTATAATGTTTCAGACCAACAAGGATCCCAGGATCCACTCATGGCTGGTCTACCCAACCGTGTTTGTAATTGTGTATTGTGCATGTCCTCCGTGATGGCGGAGGGGACCTACAATTTTACGTGTTTCGAACGACAAAAAACCTTAATTTTACTACTTTAAACTATACCTAATCTATCAACATATGCATCTAGTCGATTTTTAAACATGTTTATAGACGTGCTACTAATTACTTCTACCGGCAAACTATTCCAGCTATTTACTATTCTATGTGTAAAAACGTTTTTGACAACTGCTGTCTCGAACCTTCTACTTGTCAGCTTACACCCGTTATTTCTAGATCTACTATATTGAGCTATTTCGAAAAAGCTCTCTCTATTTACGTTATCGAACCCGTCCATAATCCGTGATGGCGGAGGGGACCTACAATTTTACGTGTTTCGAACGACAAAAAACCTTAATTTTACTACTTTAAACTATACCTAATCTATCAACATATGCATCTAGTCGATTTTTAAACATGTTTATAGACGTGCTACTAATTACTTCTACCGGCAAACTATTCCAGCTATTTACTATTCTATGTGTAAAAACGTTTTTGACAACTGCTGTCTCGAACCTTCTACTTGTCAGCTTACACCCGTTATTTCTAGATCTACTATATTGAGCTATTTCGAAAAAGCTCTCTCTATTTACGTTATCGAACCCGTCCATAACTTTAGAAACCTAGATTAGATCACCCCTTTGCCTCCTAGTCTCGAGTGTAGTCAATTTTAACTCCTAAGCCTATCCCCGTACGACTTTGACATAAGCGATGGAATCATCTTAGTTGCTCGTCTTTGAACTCGTTCGATTGTCTATATCCTTGCGCATATGCAGATTCCAAAATTGGATCGCGTACTCCAAATGGGGCCTAACTAATGATTTATAAAGAGGAATAATAATATCGTGCCATTTGTACTCAAAATTCCTAGCTATAAAACCTAGCACTTTGTTCGCCTTATTGACCGCTGCTGTACTTTATTTCGCTACTTTTAAATCACCAGTGACTATAACTCCTAAATCTTTCTCCTGATCTACGCTTGCCAACTCCTTCCCTGACATACTATATGCAAAATTACCGTTACGCCAACCTACATGCAAAATTTTGCACTTATCGACATTAAATCTCATTTGCCATGTGACCGACCAATCAACGATTTTATTCAGATCTTCCTGGATTTTACCTCTATCTTCGTCATTTATCGCCACCCCACCCCACGCAACTTCGTGTCATCCGCAAACTTTGAAACTGTACTGACTAGGCAACATTTACATCGTTAATATATATAAGAAAAAGCAAGGGGCCCAACACAGAACCCTGAGGAACGCCGCTCGCTACATTAGCCCAAGACGACTCCACTCCATCAACGACCACCCTCTGTTTCCTACCTTGCAACCGCTCTTCTATCCAATTTATTATTACACTCCTGATTCCATGAGCCTTAGTTTTTTCAGAGAGTCTTTTGTGCGGTACGGTGTCAAACGCTTTTTGAAAATCTAAATACATCTACCACCCGATGACTATCATAAACTTCAACCACGCTTTAGAAAAATTCTAAGAGATTAGTTAACCAAGATTTGTTTCGCCTAAAACCGTGCTGCGTATTTCTAATCAAGTTATGCAATTCTAAGTGTTCGACTATACGATCCCTAATTATCGACTCCAGTTGCTTACCTACAACCGACGTTAAACTGATTGGCCTATAATTTCCCGACACATCTTTATCGCCTTTCTTAAAAATATGTGTTACATTTGCTCACTTGAAATTACCTAGTACGCACTCCTCAGAAATAGACGTATTATAAAACTTTGTTAATGGCACAACAATGCTTCCTTTTAATTCTTTTAGTTGTATGGGATATATGGAATCCGACCCCGGTGATTTAAGCATATTAATTTTACAAATATAGTGCAGTACCTCCCTTTCACTCACCACAATATTATCTACAGTATTACCATTATAATTATCGAAAGGTATTATGTCTGTGACCGTAGGGATATTCGTTACATCTTCTACTGTAAAAACCGACGTAAAAAAATCGTTTAGCAAAGAAGCCATTTGCTTGTTCTCGGAAACTAGCTCATCATCAGAATTTCTCAACGGTCCCAACACGCTCATTACCGGGTTCCTATTGTTGACGTATTGCAGTGGTACTCATTGGGCGGCTCGCGAGCCGCTCAATGAGTACCACTGCCTTAGACCTACGCTTCTTGATATACACTATACCAGTGGTACTCATTGCGCGGCTCGCGAGCCAAATGCGCTATACTGTATATATTTGGCTCGCGAGTCGCCCAATGAGAACCACTGACGTATTGGAAAAATCGACTGGGGTTTTCTTTGCCGTCACGAGCTATGGAAATTTAATCACGCTTAGACTTTTTTATTACGCTTTTTGGGTCATGCTTTAAAGATACATAGTTGTTTCGTAACCACAAATTGTCTTTTTTATCGCGTTTATGTAACCTATAAGCCGTATCTCTACTCTTTATAATATCCCCTACTCTAGAAGTAAACCACAAAGGCTTGTTATTTACTTTCGCACGCTTAATCTTGTACGGTACACATTCCTCATTTATAGTCCTAAACATTGTTTCAAACGATTCCCACATTATTTTTGCGTTGAAGGTCCCCATTACGTTTTCCCATTCGACGCGTGACAATTTATTTCTAAATTTACAAAAGTCTGGGCGTTGGAAGTCAAGGATTTTAATCGAGTTTGCTGGTTTCGAGTGACTTACTGAGAGAACAAACTCTACCATATTGTGATCGTTATTGCTTAACGGTTCTATTACTTGAAGATCAATGATAAGCCTTTCATCCGTAGTTATTACTAAATCTAAAATACTGTCCAACCTCGTAGGTTCCCCAAACTTTTGAATAAGAAAGCTATCCTCAAGAAAATTAAGTAAACGGTTACCTTCCGCGTCTGCCTGCACTGTATCGTAATTCACGTTAGCGCAATTAAAGTCACCCATAATTAAGGCCTGTTCACTACCTATTATTCTCTTTAGTTCACGATATAACGCTTCGTCCGTATCAGCTGTTTAATTAAGGGGCCTATATATAACGGCAACAAGAAGTTTGAACTCGCTCAGTTTAAACTCTGTTGTAGTCGAATCTATCGGTTCTGGAATTCTGCGCTTTAATTCTATAGCTTTCGCAATATCATCATAACACCTCCTCGCCTACCTATTGTTTTTAACAAAAAGTCTATAACTTCTAATTTGATACTCTACAAAGTCACGTGTTTGAGAGCTAAGCCACGATTCATTTATCGCAAATCATAGTCTTTGCAAGCAATTAAAGAAAAAAAATTGTGTCAATTGAATGGTGACTGCCTTGGGATAGCGTGAAAAGATGATCTACAGAAGCTAAGGCTAACAAAGACCCTAAGATCCACTCTAAGGTTAGCCCGAGAGAAAGGAAAGAGTAGGGGGTTAAGAGAAGAGAAGAGAAGAGAATAGGGGGTTAAGTAAGGAGCAACACCTATCATTCGTGGGTTAACATTCATTCAGAAAAAGAGAAAAAAGACTCATCATCATCATCCGCCGGCCACTGCCGACAAGTCAGAAAAATAGTCGGAGAGAATAGGAAAGGGGTGAAAGATGAAAAGAAGTGAAATAAGAACGCTTACAAACCATGCAAACACAGTCTTAACTCACAGTCATACCATGCAAACTACAAACATGCAAGAAAAAAGAGTTACAGACATGCAAAGTTAAAAAAGTAGGTAAAGTTAAACAAAAAGTGGGTTAGTTTACGCTGGCATCACACGCTGGCATGTCACAAGCTGGCATTCATCATCAACAGACTCATCCTCGAGCACCACCACCAGAGCTCCTGTTGCTAACTATGTTTTTTTTATTTTAAACAACGTTAATACTTTTAAAATGTCTGTCAAGACGGTTCTTAAACATATTAACGCTGGTAGAATGAACGACTGACACGGGAAGATTATTCCATTTATCAATTACTTTAAACGTAAAGAAGTTTAGCGATATTAGTAATGAAACGTCTGCTACGCAACTTAAATCCGTTATTGCGAGTATTACTATTATCGAAAGTGAACAATTTGTCAAAATTTACGTTATCGATGTTATTAACGATTTTGAAAACTTCAATAAGCTCCCCCCTTAATCTCCTAGTTTCGAGTGAATACAGGTCTATCCTGTGAATACAGGTCTATCTTCATAAGGCTTATTGCGCAATGACGGAATAAGTTTCGTGGCACGACGCTGAACCCTTTCTAACCTATCAATATCCTCACGCAAGTACGGGCACCAAAACTGAACGGCATATTCTAAATGAGGCCTGACTAGGGACTTGTAAAGGGGCAATATAATATCCTTCGATTTAAATTTGAAATTACGCGCTATGAAGCCTAACATCCTATTAGCTTTTGCGCAAGACTCCAGGCACTGGTTCCTAACCTTTAAATCCTTAGATACGCGTACGCCTAAATCTACTTCCTCGTCAACGCTCGCTAACTCCCTATCATCCATTGTGTACGTGTAATTATTGTTGCGAGAACCTATATGCAAAACTTTACATTTGTCTACGTTAAATTGCATCTGCCACTTATCTGTCCACTCCATAATCCTATTTACATCGTCTTGGATCCTATTTCTATAGTCCTCGTTAACAACCTTACCGCCTATTTTAGTATCGTCCGCGAATTTTGACACGTTACTAGTCAATCCTACATCTATGTCGTTAATGTAAATTACGAATAGCAATGGGCCTAACACTGAACCCTGTGGGACACCGCTACCTACATCTAACCACTCCGATTCACTACCATTAACTACGACCCTCTGCCTCCTAGCACGAAGCCATTCTTCTAACCAGTTAACCACCTGACCGCGTATACCGTGCGCTTTAACCTTCGCAATTAGTCTCCTATGCGGAACTGTATCGAACGCCTTTTTAAAATCTAAATAAATAACGTCAGCTGCTCTATGCCTATCGTATTCGCGCACTATTTCGTTATAAAATTCTAACAAATTAGTTAAACAAGACCTATGGCGTCGAAACCCATGCTGACTACTATTAATCAAATCTCTACTTTCTAAGTGATCGATAATACGATCCCTAACTACGGATTCCAAAAGTTTACCGACAATTGACGTTAAGCTAATGGGCCTATAATTGCTAGCTACTGCGCGGTCGCCTTTTTTAAAAATAGGCGTGACGTTAGCTAATTTGAAGTCTTCAGGAATAATCCCCGTTTCGAGTGACTGATTAAAAATCTTCGTTAAGGGGCCTACGATAACTTCTTTCAAGTCTTTCAAATGTCTGGGATAAAAAGCGTCAGGGCCTGGAGCCTTGCTAACTTTTAGCCTATCGATATAATGCGCAATCTCAGCCTCGTAAACAGTTATTTCATCCAAAATAGTCTCGCTACTAAATGGAACGATATCGTCCACGTCGGGGACATTATTTACGTCTTCTACGGTAAAAACTGTCGCAAAAAAGTTATTGAAAATACCCGCCATCGCCTGAGCGTCAGAAGCCAAAGCGCCATTAACATCCACTAGAGGGCCTATGTTATCTTTTACCGGCTTACGATTACACAGCTCAACAAAAAAAAAATTTTGTTTCGTTGCCAAGGAAATTCGTACGAATTTAGGGTATTTTGGGGTTGCTGAATTCCAAAATGAAAGTAGTTTTTCCGATTTGGCTCTAGTTCTTGAGATAATGAATACCCTCAATTAATAGGAAACGTAACCATAACGCGTGCATATGGGAAACTACCGGAACATTCTAGATGGTGAGACCGAATAAAATGCCATTATGTATTTCATGTGTTTACTTTTGTATGATTTGGGACAATTTCAATGCGATTTGTAAGTAGGCTCCGCCTGAACATTAAATTTTTTGCATTTTTACGTGTTTCAATGGGGTACCAATTATCTCATAAATTAGAGCCAATCTAGCAAAACCGATGTCATATTCGGAATCAGCACCACAAAGTTACCCCAAAATCACTAATATGATTGGCAATAAAATGAGTGTTGACCAGTGTTATTAACGTATTCAAAAAAACTTTTTTGGATTATGTTTACTATCCGCAGATATAAGTATCTAAATTACGCTTGGCATTCCTAACTGATCTTTTAACCTGACGTCTAAGCTCGATATATCTATTAAAGTTAGCTGCCGTGCCATTGCGCTTACTAAGTCTATACGCTCTATTACGCTCGTTTATAAACTCTCCTATTTCCCTAGTCCACCACTTCGGCCTACCACGATTTCTAGCGTGCTTGGGCCTACGAGGAATAAACTCCCTTTCAATATTCTAAAACTTTCTTTAAACGCCACCCAACGCAAATTTGTGTCATTGCCCATAAATAAGTTATCCCAGTCCACTACTCTCATCCTATCAGCAAAACTATCAAACTTAGCCCTACGAAAATCAGGGACTTCTATTACGTTACTATCCTGAGTGTTTTCTATCAATAACTTAAACCTAAGAATTTGATGATCACTACATCCTAAACTCTCGCCTACTTCTAAACCTTCGACTATATTCTCGCCGTTCGTCATCACCAAATCTAAAATATTGTCACCGCGCGTTGGTTCGGTAACTATCTGTTGTAAAAAGTTATCGTCCATAAACTCAACCAATCTCAAACCCTCCTCATTACCAGTAAAATTCTCGTAATTAACATTAGGGCAGTTAAAGTCTCCGACAATTATACTATTCCGATTGTCAATAAAATTACCAAGAAGTGAGTAAAATCTAGTATCTGTATCGAGGGGTTGAACGGGAGGTCTATAAACAACAACAAAATTAAAACTAATACTACGCGCCCTAACTTCAACACATATCGCATTAATTGCTGCCGGAAAATCTAACTTAACCTCGATAACCCTAAGGGAATTACGAATGTACAGCAAAACGCCTCCGCCAAACCTATGTAACCTATCATTAGTAGAGAGTTTAAAACCCGGTATATCAAGTTCCCCCAACAAGTCCCGAGTCACGGTATTCAACCAAGTTTCAGTGATAGCAACTATATCATAGTTGCCGGAATAAATTATTGCCTTAAGTTCATTTAATTTATTTCTAATACTACGCCCGGACCCACAACGTTTAAAGAAGGCTTCGACCTATACAGCTTTCGCACGTTTTCGTCTATTAACCTACCTAGCCTAGCATTACCTATTTCATTAAAATGCACCCCATCTTTTATAAAAAGGCTAGGATCACTGAATTCGGACCACAGCTTTACGAAGGGTACATTTTCCTCAGCACAAATCTCTTCTAATTTGTTATTAAAAAATATTGTTTTTGACGTAATTCTAAGACCCAACCCGTGCCTAGGGGTAATACCTAGAACTAAAGACCTATCTGAACTAGCCTTCAGGGACCTAATTAACCCCCTATATCTCTCCAAAAGGTCAGGCACTCTCGTATCGGGCCTATACGAGTCGTTGCCTCCTACCATCGTCACCAACGTTGAGTGACGGGAGGCAACGTCGATCCTATCCACTTCGTCTCTAACTCTGTCAACCCTGGCCCCTGGGAGACAGACCCCTCCTCCTCTTGGTTGGATGCCGTTTAACGAACTCTTTGTCCATATGGCGCACTAAAGAGTCCCCGATTAAAATAGTTTCCCCCTCATTCACGTCCCTTTCCAAATGGGCGAAAGGGTTCGTAACCTCGATAGGGGGGGGAATTCCTATCACCTAACGTGCGCGGCCTAGCTCCACCCTTAACCTCTCTAAATCCCTCGCTATCTACTACTCTCGGACTAACCTTAACCTCTTCCTCAACTCTATCTAACCTTCCCGACAAGCTACCTAAACTAGAAACTAGGTTACGCACCTCACCCTTCAAATTAGTAACGTCTTCAACGTTAGTATTGGCTCGGCCTACGTCAACCGTAGCCCTACCCCTGCCCTCATCAAGCGTTGCAAGTCTTTCCGCTACCTCACGTACACTGCGTTTTATGTCAACTAATTCCTCCATGATCTCGCAAAAGAAACAAACTGATCTATCGTAATCGCCATTGGACCGCCGTTATAATCCTTAAATTCCGAATACCACCGGTTTACCCTACACCTAACACACGACGCTTTCTGCGACGGCATCGCGCAGTTAAAAATTAGTTTAAACCGTCACAGGTATAAGTTAAATTAAGCCGGCACGCTATGAAAACTTCTAAATCGCTAAAAACCACTAATATTCAATTACTTAACTATAACAACGTAAATTTAAACGCAAGTATATAAAATTCAAAACTATCCAAAAGTAAAATTCTCAGCAATATATAAAAGTAGATGCAAAATCAGAGAGCTCAGGAAATGCGTCCGTTCAGTACAGAGTCTGGCTGACGAAATGAGTTAGGTCAGGTTAGGTTACTATACTCTATTACTCCCAAGGCCGGCTCAAAGGGTTGTGGCGCCCTGAGCCAATTTTGCTTTGGCGCCCGCACCCATCCCATTTTTTATGTAAAGGTTTTTTAGTTAAAAAATAACACATTTTTTTAGGTAATTTTATTGTTTATTTCGTTCAGTACATCTCCCGCGCCCTAATTTTCTATGTAGAATTCCTTTTTTAAACTGTTCACTTGTTTCTTGTTGATTGATAGCGATATTTTGTCTTTTTTTTTTTCTGTTGCTCTTTCGATTTTTGGCGCCCCCTAAACTTCGGCGCCCTGAGCCAGTGCCACGTTGGCTCGCCCCTAAAGCCGACCCTGATTACTCCCTCACATTAGGTCAGGTTACGTCACTATACTCTATATTAATATCACTTATGCCTAAAAGAGGTTACTATAGTAACGTAACCTAGGTTAGGTCACTATCATAGCCGTAGGGAAAGGGGTCCATGCGGCCATGGCCTCCCCCTTTTCTCCCGGCTGAAAGGGCCGTGATGGCGAGTTGTTTGAAAGACTTTTTGAGGAATCTGAGTATGTATCTTCATAGGGAAATTATTCCAATGCCCATAATTAAATTTCATTTTGAAAACATGAAGACACTGGGGCCTAAAAAAAAAAAAAAAAAAAAAAAAAAACGAAGCAAATTCACCTGCTACACCCGCACGTGAATACTATTATCGAGCCGTTTTTCTTCCGTTTCTTGGTAAGGTAATCGCTCAACTCCACGAAAGGTTCCCCTCGCGACACAATCGAAGTTTAAAGTTGAGGCAATTTGTTCCATCAATTTGCACTGACAGACTTTACAGCATTAAGTGACGCAATATCATTCTATGATCAGTTCCTTGATGACGGTAATGCGGTGGTTGACCCGGTGTATCTAAGATGGAAAAGTTACTGGAAGCGTCGAGATCCTGAAGAGAGGCCAAACCAAGCGCTTCAATCTTTGTCGGCACTCGGCAGCAAGAAAGTTGGCCACATGTCCCAACATTTCTACGCTCCTTCATATATTTGCCACAATGCCTGTGACCACTGCTACAAACAAGCGATCATTTAGTGCTCTAAAGTACTTAAAATCTTATTTGAGATCGACTATGAATGAAACTCGTCTGAATGGACTCGCACTTTTGTATGTTCATCATGATATAGCTTCTCGAGCATGTTGTGGTAATCGACGAATTCTCTCGAGCCAATAGACGACTTCAATTCGTGTAATTAAAGTATGATACTAGAGGGCCACTACTCAAACATTCTTAACAGTGTGAGTATGGATAATCTTAAGATAGATTGCAGAGAAAATCCTGTTGGAGGGACAAGGGAAAATACTTTGATATCAGTTCCTGAAGTAAAGAGGTGAATTAAAGAGTTAAAGACTGGTTCTGCGTCAGAGGTAGATGACCTATCGAATGAGCACTTAAAATATGCCAATGACGTGGTATGTCTGTATATACATTGCTCTTATCAGTCATGCTCGCTCATAGCTATATCCCTGCAGAGGGTACATATTTTGCCCCTGGTCAAAAATAAGTATGGAGACATTCTGTCCAGCAATAATTACAGGCCTATTGCTGTCGCTTCCTGCTTCTCGAAACTACTAGAAAAACTCTTGTTACTCCGATTAAATGATTACCTATGGACATCTAATCAGTTTGATTTTAAAAGGTCCCACTCAACTGACCTATGTATCTATGTACTTAAAGAAATAATATCTAAACACACTGACAATAATTCAACTATTTATAGCTGTTTCCTAGATATAAGTAAGGCATATGATAGAGTGAACCACAATATTTTATTTAAAAAACTAGAAGACAGGAAGGTTCCCATGTACATACTAAATTTATTGAAATTTTGGTATTTTCACCAATCTTTAACTGTTAGGTGGGGCAATGTACTATTCGAATGTTTTGGCTCCTCTTGCGGGGTGAAACAAGGGTCCTTGCTCTCTCCTATGCTGTTTAATGTGTATATTGACGGATTAATTGCTTCACTTAATGAGGCAACAGTGGGATGTTGTACAGATAACACAAGGATAATAACCTAGTTTATGCCGATGATATGGTGTTAATAAGTCTCTCTGTTAAAGGTCTGGATCGGCTATTAAAAATCTGCGAAGTGTATTCGCAGAAACATATTCTTTTTAATGTTACAAAAACTAAGGTTATGCAATTTCATCCTAAAAGCTGTAATCAGCCAGCTGATGTTAGGTTTAAAATGAGAGGTGAAGTAATTGAGGAAGTACAAGAGTTTAAGTATTTGGATCAAACTATCACCAGCTCAATGAGTGATGACTCAGATAAAAGAAAACAATCTCGAAGCCTTTGTGGTAAAGCGAATATGACTATA
Organism: Bathynomus jamesi; assembly: GCA_023014485.1. Lineage (NCBI taxonomy): Eukaryota > Metazoa > Arthropoda > Malacostraca > Isopoda > Cirolanidae > Bathynomus > Bathynomus jamesi. Next base: position 148,515 of record JAJOZX010005263.1, read on the forward strand.
AGGAACTTCCGGTTATGTACAAGTGAAGCTAAAGACACACTCTTTCGTACTTTCTGCAGTAATATATACAGACAGCTCTGGGTGAATTATAAAAAAGATTCTGGTAGAACCCTAAATTTTCTGTACAACAGGTCTTTAGACTCCTACGTAAATTACCCCCCCCCCCCCCCCGAGATGCTCAGCTTCGCAAATGTTTGCTACCCGCAATGTCCCGAGCTTCCCGGAGGCAACAAGATGTGGTCAATGCAGTCTAATGCAAAGAATTAAAAATCAATCAACCCGATTATCCAAGCTATTCACGAGTCTTGCCGTTTGTCCTTTCAGCTATGGAATTCTTGATGCGAAAACGTCTGTCTGTAGCTCCACTTAACCTCGACATTACTGTATTATTTCTAATCAATTGCATATATTCTATCCTTAGTATGTGAACTATCATCGTATTAATAATATTTGTCATATGGACTATAGTCTGCCAATAAACGTTTTCATTTTCATATATGTAAATAAAAGGTTCTAGTCTATATACAGTACAATATACATTGTACTTATACAATGTATCAGTATACGATGTTATACGTGCTTACATAAGTTGTCTTGTATTAAAAAGTTATTGACGATTCCAGAGAAAGTTTCATACGAGTACAGTATATGTAAATTATAATTTTAAATACGTAACAGAACACTGTACATTAATGAACTATAAAAACTTAAGAATTCTTTATGTTTATACTTAAATTTATTCACATGTAATAATTCCTTTACTGCTTTAGTATTGGATATATATATATATTACAGGGTGTAACAAAAGTCCGTTCTCATACGGAAACAAGATAACCGAATTGATCGTGATGAGTTGGTATGTATTATGTGGAATTGCATGGAATGCAATTTGAGAATGTACTGGATTAATTGGTAAGGTGATTGTATTGTTTGTAATGTATAGTTAAAACTATTTTCTCGTTCAATTCGGTTATATCTTATTTCCCTATGTGAACGGACTTTTGTTACACCCTGTATATATATATATATATATATATATATATATATATATATAAATACATATATATATTTCATCATTCACTTATGTTTTATTTTATGTTTTACATATTAATGTTTTGTTTATTGCACATAAGGATTTTGTTTATTTCCTGGGTTGTGTGTTGGTCGGCCGTGATGGGACCTGATGGCCCCTTACCGCCAGTGCTTTTATGTTCTTATTCCCAAATAAAGTAACACGCTTGATATTTTTATTCGACAATCCTCAGTTATTGATATTATTTGCATAGAACATCAAATTCTTAACTATGCCGAAAAACATGCTTCATTCAACTCCTCTTTAACAGGAGCAACTTAAGATTTTCAATCTTCAGTTTAACAACAAGAGTGCCACCCACCCCCTTCATATATTTCCGGCTACGCCACTGGTCACTATAACCTATATTAATATCACTTGTGCATAAGAGATTTGGGTAGTAACCGCTAAAGTTCATAGTATGACGCCACACACACACTTTTATATATATATATATTTATATATATATATATATATATAATATATATATATATATATATATATACAGGGCGTCCCAAAAAAATGTATACACACTTTAAATAATTATAAAGGCAGTGTTTATTAAAATACATTTCATTTTCAAATGTAATAGAATCTACAGACATTATTTAATTGTTTGTCAACGTCAACACCTGTTTTCAAACTGACGTCCGTTCTGTCCAGGCACTGCTGATAACGCGAAGCAATGGAATCGCAAACATCACGAAACATTTCGTTTGGTATTTGTGTGCATTCTCGTTCAATGGCTGCTCTCAATTCAGCGACTGTTGCAGGTTTTATAGCGTAGACTTTGTCTTTTAAGTATCCCCATAAAAAAAGTCTAGTGTGTGAGGTCTGGTGAACGCGGAGGGTATTCTACGAAACCCCTTCGTCCAATCCACTTCCACATCGTGCCAAGTACCACTCGCAATACTCCACTCTTCGGTCCGTATCATCTTCATTAATAGCCTGGACTAATCTTGGAATGTAACTTTTCCATTGACAAGCGCTTCAAAATGCGTTGGACAGACGATTCTGAAATTCCTACCTCACGACTTCGCTTGCCGCACAGATTTTCTTGGACTTTGGTGATACGTTTCCAGTACTCTTTCTTGCTTTGTGGGGCTTGTCGATGTCCGTGGTCTTCCCGGACGCTTCTTGTGGACATTCTGAACAGTTCCATCGGCTTCAAACTTCTCTAATTCGAGTGATGGTAAGTCGCGTTGGTGGATCTGTTTGAAACTCCCTCCTAAACTGTCTTTGCACTTCAACTGCGTTTTCCACACTTCCAGTAGCATTTTAGAATGAATTTCCTTTGTTCAAAGCTTAGTCTGACTGCCATTATTAATTCTAATGGGTTTAACTTGGAAAGAAAGAACATCAATTGAGCTATCAGCTGTTAAAGTGTGTATACATTTTTTTGGGACGCCCTGTATATATATATATATATATATATATTATATATATATATAGAGAGAGAGAGAGAGAGAGAGAGTAGTCAGTGTCGCTGACTACGAATCCATGGGCCCCGGGATCGAGACCCAGTGACGGCAAGCGGCACGCAGCAAAACCCAGCTGTTCATTCTCCCACACAATAAAAAAGAAGTTGGTGGAGATAAATGGGTGGACTACCCTACGTAACCTAGTGGTTAAGACGCTGGGCTGCTGTTAGTGGGGCGTGGTTCGGATTCCACGTTAAACTGTAGGTCTAAGGTAGAGTAACAAGCTTGACCTTCGTCAGAATGAACAATTCAGGCGGAAGCTAAACCAAGGTTACACAAAATTTATTTATTTCTTCTAAAATGGGTGCCACTAAAGTTCATAGTACGAGGTCTCTGCCTAATATATATATATATATATATATATATACTAGGCAGAGTAGGCAGCTGCCTGGGACGGCAAATTTTGTTGTATTTCAATATAAATATGTCAAAGAAAACAAAAATAGGAAATAAATAACTTATAAGCACTAACAGATTAAATGGATTCACAAATAAGTTTTAAAATAAAAAAAGGACAGCAGCCTCTAATAGCAACTAGCGATATCAAATGACACAACCAAAAGCCACTGTGGTGGCTATTTCCCTGTCTAGTAGTGGCAAAATGCTAAGTACGCTTCTCTCTCTCATATATATATATATATATATATATATATAATATATATATATATATATATATTTTATTGTGGTTGTTTAGCCTCCTTCGCAACATCTAAGGTCATATGACGGAGGGGCCTACAGCTTTACGTGGGATCCGAACCACGGGTAGCTACATAATCTGGGCGCGGAGGACAGTCTCCCATCCAACTACTACCAAGACCCATGTCGCTTAACTTCGCTGATCTCCGGGTCCCCGGAAGCGATATATATATATATATATATATATATATATATATATATATATATATATATATATATTTTATCGGGCTCCCGCATCTTCTTGTCACCCTTTCTTATCACCTTCTCCCCCTCTTCGTTGGATTAATTTTTTTTTCCTTTCCCTCCCCCAACTCCACATAAATGCGCCTATGCTACTACATTACCCATGTTTCAGAAAGACTGTAGCTTATGATATCATGGACACCAATGAAAAGGTACAAGCAAACATAATAGTGAGCACAAAGCAACATTGACGAAATGAACTGTAAATCATGAACGGAAGGCACCTCTCCAGAGCTTAATTAACATAGTTTGGCACGACGACCATGCACTGTCGCAGTCAAAATAACTACAAGAAAACTAAACAAGATTTGGTGCTGTAGGCTTCCGGTCACGCTTCACAATTCGTGACAATGCTGTTTCATCACGTTGTTTCAGCGTTACTTTCCGTTCACCATTGTGCTTATTTGATGAGATTTATTTTTTGTCATTGCCCTTCTTGGTTCATACCCTCGCACACTATTCTTCGTGAAACCATGAACAATCTCGGCGACTGAAGCACTAGCCAAATTGGTCCCTTTAATATTAATGTCCATTTTAGCGACATTTAAATCTTTTCTAAGGGCCATTTTTATATTTACTCCGAAAGAAAAGCAAAAATCAACCTCAGCTTAATAGTGGTAATTATGATAATAATGGAGGATATATTGAACACTTTCTGCGCCACTTTTATGCAATTTGTTTTTGTTCATTGTAAATTCTTTTAATGTTCAGCTAAGTCTCTAATTACCCTCTTTGTCAACTTCATTTTTTTTTAACAACTTTTGTTGGAGTTGAATTTGTAGAGAGACTACTCATCCGATTTAAATAAACTACCTCTCATTTTAAGAACAATACAAAGGGTGTAATATGATTTCTGCTTCATTTAGTTATCCTTGAAATTGTGGTTTTATCGGCCCGTTGCAAAAGTTGGCCACTTTTTGGGGGACACAGTATATATGTTACAGTCAATGTCTAAAATCAGGCAATTTGTATATTTAGCTGAAATTTTAGGCAATGTGACAAACTGTGATACACACCTAACCTAATGAATTTTTAGGCAACATATTACGAAATACCAGTGGGCATGCGTATGCAGCATTACCAGAAAGGTTAGGTTACGTTTTGTGTGTATCACAATTTGACACATTGCCTAAAATTTCAGTCAATTTACAAATTACCTGATTTTAGACATTGACTAACTTATGTATCTTGGAAGTTACAAGTAACCACAATCCAATAGTGTTCCTTCCTGGCACACAGAAAAGTAGGGTTATCCTTGTCTTCACCTCTGTCCGAGAAGGGTACTTGGGTGCTAGGTAGGAGCACTGTTGGATTGTGGTTACTTGCCGCTTCCAAGCACTGATTAAGTACCAGCGTCTTAACTACTAGGCTATCCAGGATACTCGTTCATCAGATACCAGTCACTTTTGTCGCCTGCCATCGCCGGGAATCGAAGCTGGGCTGGCGGATTCATAGTCAGTGATGTTTACACTACACCAATACATGTTACAGACCCACGGGGGGAAAAAAAAGCGATTCCAAGGTCTTTCATGTATTTACAACACCTCGTCAGCGAATTTATTTATTCCACGTTTTAATTCCGAAATTCAGCCCATATACATATATAACCTTGGTTTTGCTTCCGCCCGAATTGTTCGTTCTGACGAAGGTCAAGCTTGTCACTCCACCTTAGAGTTACAATTTAACGTGGAATCCGAACCACGTCCCACCAGCAGCCCAGCGTCTTAACCACTGGGCTACCCAAATATATATATTTGTAGGCAGATAGATAGACAGAATATGGGTCATGACGAGATAATGAGTAGAAAGTGAAACTATACGAGGAGATCTACCACTACCATATTTGTTCAAAATGGACGCCGTATTGTTTCTGCAGACCAGTTAAAACTATTTTGGCCGACTGGTATATAATCACTGCTTCAAAATTTTTTATATATCAAATTATGTTTTATGAAGTTTTAATATCTGGCTTCACTCCTCTCGCTCTCAAGGTACTTTGGATACTGATATGCAATTTCTTTGAGATTGTAATGCAAGCGTGCACAAAAACAGCTGCTGAGTGGACCATCTGTTACTAAACGTTTGTAAAAAGGTTACAGAGAAAAGCAACTCTTTCAACTCAACCTAATGTAGACCTTAGAGTGGCAAGGTATTAAAGAGGCTAATTTCACTACAGACCCAAAGTTCAAATATGAAACTACCTTTGGTTCTTCCCCGACGTACCATTGTTAAACCGATTATTTATCGATCTTTTCTTCTTTAACTGCTTTTGAGTAAGTTTTGTAGTTTGTTGTAAACACGTTATATACGTACATAATTTCTCAACCTGTTTAACCATCGACTAATCTTTGGGGTTTAAAGGGTGTGGCCTCTTGTCATAGGGTTCGAAAGCATTTACGTCAAGTTCAAAACAATTTTTGATTATCTCACGATGGTATGTGGTTCCATTTTAGATTCAAGGAACTGATCCTCTTTCTTTTTTCTTCTTGCAAGGGAAGAGTTAATTTTGTAGAAGAGGAAGAAAAGGTGGAGGAAGAATCTTGTCAGGTTATTTTCAAATTATCATTTCAAATGCAAACATTTCTTTAATAGCTCCTTTCCTTTTACACACACACACACACACACACACATATATGAAACATACTCGAGTATATAGAGTGACTACAAAGTCCCTGTGGAACTTTAAACAATAACAACTTTTGATGTACATATGATAGAAACAAAATGTAGACGACATATGAAAGCGTAATTATTAAAGTTTTCTTTATTTTATTTCAGTTCGCATCATATCAGGCGTAGACGCTGAAACTGATTGAAAATGGCGGCAGTAGAAGAAAGTTCTGTTAATCATAAGATACAGTAATCCTAAGTCCATAACAGCCGTGAAAAGAAAGTTCCCTGCTTATTAACAGAAAGATACACCACATAGGAACTCAATTAACAATTGCATGAAAAAGTTTAAACAAACTGGCTCAGTGAATGATAGACTTCGATCCGGAAGACCTCATATCAGTGAGGAGACTGAGGTCGTCGTCCAGGTCTCTAGGAAGCATTCGAGAGAGACCACGGAAATCGTTGCGACACGCAACCGATGAACTAAACATGCCGCAATCCACAAAGTTAATTTGTATGAACATGCATACAAGATTCAGGTGGTTCAAATGTTACTGGAAGATGACTATATAACAACATGTAAGGATAGATTTCTGTGAACAATTCCAACAAAAAAAACTAATAATTTACTCGTGTTTCTGGACAAATTCACATTTTCTGATGAGGCAATATTCCACATTAGTGGCAAAGTTAACCCCCACAATTGTCACATTTGGGGGACAGAGAAACGTCACGAAGTCTGGCAAAATGAGAGAGACTCACCAAAAATCAATGTCTGGTACGTATCAAAGTTCTGCATCATTGGTCCTTTCTTTTTTGAAGGACCAACAGTCAATGGTGAATGTTAACCTTGAAATGTTGCAGAATTTCTTTATTCCTGAACTAAAACGATTAAATCTTTCAGATAGCACTTTCTTTCAGTAGGACGGTGCTCCCTCCCACTATGCCAGTGGTCGGGGAACAGGGGTAAATTACCCAAATGGGGGTAAATTTAAAACTTTTGGGGGTAATGCGTACGGTATGAGACACACTTTGTGCTGATATTTTTTTCGTATATTTTTATTTTATTTTGTTACATAAATGTGGCGTTATTCTAAATTTTAGAATATTACGAATTTACGTCCTGATTACGTCCTCAAATATATTTTGGGGTAATACCCAAAAAAGTTCGCCGACCACTGCACTATGCCTTGAATACGCAACAGTTCTTGAATAAAGTCTTCCCAGCCAAGTGGATCGGTAGAGGTGGACCAATTGCTTAGCCACCTCATTCACCTGACCCGTCCGCATTGGACTGCTTGTTATGAGGTCATGTTAAAAGTATTTTTTTACCCATCAAAACCACATTCTTCGGATGAACTTATGGCCAGGATCACAAATGCAATTCACGAAATCACTCAGTAGCAACTGGAGAATGTTTTCGGGTCTTTGGAAAATCGGACTGAACGATGTATCGAGAAAGATGGCACTTATGTTGAGGGCTAGAAATTTGTAATGTAGTGTGTTAAAAACTTTAATAATTATGCTTTCATATGCTCTTTACAGTTTGTTTCTATCATATATACATCAAGAGTTATTAAAGTTTAAACTTGCAAAAGAACTTTATTATATATATATATATATATATATATATATATATATATATATATATACAAGATGAATTTCACACAAACACGTGAAATGAATGAATGATGCAAACCCACAAGGAGAAAGAAAAAATGATTCCAAGGCCTTTCGTGTATTCAGCAATACGTCATTCCTTGACGAGGTGTATTGCTGAATACATGAAAAACCTTTGAATAATTTTTTCTTTTTCCTTGTAGGTTTGCATCATTATATATATATATATTCACCCTCCCTACAGATGAACCATGTATACAGATCGGACAGAAGTTGTACTTCCCTCAGCACAAATTTAAGATAATGAATGGTTTGAACACTTGGATAAAAATAACTTTTTATCTGTCAGGGGAATAAATTCATCACAAAAGTATGCGCATACTTTGTCTAAGGATTCACACTTCGCTAATATACTCGTGTAAAATTGTGTGTGTGTGTGTGATAAAATTGTTTAGACAAGCAAAAGAACTGTAGCATCGTATTAAGCGATTAAATTAAATTTGGAACCAAAGAACGATTAGAACCTAATCTGTCCAAAACAGCCGACTACTAATCGGCAAAGTGGTCGATTAGGCTGATTATATATCAATTATCTTCTCCCAGTTGAACACGTCGTTCCTACAATATTCATACATACGTTGAGAAAAAGAATGCGAGGGAGAAAGTGAATAAGCATGAATTTGGACGGTATTCAAATGGGAGAAAATATGAAAATGAGTGTGAATATGTATTTGAATGAGAGTATATTATGTAGCCGAGATGACGTCAGAAGAATGTGATGGTGAATACGACAAAATGCGAGATAAGTGGGGAAGAGAGTGTAAGCGCAAGCGATTGAATGTGGTATAAATGAAAGTGAAGATAAGAGTGAAAATAAATGCATACAAGTATAATCGTTTAGTTATAGTTAGGAAATAAAATTCAAACTATGATGGCCTATGTAGGCTATACGCCGTAGCCTAGAACTTGGCCTATGCAAATGAAGTCTAGGGCTAAACCTAGCCTAAGCCCTAATTTGGTGCATTTGATAACTAAAAAAATCTACGGTAAGTTGAGGCGTACCCTACTTCTTAAAATTAAGTATTCTTTGTAATTAGATCCTTATATTTGATTTTAGCTTACTGTAAACTCGGACACGCAAACAAAATGGGATGAGACCTCGTCTCATTCTTTATTTAATTCAATCAAACAAAGCAAGTGCGAAGTAAAATCTGAGTCACATAATAAAATTAAAGCTAAAGAATTATTCCTTACGTTTACATTTCCAATCCTATCTACGAGTATTTTAAATAAATCTCTAATATTTAAATGAATGAAGCATTACTACCAACTCTAATTGATTTCTTAATGACGTTACAAATTACTGAAAATCAAAAAAGTAATTTTTATTCAATTTGTTTATGTAGGCCACATCAAATTGATAGATTCACCCACAAAAACAAAATATCTTTTCATATGCTGCATTTCCGATTCCAGCAACTTGAATCTCTTCTTTTTTTACATAATGAGGTAAGGATAGTGTTTAAATTATATCATACAGGGTGTCCACAAAAGAATCGTACAAATTTAGCTTATTTCAAATGGAATTTGTACGATTCTTTCGTGGACACCCTATATTATAAAATGGTCATCTTTCGTTATCTAATTATAAAACTTGCATACTTAAATATGAAAACTGACTATGAAACTGTAATTAGAAATAAATTATATCTAATTAGGATTTATGCTACAGTGTTTTTACATGCCAAAGAAGAAAGGTAAGTGGAATATATATATATATATATATATATGAGAGAGAGAGAGAGACTAACCAGTCGTTACTTTAGAAAAATGCGATTAAATTAACTAAAACATATGACACACCTTTAAAATATTACGTCATCAACAGTACTCGTAAAAAATGTTAACCTGTTTTTAAGGACTAAAGTATTTAGAGGTCATATACAATATTATACTAATATATATATATATATATATAATATATAATATATAATATATATATATATATAAGGTTTAAGTAAGAACGTTTAGCAAACTGCATTCCTGTGTACTTGTTCGTATAATATGGACACAAGGTCTAGGCATCTTGACATTTGAGCCTAAATTAAAGTAAAGAGTCCAATGTCCATCAATGCATAATAATGTCCAATAGATCTAACTGGAAACGTGTTTCCAACGAAACTTTTATAACTGTATAAAACTCCACACAACTGTACTTTTCTGCGTTATCTTCAAAAGAAACTCCTCCGTCTAACTATTAGATCATGAAATACATGATTGCCGTATGACTGATACAATCCTCCTTCAAATTACGCATGAACTTGTACAGACCTACAGTATATATCGTACTGAAACTGAGAAAAAATTAATATTAACATCTTCGCAAATGAACTAATATACGTTAGTTCACATGCAGGTAGCAAGAGAAAGTATCACATAAGCTACAAGTAAATATATCAAGCTGCCCTGAGAAGATAATTTTTATTTTTATTTTAAATGAGCAGTCAAATACCCTAAAATTAAAAAAATTAAAAAATTGTACAAGTCGATAGAAAACAATCATTAGAACTTCCTTTTATGACACAAAAAGAAGTTCAAGTTTAGAGTAAGGACATTGTTGTTTTTCTTTTTGTGAAAGAGGTGTGTGTGTGTGTGTGTGTGTGTGTGTATTTTATGCACTTTGATTCAGAGTACCAACATTTTCCAATACATGACCTTGAACCCGTAGAGCCAATGTTACAAGGCCTTTGATATCCTCTTTCTTTACAAATAAGCTCATGGCATGTGGTGTATACACAGATTCGGGACATGTTCGCATGATTTAAAGAAACTAGACCTATTCGCTGACGATGGATTCGCTTCCAAAAAACTTCCCTTGTACAGGTTTTATGAAAGGTGTTAACTATTAAGAGTAAAATTGCTTCATGTAACACTAACTGTTATCTTAATTTTAACCCTTTAACGCCGAACGTTTTTGTAGGGTTAAGTCTAAATGCGTGTATTTGAAACGGTACGTATTCGACTCAGTCGGCGTTAGAGGGTTAAGTTAAATTCGTCCTTTACTTTTGTATTATTATACATATAATTGAATCTTCTCACTCTCAAAGATGTTCACTGAAATAATAATAATAATAATGATGATGACAAAGACTTTTTGCAATTGTTTAACCTCGTTCGTAACAGCTAGACTCATATGACGAAGGGACCTACGGTTTTACGTGGAATCCTCCGGACGAAGAGGACAGTCACTCCTCCAACTACTATCCAAACTCAACGTCGCTTAGCTTCGCTGATCTAACGGGAAGCGGTGTTATGACATGGCCACGGCGTACCCGAGGTTCAGTGTATGGTTGAAATAGATGATTGAATAAGTTTCTTTACGTTTGTCAAAACCTACGTAAAAAGCAAAAAGCGAAAACTTAATAAATTGGCACTTCACGCGAGTTCAGTTCCGAAAGTCGGGATGCTTTGATTGAACCACACCTATCTTACGGTTCAGTGTATCCCGAGATCCCGACTTTGGTAAATGATGATGATGATGATGATGATACAAACGCCCAAACCTTCCTATTTATACACCCAATTTAAGTGCAACGTTTTGTCGTCGTCTTTGGTCAATGGGGCCTACCTCTTTATCGTCTCGTTCGTCATAAAAACCGGTGGAACCTCGAAGGCGAGAGCGATATTTATAGCTGGGAATACACTGTTTTGGGGCTTTATCTCTACGTATTAATAATCTACCTCGTAAAGACATATTCTTCATAATTTTATTTTTAATTGCGCAGAAATTGAAAAATTTAAATTATTGATAATGAATAAGCCTTATTTGTACTCAGGAATACAAATTTCTGTCCGGCAATTACCCTATTATTAAGGTTATATATATATATATATATATATATATTATTTCACGAAAGTAACACGTGAAAAATATTTATGATGAATAAAACCACGAAAGCGCTTGAGCACCTTTTTGTGTTTCCTTTCCTTCGTGGTTTTATTCATCATATATATATATATATATATATATATATTATTAAATGAACTGTGAGCAGAGTGACGCCGGGTTATTTTAATATTAGTCGCTCTTTTTAACTCTTAAAATAATATTAACCGATCTATTATTAATAACTGCTTTACACGTATACACTGTCCTTTAATTAAACTCATACTAAATTATAACTAACACACCGCTTCGATGACTGGTAAAATAAAATATTTACCACAACTTCAAACAACAAAAAAAAAATTTCGTTTACCCTTCTAATAAAAGAAAATAAGATGCAGGATTGAAAGTACCATTCCAAGTGCAAGTCAAGGTAGAGAGGTCACATAGCAAGTTCAAAGTCTCTCGAGAAATAACACGAGCCAGTAGAATTTTATTTATTTTTAAAAAGCTCGGGAAATTTTTAAAATTTCTGATTTTCAAAGCCGAATATTTTCAGTCTTTTAAGGAAAGTGGAATCTCCATTTTGTGTATAGCGTTTGAGGTCATTTATATTGATAACGTCAAGTGACTTTCACCCTCTGTTTCTGTGCTTGGGTTCGAAAGCACTTACAGAAATGAATTGCTTATCGTTTGATATTTTTTGTGTCTACTCGTTCCATCATAAAATGTGTGTTATACGCTGTCTTAACGTGTAAGGTTTCTTGCTGTGAGCTAAATTTCAGTCATTCTAAGTCGGTTGAATGTTGACTATAGACAAAAGTACAAAAAACTTCATCTAAAATTGCATATACATACAAAAACTTACTTTGTGTTGTTGTGGTTTGCATTTGGAAAATCCGGTTTGAGGGGAGACAGAGGTTCTGGCGAAAGAGGCCGAGTTTTAGGTAATACTTGGCTGTTTACCAAAGAAGGGGATAAAACTCTGATGTCTCCCCTGGAGTCTTCATCGTCGAAAGGACTCAAATCACTCCTGGGGGAGGTATTCTGAAGGTAAGCTTCTCGGCTCAAAATCTTGCCCAAGCGTATTTTTTTAGCGAGGATCGCCTGTTGTTGTTGTTGTGGTGACAGAGAAATGTCTTTGGACAGGGGTCCGCTGAACTTGACGGATGTCCCGTGGCTGTGAAGGTCCGATAAAGAAGTGATATCCACCTTCGACACTTCGGCAGTGAGAGGAGGGGAGGAGGCTACTGAAGGGGAGGAGACCGCGGGGCTGACGGAGGAAAGGGGAGTTTCGATAAGAGAAGTAGGAGCTGTCATCTGGTGTGGACATACATGCTGGACTTCTCCACTCTGCATAATTCCTGCAAAGGATAAAGACAAGTTCAATGCAACTAACAATTAACTTAAACTCGTTTCATGTGCGAGTGAAAAACTCATTTTTTTACACATCTAATGCGCACATGTGGAAATACATATTAAATTTGCGAAATTGTATACCTAACATTTACTGTATACAATATTTGTACAGTTTGTAGCTAATTTTTCTCACCTACAAAATTTTACAGCATTAATTTGAGATTCATTCCAATTTATTCATAAATTGGGTACTATATATACACGTATATATCAGGTCATCCCATAAGTAAGGTCGTTTTTTACGATAGAGATTAAGTTTAAACTAGTCCTACTCGGTTTAAGCATAAATTTTCCGAAGGTTATATCTAAGAGGAGATCTATCGTGTTTCGCTACATACTTTACAGACCTTGACCAGTGAAGACGTGTGTTTTGCTTTATGTGAACCCCTCATAAACATGGCGGTACCAGAAGTGCATATCAGGCGTATAATGCTTACTACGAGTTCAAAAAAGGGAATAGTGCTACTGAAGCAACGCGAAACATTCAGGAAGTTTATGGCAACGATATTCTGCATGTGAGGAAACGTCAAAAATGGTTTCAAAAGTTTAGGAATGGTGACTGCTGTTTGACAGATGCAGCACGCTCTGGACGCCCTGCTGAGTTTGATGATGACCCGCTGTTAGCCACACTTGAAGAAGACTGTTCAACAACTGTCGAAGAATTGGCCAGAAACTCAATTCATCCCCGTCCACCATCCATCGACATTTTCAACAACTCGGGAAAGTGCCTAAGTTAGGAAAATGGGTGCCACATGAATTTTCGGTCGACAATCTGAGGGTGCGGGTAAACATTAGCACAGCTCTTCATTCCCGTGAACTCCAAGATCCGTTTTTGCACCGTTTAGTGACTGGTGATGAAAAGTGGATACTGTACCAGAATGTTAAGCGCCGTCGACAGTGGGTTTGTGCCGGAGAACCAGCGACACCACAGCCAAAACCAAATCTTCACCCTCGGAAGGTGTTGCTTAGTGTTTGGTGGGATAAAGGTGGTGTAATACACTTTGAAACCTTACCACACAACCAAACAATCACCGCTCAAGTCTACTGTCAACAACTGGATCGATTGAACACTGCACTAAAAGAAGAGAGACCACCTTTGGTTAATCAGAAAGGAATCGTGTTCCACCACGACAACGCACGTCCTCATACCGCTCGGATCACTTCTGCAAAAATTGAGGAGCTTGGGTGGGAAAAACTTCCACATCCTCCAGACCTTGCGCCTTCAGATTATCATCTCTTCAGGAGTCTGCAAAACTATCTTGACGAGAGACAGTATACTTCTTTAGATGACCTGCACACCAGTCTTTGTACGTTTTTTGCCTTAAAACCGCCTGAATTTTATAAACATGGCATTGAAAAGCTCGTAGGACGTTGGCAGAGTGTCATTGATTCCGATGGAAAATATATACTAGATTAAAAAGTTTCAGTTGAATTTTTTTTTTTGTCCTTCAAATTCCGATCTAAAAAACGACATTACTCATGGGATGACCTGATATATTTTATATATCACAAAACTCAAATTGAAATTTCAATTTCCGTTTTACTCTAATCAAAATTCTAATGGGAATCATATGAAGATTTTTAATTAAATTCCAATTCAAGGTTTATTTTTTTGTCACGAAAAACGTTCATTTAAAATTACGACAACCAAAACCCATCGAGACTTGTTAAACATTTGACAGTGACGACAGTAACTCTCGGATCACCTGAAGATCAGGACTCCCAGCCTTCTCTAGTTAGTCTTATAAGGCTAACTAACGAAAATACCACAACCTAACCTAACCAGTCGTTAGGTCAACTGTACGCCCTTGACGATTGGTTAGGTTAGGTCGTGATATTTTCATTAGTTAGCTTTATAAAGCTAACTAAAGAAGCTGGGGCCCTGATCTTCAGGTGATCCTAACTTTCTATATAAAAAGCCTTTATACTTAAACACTTTTACTCGACATAACGTGTATGCGATTTCATAATGCAAGCAAGCAAGCAAGCAAGCAAGCTCGCTCTCTCTCTTATTTATTTATTTATATATATATATATATATTATATATATATATATATATATATATATATAAGCAAACAACCACAGGGAAAAAGGAAAAAAGAAACACGAATTCCGAGCGCTTTCGTGACAAAAGAAATAGTCCTATTTCTTTCTTATCCTTGAAAATGTGAATATATCACGAAAGCGCTCAGAATTTGTGTTTCTTTTTTCCCTGTGGTTGTTTGCTTATTAATAAGATCACGTGTTATTTTGTGATTTTACTGCATATATATATATATATACTTAGCTAATATGTAGTGACTACCACGCGCTAGCGTATATAGAGTAGAGGCCCTACTTAAATTTCAGTTATTCTAAGAGTATATTTAAAAATCGTGCAAAGTTGCTCCCACACGCAACCCCAATACGTCGATCAACAATTGAAGTAAATAAGAATTGGATTACATACTTTTCTTTTATAAATATTTTATATAAAGGCTTATAAAGGATCATCTCTTTAGTAGAGTTCTCTAACAAGTTCCTCATTTTTTGCCTTTCTGAATTGGCCAAATAAAATCGTCAGACTTAAAACACAAAAATCCCACTGCTAATCTCTAGCTCTGTAAAGAACAAAGAAACAGAAGAGGAGGAAGAAAAACAAAAGAAAAATAAGAGGAAGGAGGAAAAATAAGAAAAAGAGTAAGAAAAGGAAGAAATCGAAGAATAAAAATGGGAGTTCAGTTACCTTAACTTTCACCACCCATACACCTCCCTCGTATCATTACAAATTCGATTTTCTAATATTAAAATTAGCCTAATAAGTGATCGCACATATATTTATGTTATATCGCATTCCGATGAATACTTAATATCATTCTTTCATTAGCATACACGATAAAAGGTCTTCCCACAGCGCTACAAATTTGGACTTTATTCCTTCGTGTTCGCACTGACTCTGTACACAATTTTGGCTTTGATTTCAATTCAGGGAATATTTATTTGGTTTTTTATATACATTTTCTCATTCATTCATTCATTCATTTATTTATTTATTCAATGAATTATGTATTAGCATTATTATACGCGATTACTTTTCACCAAATACACACGTGTGTGTGTGTGTGTGTGTGTGTGTGTGTGTGCTACTTAATCGAAAAGCTCTGATTTGTAAATAAAGTTCGCACTTCAAAAAATCTTTAACCAAACGTTAATAATGAACAAGATTCGGCACTTTATTAATGGAATAATTTTTACACAATTGCAATGGACGTGTGGTCGTGTGGTCCCAATACATCCTACGCACGAGACCTTATCAGCGGATCATAAATTTTTCCCGGGGTTCAAACGTCGTACGTGTATTGAGAGGAAGTCGAAATTTAATCCACTTCAGAGGCTGATTTTTTCCAGATGCGCTCTTAGAAATTACCGTGGGAGAGAATGATGATGATGATGATAATACGTACTTCATGCGCGTTCCTACGTTCCTCTTAAACCATTTTTAACCAGTGGGACGCGCGAGTTCTCAACCACCTCTGTCATTGTGTCATTAGTTAGTTATTTAGTAAAAAAAATTGTTTGTATCCAGTAAATACGAATTAAAATTCTTTTTTAAAGATAAATCATTAAGATTGTGGTGATTACGTATAACTGTTTATATACGAATTCTTTACCCATTTAACCGTTTGTAAATCCGTTGCGGTGTCTGAATGTTGGACGCGCTTGCCAATCAGTTTTCAGAAAGCCAAAAAATATTCGTTTTTAAGTTCTATAAGAAAAACTGCGATAACTCGACTCTCTGAGTCACTCACTATGGCACTCTGCAGTGAGACACAATAGTGTGAATGATTAATCTTCTATTCACGCCACTTTCATTGTCATTCCAAGTCTGAAAGTGAGAATGCTTCAAGTGCAAATTTTAGATAGGTTATAACCTAACTACCCATGACCGAAATGAGGAATCGTATAATATGAAAATGGAAAGTGAATATACTCGTAAAAAACGATGAGATTCTACGAATTAGCGTGTGTGTTATCAGCGTCATTAAAAATCGAAAATAACAGCCAAAGTTAACGAGAAAACGCAGAAAATCCAAAGAAATATTGACCTAAATTTCGTTAAAACCAACATGATCAGAGCCCAAACTATAAATTGATTAAAAACAGCAACATTTGACCTAATCTAAATAACTCAAATTAATTTAACCTAGCGTAATCTAACCTATTCTTCACCGTACAGTATTTCTTTACTTTAGGATATTTAATGACTTTAAATTTTTAAAAATAAGTGAATATAGCTACATGCACGTTCCTGTCGAGATGAGGTAAGGTAGCCAAGAAAACACATACATAATATATTTAATATATTTTATATATATATATATATATATAAAGGAAGTTGTTTTACTTTTCAGGCAAAGAATGAAGCCTACATTATAGTTGACATACTTGAAATAAATGAATCAAACAAACAAAATACAAGAGTTTACGTACACTATACGGATCTTTTGAGTGAAAGTCTTTTATGCTCCACAGAACTTGTTATATCTGTATTAACACTGGTGATGTGAAGCAGCTTGGTCAGTTGTCTCTTGAGCAGCCTACGTATAGTTTCAGCAATTATGTTAAGTGTGAAAGGAACCTTACATTTGCTACAGAGAAAAACCTATACCCATTTCGTAGACAAAACCAAACAATTGACACTGAAAACTAACAATCTAATCTAATCTAACCTACCCTAACGCGCGATAATTTGTCGTTTGTTTGGTCTTGTCGATCAGATGTCGTTAGTCCGACAGAGAATGTATTACTCCGCTCTCCTCTTTTAATACTTATACGAGGCCAAACGTGATAAGGAATAAAAAATTGGTTGATTTATGGTCCTCTTATCAATTTTAGATACTCAAGGAAAATGCCTAATACTCCTCCGCATCACAAAGTGAACTGAGTTAATACCTCACTTAAGAGCCCAAATACTCACTCTCCGTAAACAGTGCGAGAGAAATTGCAATGGATTTCAAAATATTCAAAGAATTCTACCAGCAGGTACAGGACAGCTGGATGGGTTACCGTCCTCTGCCTTCAGATGATCCCACGTAAAGTTGTAGGTCCCTTCAGTCACCTGACCTTTGCCGTTACGAAGGAGGTTAAACAACCTCAATAAATTACTATTACAGGGGTATACCTGATTATGGTAGTTTGGTTACCCGTAGCGAACAAGGTCAGCCTAGAGTACTGTAATTACTGCAAGACAGTAATTGCTGAAAGTACGTCCACTATGAAAAGGAGGCTTCAAGAACGTGGTTTGCGAGGGAAAGTTGCTGTCAGAAATTTATATATTGATGATGTGAATAAGAAAAAGTTTGCAAAAGAACATCCAAACTGGCATGCATGATGAAAGTGTGTTCTGTAGTGCTGAGATCCAAATTTAACCTTTTGAAAATAAAGGCGTAGGTTTTGAAAGAGGACGAAGCCATGAAAAGTTTGTCTAATTGTATTAGTAAGACTGTAAAACATGGTACGGATTCTATTATTGTGCGAGGTTGCTCCAGTTAAACTGGGGTACAATGCATGGGTACCATGAGAATTTTGGTTCAGCCTGCACTGCCAAAAGAAGTTCATTTAACTGGGAGGGGATTCATTCTTCAGTAAGTCAACGACCCAAAACATATTGCAACACTCAACATTAATTATTTGGAGAAGCAGAAGCACGACTCAAGAGCTGAAGTTTCCATCACAAAATTCTGATCTCAACACCACTGAGTATTTGTAAAAACTTCCGAGCAATGATGTTCAGTGGCGGACCTACATTTTTGGGACCCTGAAGCTTGAACTGTTATGGGGGCCCTTCGCAACCAGCAACAATAGGGCAACATCCAACAAGGTTCAAAGGGCCTTGCTGCCCTTGCAAGGACCTCGAGGTCCCAAATGGCGGAGAACGGGGTGGTGGGGTGGTGTCCTTGAAAATGGGCCATACAGTGAGCCCCTTCCCACCAGCAACGAGGTCTGGGTAACCGCTGTTATCTTCTTCAATGGGGTTGTTCTATGGCAAATCACCACAAATTTTTTAAAAATTTAACCACTACATCTCAGATTTTGATTAAAATTGCTGTACTGGGTTATCTCACATGTCAAAGTCACTGGTGTGAATAAAAATTTCCTAGGCTATGCCTTATAGTTTTCGAGTTATGGGGAGATGAAAATTAGGGAAACGTTATATACATGCATGATGCATCATAGAATGATGAAATAAAACATAGCAAAGACCACAGTTAATATAATCTTTTATTTTAGACACCTATAAGAATACATACTACATGAAGCACATTTTACAAAATACTCTTTTTTTCTGTTTTTTCTAGCAACATTCATGTAGACTATGAATAGATTCTGGCGAGCTCAGCGAGCCCATACAGCTGGGGGTTCGGGCGCTGCAAGCCCCCCGAGAAAATTTTGAAATTTGACCAATTACAGGGGCATTTTGAGGCCATATGAAATGGGTATTAGAGCATATTCTAAGGTCAATATTAAGTACTTCAACCCATTGGCTTATGATTCTATCACTAAAATAGCCTTATTTTAATAACAAACACTTAAAAAAACTCCATCGATTTTGTTGAAAAATTCACTCATTAAAAAAAAAGTTGCTTCAGGGCCCCTCCTGGATTAGGGGCCCTGAAGCTTAAGCTTCATTAGTTTCATAGTAGATCCGCCACTGATGATGTTTCAAAAGTCAAACCAACAAGCCTACATAGCCTCTGGCGTTTTGTCTATTTGAAACGACAAGCATTTCCTACGAAAAGGCTACAGACTCTGATTCTATGTCTTCGAGATGTGAATACATCATTCGTGCTCG
The DNA here is from genome assembly GCA_023014485.1 of Bathynomus jamesi. Lineage (NCBI taxonomy): Eukaryota > Metazoa > Arthropoda > Malacostraca > Isopoda > Cirolanidae > Bathynomus > Bathynomus jamesi. The sequence continues at coordinate 168,378 of JAJOZX010005263.1, forward strand.
AGGTCACTAAATACTAAATACCGACTGGCTTGTCTCACATAAATTATAAGTAATTTACTGTAATTTATTTCTACTGTTTCGTATTCTATACTGCAAATTATGCATTAAATTAGAAATGCAGTGATCTTTGTTTTTGTTTGCTTTTTTTGTTCACAACTGGATGTGGATTCAAATTAACTTTGTTCGGAGTTTACCGTTCATGGAAAAAATTTGTAGGAATTGTTAAATTAGGAATAAAATTATTCAACGCTTCTTAATTGCTTTTACATTCTCGATTTTCTTTTTTCATTTTCTTGTTTCATTTTCTTGTTTCATTTTCTTGTTTCATTTTCTTGTTTCACAGTATCCAAGACCAAATAGGTGGGTAGCCTACTGCACATACACTGTTTTAAATCTTGCAAAAAACAGCCATCTTGAAATGAACACTGAAGTTTTGTCGCAGCGAAAGTATACTCTTGGATAATATTTTGAGGGTTGTTTAACCCCATTCGTAACATCCAGAGACATGCCACGGAAGGAAACTTTATAGCTTTGCGAAAGATCCAAACCACGGGTCTACATTATTTGGACGCGGAGGACGGTCACACATGCAGCTGCTACATAGCCCCAATATTGCTTATCTTCGGTGATCTACGGGAGTATATTTTACAAGTTTTAATTTCTGGACAGGAGCGGACAAACAAATTATTTCACAGAAACAACACCTTTCTCATTCCTCTGACTACCTCATTTCCAGCCCCGTTGCGAGCTTAAAATTAAGTTTTATTAAAAATATGACAAGTAGCACTTTCGTCGCTTAACTTCGCTGATCGACACACACATTCACGCACGCACGCGCGTGCGCACACACACACACACACACACACGTGTGTGTATATATATATATATATTTTGCATATTTCCAGAAATTTCGAGAAACCACTGGTCTGACGCTTCGCAGACAAACACATGATACTCACCAAACAGAGGACAAAATAGGCACAAAAGGTGAAATTAAGTTTTCTTTGTGTGTTCTGAATGTGCAACAAAAACAAACCTTAATCGTTCTTGTGAATCAGCCAATATAATGTAGAAAAGTAATCCTACTGTGCAAATCCACGCTATTATCTTTTCACTCTTGAATTGCGAGTGTGACAGATAAAGATGGCGGAATTCGTTAGTAACGTGTACATACATAGCTGTACGTTCAACTGACCTACAATTTTATTGGAATTGTACGTAGTATGTACTTTATACGCGTGTACGTATACTGAATTTATTATATATGGCTAATAATATATATATAAACCCCCAACCACCAGTACACGGGTTTATGCTCATTCAAGTTGCCAACTTTGTGATATGTGTAAATGCATTTAACTGCGTTTCTTAAGGAAGAGTGAGCGAACGTGTGTACAAAAGCATGTACATGCGCATTCGTGTGTTTAAGTGAAGTATCTTGTGTACGTTTCATAGAGAAAAAAGAACCACTCCAATTTCTAATATATAAAATTACAACTATTTTCTAATAAATATTTCGGACAAAATTTATTTTATTTTTAATTTGAGTTTCGTCCATTTGCGTTAAATGTTGTTGTTGTTGTTGTTGTTGTTGTTATTAGTAGTTGTTGTAACAGTAGTTAATGTACTAGTAGTAATATTGTAATATTATAAATCTCGAAGGGATTTAGTAGTAGTACTGCTAGTAAAAGCACCAGTGGTAGTAGTAGGCTTGTTCAAATCAAGATTTGCGCATTAATTTATTAGCTACAGTACTCAAATTACAATGCCACATTATAATGGGTATAAGAATGCCCAAGACGACGCTATTAAAAAAGAACACAACCACATTAATAATAATAATATAATATAATATTTACTCTAAATCTTAATTTCTCTGAAGACAAACACGCTTACGATGTTCCTAGCTTCTTTTTAAAACCATCCCAAAATGTTGGTATGAATAGAGCAAGGTGTCCATTTTTGCACAGTGTATGGCATTTAAGTTGCAAGTTGAGGTATTCAACGCTCCGGGTTCAATTTTTATTTTCCTGAGAGCATTTTTAACGCCTACTTACGAAAGCGATGCCATATTTGACGTCTATGTATGTATGTATGTATGTATATTAACAAGTGAAGATCCAGCTAGAGTATGGGCGGCAGAGCAAATATATTCGACATCTGCTATGTACACCTTATCATATATAAGTGATATTCGCTGAGCTCGAGATCGAAGACAGTATAATACGTGGACGTTATCGAAACTATCATGGAAATTATTAGGTCTTTTCAATCAAATTTAGAGGGTTGTATTTTATGTTTAATGCGAATTCCCGCGTGTATCCAGTCATTATGAGATGATAACTCCACCTTGGGACGGATTTCGGAATGACTCTGATTGACAGCAGGTATTTTTTGAGATTGTTTCCCTCATTCTATTTGTGGTTATCCTTTATTAGGTTATGAGAAACTATCTACTTAAAAGGCTGTATTTATTCTCGCATTGTTACTCCTATACGCCGATGCCCTTTATAAGTATCTAATTAACATGTTGTTTATTAAATGTGAACAACGAAGGGTGGAATACTTCAGAAAAATTCCTGGAAACGTCCCATATAGGAAATAAGGAACTAGGAAGCCCATTTTAGATATTTTTATTTATAAAAAAGTGCTATTTTTTTTTTTTAGTATATATAAATACTATACATTTCTGTAACTTTCCTTTAATTTTATTCAAAGAGCGTTAAAGTCCTAAAGTAGCAGAAAATCGATACTTTATAGTCTAAACGCGTCAAAGTAATCTTTTGGAAGCGAATATGGATAAATCCGGCCATTAACCACCATATATAAACCGATACCGGATTATATCTTTGCTGCGCGTGAAAGGAAATGAAAGAATTTATTAGTAAAAGACCTTTTAGGAGAGTCATTTATAAGAGTCCTTTACGGGGAGCAAAGTTATTTATAACTACATCTACCAAAATTATATGTATAGTAAAAGTCATAGAGATATTTTCTCCTCGGATTACTGCAACAAATAACTTGACTGGACACCGTATATGGGGCGATACACCATCCCCCCCAAAATCTTTTGGTAAGCAGTCCATCCTATTGACCTATTATTTATTTTCATTGCTTCTTATATAGCTTTGACATCGCATAGGGCTTAATTATAGTTCAATAAAAGGCTCACAACAATTAGCTTCTAAATAATGGGGAAAGCTATTGAGGAGGCGTAGCCTAGCCTATATTAAGGCTTTGGCTAGCCTAGCTTATAAACATTATGATAATATAAGTGAGCTTAATTCTTACTCCTTTCTTTAAGTCGTATAACTCACTGTGCAATATTGCAACAGAGAAAAATGTGACATAAAATGTTACTAAGAAATTTGAAAGACATTTTTTAACTTTATAAACCTTTAGGGTTGAGGAGAAGCTATAAATTTTAGCTTAGAAAGATGAATAGGTTAAAAGTGAGGATATTTAAGTTTATTTTAATTTTTCTCTCTCAAGAGTTGGAAGATAATGTTTATTTATAAAAAAAAAAAAACAATACTTCTAACTGAAATAAATTTTCTCCACCATTGTTTATGCATGTACATGTGTAATTAACTCTTAAAAAAAATTGCGAAAAATAATTTCAAAGGTCTTCGCAATGATGTGAACGTAACTCTCTCTCGCAAAGCGACAATAGAGATTAGTAAAAATTCATTTATGATGCCTGAAAATTGTGATCATGACAGTAAAACACGGTTTTCAACAAAACTTTAACGGAATACTGTATTACATAATTAAGATTTCGGATCAAACCAAGAATAAGCCCACCAAATCAATTTAGGGTGCTTATTCTTGGATTGCTCTAAAATGGAGTTAATTGCTCTAAAATGGTTAATTGAATGTCCGGTTAGGTTAATTGTACGCTCTTACGCTTGGTTAGGTTAAGTCGTGATATTTTCGTTAGTTTTTAACGAAAATATCACGACTTAACCTAACCAATCGTCAAGGGCGTACAGTTGACCTAACCTGGCATTCAATTAACCTAACTGGGGATTCAATAATTTTACCGTACGTTTCTATATATATATATATATATATATATATATACACACACACAGGGTGTTTCAGGAGGAAAGGTCAATACTTCGGTAGGAGTATCGGTCATTGTGTGAAAAAAAGTTTATATGAACATATGTCTAATTCTGAATGGTTACGGAGAAGAGCTGTTTGAATCTGATGCGCGCGCAGCTCTTCCTCCCCGCGCGGTGGTCCCATTCAATGGCCAGTGACAAATGGCCACCAAGGTCTCCAGACCTCTCTCCGTTAGATTAATTATTGTTGGTGGGGGTGGATGAAAAGTCAAGTTTACAAAAGAAAGGTGGATACACGAGACGAATTGCTCGCGCGCATTTTGGATGCTGCTGCCTGCATAAAGGAACGTCAAGATCAACTCAGACGAACAACACGCGATCTTCGCACACGAGTTGCAAAGTGCATTGAGATTGACGATGGGATTTTCGAAAACGTATTGTAAACTGTAACAAATTTGTCATTTCTGTATCTGGTACCATTCAAAATGCCAATGTTTAAACATTAAATGTTAGAAACAGTAATTGGTTTCTCTTTCTTGATTACCATTAACAATGCTTTTGTATTTGTAGATTCAAACAGCTCTATCTCCGTAACCATTCAGAATTAGACATGTTCATATGAACTTTTTTCTCACAATAACCGATACTATCACCTCCCGAAGTATTGACCTTTCCTCCTGAAACACCCTCTGTGTATATATATATATATATATATATATATATATATATATATCCCCGCAAGGGGGTTCTAAGCTCGTGCTCTTGAGTGCTCTTTGTGCTCGTTTGTACGTGCTTGTTCCTGGAGGTTTCACGTGCGCCCTCCCGGCCCTAGCACCCAAGGATGATGGGGATCGACCCTGCAGTCCTTGGTCTTTTTCCACTTCGACTGTCCCCTCCACCCTTTCTTTTTCCTCTGTCTTTCCTCTCACTTTTTCTTTGTTTTTCCGCTGAGATATGCCCTTTAAATAGAGGCGAATCGGTTCTTCCTGAAAAAAAAAAAAAAAAAAAAAAAAAAAAAAATATATAAGAAAGAGAGAGAGAGAGCAATCCAAGAATAAGCACCCCATAATAATGGTAGCACTTCAAACTGAAGTATTACCATTATTGGTTGAAGATCCATTGCCAGTAAAAAATTGATGTAAGGGAAAAAATCTTATTAAAAAAGTGATGCAGTGTGCTAAGTGCGATCAAGCAATGACCTGGACACAGTTTTTGAGGAATGTTGATGTTAAAATTCTTTAATTTGGATTGAGGTCGAACTAATGTGCTGTTTCTTGGATTGGGGACTTTGGGGTGCTTATTCTTGGATTGCTCCAAGATTTCTGTATCTATAAACCCTAAACCCTACAGAAATAAATCAACATACTTACAGAACGGCCACAAAATCCCTTTGCAGTGAAATTACAGCATATCCGTATGGTGTCCTTGTTTTTTCATGCAAAGGGGCTTTATGGCCACCCTGTAGATGTTGTAAGATTCTATTACCAAGTATGATTTAGTAGTTTTAACTACCATAAAACCACACAGAGGAACGATTCATTAGGTGTGAAAATATGTTGGTTCTCTACTAGGGATTGTCGTTTTGAGTCATTTTGTTTATCCCGGGATTTTTATTTTATATGTATTTAAATTTTTTATACTTTTAAAAAGGAATTAATATAAAAATTATAAAGATTTCATCATTTATTTATTTAAACATATTCCATTAGGTAACTATGAGTGTGAAATAAGTCAAATAACTAGCTTAAAAGACAGTTGAGTGCAACAAGACAGCTATTTGTAAGAAAATCAACACTTGTAAAGAATAATATCCTTGTAAAGAATAAGCATGCTCGTAAAAACACAAAAACAACTAAACATATGAAAATGCAAAACATAGCGCATTTAAAAGAACTAATTTGACTTATAATACGAACGTAGAAAACATAGACAATTCACACTCTTATCACTCAGCCGAGTTCTAAGTTTAGTTATAAACAGTCCTGCAGCTGAAAAAGCTCATGATACAACATGTATGATCGTGTAAACAGGGTATTTATACTATATATACTAATTATTATGTAAGTAATTAGCACCGGGATATCCCGGGATGAACGAAAAAATCCCGGGATATATCCCGCACATAAAATCAACCGGGATCCCGGGAAACAATCCCTATTCTCTACCACTAGGCTAGGCTCTATCTAGTACAAGGCTACTCGCCTGGTCCTTTTAAGTGTGGTGGCTATGTTTGGGTGGGACTAGTATGTTTCATGGACTGCTCTCGATTTTCCTACGAAATTGCAAACAAGGGCAGTCGATGACCCTGATTTCGTTTCTGCAATCGGTTTTCTTGAAAAATGATAAAGAAAAATGGGTGCTGGTTAAGTGTGCGGTCTACCTAGCTTTTAGTTAGCCTTATAAGGCTAACTAACGAAAATATCACGACTTAACCTAACCAATCGTTAGGTCAACTGTACGCCCTTGACGATTGGTTAGGTTAAGTCGTGATAGTTTCATTAGTTAGCCTTATAAGGCTAACTAAAAGCTAGGTAGACCGCACACTTAACCAGCACCGAAAAATGTTATTGGATATTGAATAAATTTATTTACTGAAACGACGCAATACACTCCAACATCTTTTTGAATAAGTCCGAGCTGGTGTAGCGCTTACACCATATAAATTCACAAAAAATGACAAGAATTAGTGCGATATCTTGCAAAAAACAATAGTATAAGAAACTCGATTAGGTTAGGTTAGGTTAGGTTTCTCAAGAAAACCGATCGCAGAAACAAAATCAGGGTCATCGACTGCCCTTGTTTGCAATTTCGTAGGAAAATCGAGAGCAGTCCATGAAACGTACTAGGTCCGTTTGGGTTGTTTAACTTCTCCCGAATGGCAAATATCACGTAACGGAGGAGACCACCAACTTTACGCGAGATCTGAACCACGGGTCGCTACATCATCTGACGGTCACCCATCCAATTACTGAACGGACCCAACATCGTTTAACTTTGCTAATCTAACGGAAAGTATCGTTACGCGAGTATGACGTAGTCCGTTTCACGCGTAGAACTTCTGATTTTCTTCCGTTTGACTTAAAATGAATACAGATTTAAAAGTTATTAAACTCTTTCTAAATGTAATTCAGGCCTATACATTCAAAAGAGTTTGGGTGTGATGTAGGCCTACGATTTAGCTTAAAAACCAGGCTCTGTATTTGTTAACGGTTTTACACAAAATAATACACAAATTTCATGGAAAAATAACTATTTTTAAAACGCATTCACAGAATCGCAGATATTAATCGTAACTCGCTACTCTTCCATCTTACAGTTTTTAACATTATTTTCATAATATCAATTACGTTAATCTATTTTAAATTAATTTAAATTTATTGGCTTTAACTCGTTATTATGCTATTAAATTCCAATTTAAAAATAAATCACGTATGAAATAATGATAATTCTTAGTAATTTAATCATGAAATGCATCAATATTAGTAAAAATTATAGTATATTAGCCTATATAGGCCTGAAAGGATTATAGGTCAATCAGAATAAACTATGTAATAATAGTGTAGGATTATTTATAGAGAAAAAATATATTTTATAGGTGTATATGACTGGTAATTTATATGTGTATATATATATATATATATATATATATATATATATATATATATTTTATATATGTGAGCTACACATCTAGCCAGTGTTTTATATATAATAATAATAGTAATTAAACGATACCCCAATATTAGTGGAACAGTTTATGTTATGTGCGAGGCCTGTCTTTATTATTATTAAAGATACATATAGAAATGTCGTACATAAAAAATTACATATAGTATATCGTTAAAGATGCCTCTTATAGATGGTGCTCATGATATACCCCACACGTTTATTTGGGGGTCAAATCTCTATGACCGGACAATGAAGCTGTGCTCAAAATCATGGGCTTGAAAATAAAGCAGTTCATAAAAGCATCGCCCATTTTCAGAGAAATAAACGAGACGCGAACCAGTAACCATTGAATTGGAATAATCGAACTGAATCGACCAGGAAGGCCATCAATAGTTACAAAACGAACAAAGCTCTCTTGTTCTCCAGCTGAAGTCCCATCCGCGCACAAGGATTGTAAATTTGGCAAATAATGCCAGTTTGTCACAAAGACCATCTCAAAGTTGTTTGCATAAACTAGCCCGACCTGGACCGATTTCTCTGCGAAAATCCCTGCTTATGTAAAATACATATTAACATGGGCCGCAGAGATGACACGCAGACCTGTAGCATTTTGGGGGTCTTTTTCAGTTGTCGGATGAGTCTCAATTTAATCAATTCACGTGGAATGGATGTACATACAGTAGATGTGGAAGGTAACTAAAAACCATTTCAATAATCGTATCCTGAGCCCGGAGGCTGGGCATTGCGCGTTGTTTTAGGGTACTGGTCTGGGCAGCGATCCGGGATGCTGAAAAGACTGACTAAATGGTAATGATGGAGGAACTTTTAAAGTCTAAATATCTATATATCACCTCCCATTTTCTCAAACAGGTGTTTTGGTGGCGATATGTTTGATGCAAAATTGTGCCTCGTGTCATATTTCCAACACCACCGCTCAGTGGTCGTCCCAGCCCTTCATTATGAGGCCCGTGGAAAGCTTTACTGAAACCTAATTAACTGTTTTTATCTCTGCACGTGTGTGTGTGTGTGCGTGTGTGTGTGTGTGTGTGTGTGTGTGCTTGCTTGCATACATGTTCAATTTGGCAGTGTAAATGTGGATCTGAAGGCCTCAGTAACTACACACACAAGACTTCTTAATTTTTAGTGATCTGCTGCGGGCTCCAATTTCTAAAAAATAATTATATTAGATACTGTAAAAAGAAAAATAATTATATTGGATTAAAAAAACCACGCTGCCAAAACTATACATGCATACATTATATAATTTTAACACGTTCATAATATACGGATCAATAAATTTTTACGATTAATAAATGCACAGATTCATAATTTATGCTTAAAAATTTACAAGTGCATGACGGGGGATAAGGGGGTAAGAGCTGGTTAAACGGAGGTAAAGCCTTTCTCCCTTATGAGGTACACCTAATTAGGTTCGAGTTAAGTAAGATTAGTTGTTTTATGCGTACATAAACTGTGTGTGTGTGTGTGTGTGTGTGTGTAACCCAATGGAACTAGCGATATATTTATAGTTACTTTACTTAAATATTTCTATAAATAACGAATAATAAACCTTTTACTAACTTTTTGTACTTCAATGAAGTACCGAAGAACAAAGAGGCGGCTGTCAAACATGGGTACTATTGTAAATCTAAAGTTAAAGGGCAAATACAGTTAATTTATTTATAATTTTAGCTTCGTTTTTATGAAGAATTTGATTACTGGAATGCAAATTTACCTTTAATTGCAAACAAACATAATTTTCATATTTAGCGGTAAATGTTAAGAGTAATTCGATATATATATATATATATATATATATATATATATCATATATACACAGGCCCTCTCAAAGGTCCAGAGAGGCCCGGACCACTTCCAGCTTTTGAGGCCTATAGCTAAACCCAATTATTACTTCCATTACAAAACATTATATTCAAACCTGAAAGTTTCTAAATTTGAGGGCCCCCTTAAGCTTGAGGGCCAGAATGGCCCTCCTAGTCCCCCCTCTGATAGGCCTTGTATATATATATATATATATATATATATGAGAGAGTCACAAGGAGTTACAAGGACAAGAGGAAGCCTCAAAGCCCTTTCGGTCCACTCAGGAAGGTTCCTGTTATTAAACTTGTTTTTTTTTTAACTATTGTAGCAGGAGTAAAAAACTAGATAGAAAAGCATAAGCCTCTTTCCCAACACTCCGCTCCCTCCTCGCCAGAGGCGGGTACGGAAAACGGTTAAAGAAAATACTTTGACCTTGGAAAAGTAGCCAAGGAAATTTTACAGGAAAGAGGAGAATACATAAGCAAGTTCTACAATTACGATATTTCACACATAGAAATTGTACACTAGATAGCACCGTTGTATAAACTAACTAATAGTATATTGGTGTTGATCTTATATCAACAACATGGTATCGTCACAAAAACCTCGAACATATGGTTTTTATTTTATACAAAATATTTACAACTCTATTTACTGAGGTATCAGTCCAACAAGGACCACATGGCCCACTTCAGGCTAGCCCCAAAAGGATTAAGAGAGGTAAAGGTTAAATTCTCCATATGTACACCCATGTACGCGCAATGACCATCACGTCGACAGTGATGAAATGCTTCTACAGGAAAGGGGTGGAAACAGGAATTACGAACAGAAATCAGATTTTCCACACCATGCCCTCACCCGTCACGTGCATCCAGCCACCCACGGGAGAAAAAAAAGAAATCGTGACGACAGAAACGCAACTGTACTTCACCTAATCCATGCTACGCATCTTTTAATTTATTTTTTGTTCGTTATGAAATTGTTTTTCCTACAAAATATGTTTTTACTCTATTCTTTGACATATTAACAAGGCATGCATGTGTTCGAGTGTATTTTCCGTAATTGGATGTCTATCATATGTGTCTGCACTCTCTGAATGTCTCCGAATTTCAACTTCGGTCTTCCGCCGTGAAAGGTGTTTACGCAGTAAGTGAAATATTGAGTCTTTCATACTTCGCAGTGTTGTGCGACCACGAGAGTAGAGAAAATCGCTTTCCGGCAAGGAATATCAGTGAGAGGTTTTGGTATCTGTCTCTGTGTACTTTGTCTGTCCGTTATGGAGAATGCTATAACGAATTCAAGAGTTTCCCACATAGAGGTGTGTAAAAAGCAAGTGATAAAAAAGTATTTGCTAGATGGTTAATCATGCTATGTGGGGTATAATCAACCAGAGACGTCTCTCTAAAGTTGAGGAAGAATTAAATGTGGAGTAAATGTTTAAACAAACTCCCGCATGGTTACGTTATACTATTTGGAAAATACTTATTCACTCGATTCTTGAGTTCTGTTATATGTGAGGACAGTCTTAATTAAACCGTGAGTGTATTCAGAACTTTGTCCAGACTATTTTTAAACATATTTACACTTGGCTTGAAGCAACCTTTGAGAGAAGTTGGTTCCAAATATTAACTATTCTATAGAAGAACTCACCACAGATGGAGGAACTAAATATTTTTAGTTCCAATTTAAAACCATTATTTCTTGTCAGATTGGTATTAAATGAGAATAATTTCCTGTAGTCTACCCTGTCTATTCTACTGAGCATCTTGAAAACTTGAATAAGCTGACTGCTGAACAACCTGACCATGCGCACGTGACAACTCCCCCCCCCCCTTCACGGTTTCAAAAACAATCTTTTTTAAAAGAAATGGAAAGATGAATTGAGGAAAAATGACCTCAGGATGGCTCTAGAATGCAGGATTTTGCACCATTTTTACAAAAATGTTCAGGAAAACAACGCGCCCGGACCCCATAGCTTTCTTCGCCGCTCAGTTTCCATGCAGTGGTGACACCCGCTAAATAAATGTCCGTCCCTGGTTCTAATCTTCGTTAATAGTTTTGCAGTCTCATTGAAGGGATCAATTTTGTGGCCCTTCTTTTATCCTTTCTAAACTTCCTATATCCTTCGTAAGGGACGGAGACCAAAACTGCACATGATACTCGAGTTGAAGTCTAACTAGTGAATTGTAAAGAGACATTACCATCTCTATTTCTAAATTGAAACAGTCTTTTGATATAACATAGTATTTTTAAGGGCCTCTTTTCGACTTCTGCACAATGCTTTGACGGTTTGATATCATTACTAATATAAACTCCAAGTCTTTCTCTAGATCAGTCTCAGTCAAGTTCTTCCCTAAGAGAGAGTAATCGGTCTTCGGGTTCTTGTAACCTACTGTATGTGCATTACTTTACATTTGTTCAAATTGGATGGCATCTGCCAAGTAGCAGACCATTCACTAAACCTATCAAGATCATTTTGAAGCGTTCTTACCCCCCTCCTCATTACTTACACTATTTCCTAATTTGGTATCGTCTGCAAATTTAGAAATTTTACTTAGGAGCCCAGCGTCTATATCGTTAATACAGATGATAAAAAGCAAAGGACCCAAAACGGAACCCATTGGAACCAGAGCTGGGCAGTATTTAAATACATTTGTATTTAATACGTATTTAAATACATTTGTGTATTTAGAACTGTATTTATAAATACATTGTTTTTCATGTATTTAATATATAGTATTTAAATACTTTAATGAGTATTTAAATACAATGCATTTAAATACTCAAAATATAAAAATGTAAATACTTTTACTGGTTTAATACACGTTCTGTACGAGCACAGTACGACGCGTCGACAGTGTAGTACATAATGGTTCATGTTTCAGCGTGTCAGTTCAATCAGTTGTGTGCCACTCTTAGTCGAAAGAGGTTGATTTCTTTAACGTGTGCGTGTCATGGCTTCAACAAGCAAATCCGGTGAATCAAACAGTGATATATCTGCAGATAACAATTTAGTGCACCCTCTGTTTGATGGAAAATACTTTAAAATTAAATCTAAAGACGGTAATAAGGTAAAGTGCACTGAAGTAGAAATTTATCAAAACATGAATTAGTGAATGCATATGTTAAAATTTGTATGTATTTGAAATGTATTTACAAATGTATTTAAATACAATTGATGTATTTTGTATTTAGTATCTAAATACATTCGTAAAATGTATTTAGTATTTAAATACATTTCTCCCATGTATTTAGTATTTAGTATTTAAATACATTCAATGTATTTATTGCCCAGCTCTGATTGGAACCCCACTGGTTCCGGGGGTACCAACTCCGAAGCCACTCCATTTAGTACCATTTAGTTCAATTCACAACATTTCATGAGCAGAAACAATGTTACAATTTACCGGGTGCAAGAAGTCACGTGCATATAAAAGTACTCCGCCACTTTCCCTTCCGCCCCTATCTTTGTGAAACACCTTGTAATCTACCATTTCAAATTCTCCTACAAAGTCCCTTGAATCAGAATAAATCAAGGATTCAGCTATTACAATAATGTCAAGTTCTCAGTTTTGACTAGCGCTATAAATTCCAGTAGTTTGCTCCCAAATGACTATTATTTATGCTAATAGCTTTACTTAAAGTACATCCACTGGCATTGCATTCTTGGGAGAATTCCTACGACCATTCTCATGTCATTTTTTTTTAAATCTTATCAGTTAGGTTCTTAAATTCGTCTACAATGGCCTCAGTCTGCCCTCCTGTCCCTCTCTGAAAAATGTCATCGAGACCAACATGTACAATGGTGGAGCAACTTTTACTCTTAACGTTAACGTTGTATAATTCCTCATTTATTGCCTGACTTGTGGCACCTGGGAAACATCCACGTTCTCTCTTGGTCTCATGTTTTGCTTCGAAAAAGTCTACTTGATTTGTGACTAGAGAATTTTCAGTTAAAAAGGACTCCTCTTCGTCAGCAAGTCAAACATATTTTTTATGATGATGGGTCCAGAATCCTCGACATTTCGGTTTTGAGTCTTATTTTTAACTACCTTGAATTCTTCTTCCTTAGTCCTACTTTTCGGACTACTCACTGTGGTTTCCAAACAGGCCATACTTTGTTCTAAACGTTCAACCTTAGGGTTTATATCCGATGTCGGGTTTTCACTATGGTTGTTTTCACTGGTTTCGATTTCCAGTGCTACAATCCGAACTTCAAGATTTTTTAGCATTTCCTTTAGCTCTTTAACTTCCGTTTCATGGTTTTCTCTAAGTCTACAAAACAAACATACTTCAAAGTTGTAATGTTGCTAAAATTTCCGTCAGGAAAGTCAACACACCGATGTTGAACTTTACATTTAAAGCAGTCGACTGTCAGTTTACCTGGCCCTGTCATATTTTGTCTTTTTATTGCAGTTAACAATACTACTGAAGTAAAAAGGCAAAAGTAAAGGAGAACTTATCTATTTTTGAGGGGTGAACTTTTTCCCACGCTGTGCCCTACGTGCCTCGGATGGGATTAACCCCTTTGAAATACATTTCAAGACAGCAAAAAAAGCTTTATGGTACCATGTTGATTACCTTAACTATAACTTCGTTTAATAAATAAAATTAATTTAGCTATAATTAAATACTAAAGCAAGGTAAATTAGATATGTTAAGTTAGATATGAAGGCACCGAGCACTACTGTAAATATATCGCTTTACTGGTGAGTTAATTTCACTGAAAAACAACTTAGCAGAATAATTGACACTGAACACTCGATAAACACGGGAAGAGAGAGAAGAGAGAGTAGTAGTACGGTACCTCAAAAGGCCTTGCGGCCCATACCGAGGAGGTACCAATGGCAACGGGTGCCAGGCAAAAATTCCTACACCCTCAAATAGTATGCAAGATTCGGTCTAACCTTTTCTTGAACTGATCCACAGAAGAACTGTTCACAACTTCTGAAGGTAGCCTGTTCCACGTGTCACAGGGAGAGAGAGGAGAGAGAGAGGAGAGAGAGAGAAGACAGAGAGAGAGAGAGAGACGAGAGAGAGAGAGAGAAGTAGTACGGTTGCCTCAAAAGGCCTGCGGCCCATACCGAGGAGGTATCAATGGCAACGGGGCCAGGCAAAATTCCTACACCCTCAAATAGTGTGCAAGATTCGGTCTAACCTTTCTTGAACTGATCCACAGAAGAACTGTTCACAACTTCTGAAGGTAGCCTGTTCCACGTGTCCACAGTGAGAGAGAGAGAGAGAAGAGAGAGAAGAGAGAGAGAGAGAGAGAGAGAGAGAGAGAGAGAGAGAGAGAGAGAGAGAGAGAGAGACTTTATATTCAGGTTTCCATTTTAGTCTATCCAAATATGGGTATCTTATTTTATCAAATCGTTCAAACCTGTTGTACTTACACGCGCACATGTACACTACAATCCACTCATGCGTACACATTACTTACTATATGCACGACATAACAGGTTGTATACATATACTTACACACATACAAGTTCGGCAAGTTAAGTGAAACTTGATGAATGCAAACAGTTTTGTTGCTTAAAATGTATAGGCATGGCCTACACCGACCAACATTGTGTGTTCACTTATGAGCTTTTATTTTGTTACATCTAGACAAAGACTTTCATACGATAAGACGCGAGTTATACACACTTCAAACCTATTCGTAAGACAATCCTGAAAATCAAATATAAATGCTGACTTGTATAACATTTCTGAAAAGGAATCTGTATTTTAGTATTTTAACCTCAACTTTGCTGTAGACTCAACAGCAACTCCCAAATAATTACAAATTTATAATAAGTTTACCCCAGGGTTATGCAACATTTTTTCTTGTTACTCGTAATCAATATACGCCGAGGTTTATGCCCCGTAAAAACTAAATATCCAACGCGGATCACCTGAAGATTAGGGCCCTAGCCTTCTTTAGTTAGCTTTAGAAGGCTAACTAACAAAAATATCACGACCTAACCTAACCAATCGTCAAGGGCGTACAGTTGACTAACGATTGGTTAGGTTAGGTCGTGATATTTTCGTTAGTTAGCCTTATAAGGCTAACTAAAGAAGGCTGGGGGCCCTGATCTTCAGGTGATCCTATCCAACCTTTATTTTTACTCTCCAGTTTAGTTAGATTAACGTTAAGGATCAGTTCTAACTTAACTTAAGGACTAGTGTAAACAAAAACTATCTTTTACCATAATCTCTCATTTCGACCAACCTGAAAACTAAAACCAAGTTTATATGAATAAGTAGTACCTTAAATTACGCTTTCAGTGTAGTATACCACACGCTGATTTAGTGGTGTTCTTTATATGGTGAGCTTAATTGTTACGTAGGCGTAAAATGAAGTACAGCGCATGACTAAAACTGAACGACTAATTATTTTAAATTAGTTACAAGTTTAATATATATATATATATATTTTTTTTTTAGTTCGGGAAGAACCGATTCGCCTCTATTTAAAGGGCATATCTCAGCGGAAAAACAAAGAAAAAGTGAGAGGAAAGACAGAGGAAAAAGAAAGGGTGGAGGGACAGTCGAAGTGGAAAAAGACCAAGGATGACAAGGACTGCAGGGTCGAGCCCCATCATCCTTGGGTGCTAGGGCCGGAGGGCGCACGTGAAACCTCCAGGAACAAGCACGTACAAACGAGCACAAAGAGCACGAGCTTAGATCCCCCTTGCGGGATATATATATATATATATATATATATATATATATATATATATATATATCCTTGGGTCTCAATAGTTAACGCGTGCTCTAATAATTCCAGTAGCTATAACCTTTAGTTTGGACCACAACTTCTGTGAAGAAAGGTATAAATTATTCCCTTCTCTTCGTTTAGCATCTACGTTCTTGCGAACAGTGGCCATCGGTTTTAGGTCAACAAATAAGAGTAAGTAACTGTACATGTTTGGGTAAATATTAAATTTCGATGAGACCAGTTTTTTGTCAAGTCGAAATTTGTTACAAAAAATCCTGATTCGCCGAAATTGGTCACGTGGGAAACAACTAACCAATCTAAACTAACCACCAAACCTTAGCGTAATTTGGTCTCCGCGAGACTTAATATAAGCCCATGTTCATATATCTGCTGAGCCTAATTCGTTTCAATGAGAATTTATAATGCTTTTAGGATTCCTTTTTTCAGTTTTATGGGATGGTACAAATGTATTAATTAATGTAGTGTAGGCTTATGTCTTGTATTTGGCGTAGTCGTAGCCTAAGGCTACTTCAAACATACAGGGCCTACAACAGTCTTGAGATGACCCTAGAACTTTTGCTCGTATTTTATTAGCAATTGATAGGGACGACGTAACTTTATTTACTACGGAAATCCTTTTAAATGTTAAATGTTATTCTAGATAATACACAAATAAATTTCTATCCAAGCGTATTATCAGTCCTGTAGCCAGGACTTTTCGAGGGGGGTAGGGGTCGAAATTGTAGAAAGGCGGACCTTTTGGTGCAACGACCTAGTCACTGCGGAGGGGGTTTAGAATAGTTTGTAAAGTTTAAAAAAAATGCGAGTGTTTATTTATTAAATAATGTTATACATTATAATATCACATAAGTTATAACTATGATTGCAAAAGTGCACCTTCTATGTCAAGGCGGGGGGGGGGGGGGGGGGGGGGGGGGGGGGGGGGGGGGGCACCCCCCCTGGCTGCGGGCCTGATTATGATTTCCTGTATTTGACAGGATATCGATTATTATCCTAGTCATAGGTTCAAATGCACTATTTCAGAATTTTAAAATGCTTTGTGTTCCCTATTTATAGTAATAATAATAAATAAAAAAATAGGCACTATATAGATTTGTGGCACTGATTTTTTCATCACCTGATGTGAGGCTGACGTGCTATGATGATAAGCCGGTCATTAATTTTAACGTTTCATATATTTAACAAGTCCTAAAAAAAATGGTACTTTTTTTACCAGTAACTGCATTAAAATTAACCAAACTGCGTCTGTCCTTACAGTTAACCAATCTAGAAAATGTAAGTGAAAATTCAATGTTTTTTGCTTGAGGGCATTCCTGTAATTATATATATTATATATAATTATATATAAATAAATAAAGCGTAAATGTACGCTGTTTGAGCTCTAAAACTACCGTTAAGTCGTATACCGGGTCATAATAATTGCAAAATGTAAACAAAATTACTTAAGGCTTATTGCGTATTATAGTTAACATTGATGCCATAAGGCCGATTTTTATTTAAAAATATCACGATGGTACGGACTTTAAATAGGGGTAAAAGGACTCACGACCTCTACTATAACAATACTGTGCATGCCTAAAATTAAAAAATTAAAAAAAAGTAAAATCAGTGTACTAAACTTGCTGTTAATATTCATAAACCCTTTTACAAAATTCATTATATTTTATACAAGAACAATTCTACTCAAATTTCACTCGATAGACGTATAGCATTACCTACAATAAATCGCATCTAACACAAAATATGTTATTCAGACTGATTCATATTGTATTTGGAATTCCAAAAGCACATTCATACATGGTCTCCTCCTTACTATCCTGTAAACAGTTCGAACAATTAAAACTAGGTTTGGCCTAAACTAAAGTGAAGAAAGTAAAACCAATTCGCATAAATGTAGGTTACTGGGCCTATCGTAATATATATAGGCCTATGCAGTTTATGCTATAATCATTGCATGATTAGTATCTCATAGGCCATGCCTACTGGGGTGGAGGCGTATTCCATTTAAAAGTGCTTATATGCAGTCCATAATAATTTCTCATTACTTCAGGTTTGCTACTAGAAAACAATCACCGAGGTACAACCTCAAAAAGTTCAAAATGCATTCCAAACATCAAGGTAAGATGCATAATGTTCAGGTTCTACTTTCTAATGAAGATAGGTCTAGGCTAGCCTAATGTATTTTTTTCTTGTGTGTATATATATATATATAAAATGTTTTTTTACACCGTTTATATATACTGTAGGTTCAGTACAATCTGTAAGCTTAATATCTTTAATAATGACGTATTACTTCGTTCCTGTTTTTAAAAAATGTAAAAGGCATCTATGAACAACCCAATCATTAACTTTACCTTTTATTTGAAATATGAAACAGTTCTTTTATTTTCTTAATTGTTAGTGCATGTTGAAAGCCACAGGGAACTTACGGGTGTTATCATATCACTTCTTTAATTACTGTATTCAAATTGTAAACAAATTTATATGTATCGTTCACACATTACTTTTGATATTTATTTTTTGTTGGTTAAGTAATGCGGATCATAATACTTAGGGTTTATCCATTTCACTCGCATCGCGACGAGTTTTATGAGCTACACTCAACATTTATCACAACTAAAAAAAAATTATTTAACTAATTAATTAACCGCCGCGACACCGCTCCACTCAAAAACCATTCAGCCAGCGAACTATTAACTAGGGATAGAAAACAAAGCACTACCGCTCATTTCTGTCTCCGATCAACTAGTGTTGTAGAATTGCGGCTGACATAAAAACTGCACGCACACACCACACAGTTTACAGACTCCTATACGCGAATACATTACTCTCATACTTACGAATAATAAAAATGTACACACGCACACACGATTTGGGGGAGGAGTCGCAAAATCTAGTGAAGATTTTTCCCCTCCCAAAATGTGTGGCACTGCTCCCCCCACCCCCCTCCAATTATAAAGTTTGATCATTTGAGAAAAGGAGCGAATATTTTCTAAGCGTGTAGATAATCTTATGATCCCATTGGAACACGGCTGTGTAAAGACATAATAATTACGACGAACGTTTACAATTCGAGGGATTCACGAGAGTAGAAAGACAGCGAGCCGACAAATCCATTACCTTATTTGGGCTACGGAACGTCTCACTTTACAGGGAGCAAGATGACCTCCCTTCCACGTGCACCTGCCCCGTTCGACAGACTTTTCTGTGTTTCGCGACACTCTTTTTGGTCGAGAATCTCATAGTTGGCTAGACCTAAGTGTACTCTTTCAGGGTTAGCCAAAATAAAGGCTAAAATTGGGCTACTTTATTCGAGAATGCTTTTAATCGGCCAGACGCTCTTGTTCTACCTGGCGTTGGCTGCCTGCCTAACGTAGCTCTCCTTGTAGGGCGCTATCCTTCTCCTAATCATGTGTTTATTCATTATAAAAAGGGGCGGAGTCCCCCTCTCCATACAACACGAATATATTAGCCTCGTTACGAGGAAGGGGGGGCGTTGGCACTAAAGCCGAACGAGGTCCGCCTGCCCTACCGGCTATCCTACGACGATCGGATCGACTTCATTCGAAAACAACACCAACTATAATAAGAAAGAAGAGAATCCCTGTCATTAGAAATTAAAATAAGTGGACTTCGCAAATATAGACGGACATGAGAGAGAGAGAGAGAGAGAGAGAGAGAGAGAGAGAGAGAGAGAGAGAGAGAGAGAGAGAGATGCCTATAGGAAAGCAGAACCGAAAGAAAACAGAATGAAGCGCAAGTGCATTTGAACTTGTGTGTAAATGAGAGAGATTGAGAAAGAAAGGAAGAAAAAGAAGCGGAGAGAGCTCGAATGCGGCCAGAATGGATAATTTGTCAACAATTGCGGTGCGTCCACATCTCGTATCATAATTTGCCGCCAACGCCTTTCATCGCCCACGCGAATCTTCCATTTGGGCTCCGTTTTCAATGAGCCGATTTCCCGCGTGGAAACGCCATGGAGGAAGGAAGAAAGAAAGTTCGCTTCCAAACTGAAAGAAAAAGAAAGATGATTTGCTCCAGGCCCCAGGGGCGCCGCCACTCATTCACATCACTTCTCCCTCAGTTCGATTTATGCAAAGGAATAAAACATTTTCTCATACTTTCCCATTCTCGTGATTTATTTATTTATTTATTTACGAAGAATAAATAATGTAATTCATACTGAATATTTTCAATATATTGATACGCGATTTACAATTTTAAAGATAACATTATTATATGCATTAAAAGCAACTACAATATGTATGTAAATATATATATATACATACGTTCATTCTCTCTCTCTCTCTCTCTCTCTCTCTCTCGGACATTAATATTGTTCTTTCTTCTTCCCATGGCCATATATGACCACTACAAAATAATTAAAAGTCGCATACAGTCAGTCTTGCGCCACATAAAAACAAAAAGTTATATAAATTCAGGATCTTGTATGCAAATAAATACATTCATGCCGCGCGTTTTACATATATATATATATATATATATATACAGTATATATATATATATATATAATACATGTGTGTGTGTGTGCGCGCGCGTGTGCACAGGGACTTTTGAAACACACACACACACACACACACATATATATATATATGCTACGTCGTGCTTATGTTGCAACACTGCTTCCTGTAGATTAGCGAAGTTAAGATAGTAGTTCAAGAGGGGATCGTCCTCTGCGTTTTAGATGATGTAGTGACCCGTGGTTCGGATCCCACGTAAAGTTGTAGGTCCCCTCCATCACATGACCTTTGCCGTTACGAAAGGGATTGAACAACCCTAAAACGCACACACACACACACACACATATATATATATATATATATATATATAAAATGTAACCTACAACAACAATAACAACAACAACAAGAGTCGTAACTACAAATACAATGAACTTCACCAACACCAAATTTGTAACATTTTGAATTCATAAAGTGCCTCCTCGATCGAAACTTTTCGATACACTTAATTCAGACTTATTTTGAAACTGCTTCGAAACATTTCGAAAATAGTTCGTTCGCAGTTACCTTGTAAGGTCATCAAAGAGGGATTTTCCAGACGAGTTTAGATGCCCACTATGACGTCTCTCTCTCTCTCTCTCTCTCTCACACACACACACACACACACACACACACATATTTGTATATATTATTTCAAGAGACCCATTATGATGTCACAGATTCAGATAAAAAATATATCTTTTTGAGTAGGGATCCTTTATGTAGTAAAAAGTAGTTTCTCACGTCTTCTGTTTTGTATTCGTACGAAACTACCTTTGATATATATATATATATATATATATATATATATGAGTGTTTATACGCGTGATTGTGTGTACGTGTAAACGGTTTTCATGCGTACATAAGTGAGTTCGAGTTTAAATGTTACCGCTTTTACACGGTGTGTTTTTTTCTAGTACACGAAAAGCCTGCAAGCATTCTTTGTTCAGTTGTATTATGTAGATGTAAGTTTTTAATGTTTTTAATGTATGCATGTTCGTGTACGAATATCGAGTACTTACGCACATGAGTATGGACGCGAGTAATATATGTACATGCAGTGATATCTTTTGAGTCTTCGGAGATATAAAAATGTTCACAATGACGGAATATATTCCTGTTGAAGAATTGTCAACGGAATTTAACTGAACGAAGACCTTTCCGTTCCAGAGAGGAATTGTTAACGTGTATATATGTATATATATATATTATATATATATATATATATATATATAGTAAATTGTTGGTATGAAGTTCCACCTTTGGCTTAAAGAAGGTGGAGCTGCATCACTTTTCTGTGAAACAAAGGGAATCTGTAGGTTAAGTAGAGTGTTGGTGGTGAGAATAAGGGGTTGGGGGAGAAGGTTAATGGTATAAGAGAGTTAAAAAAAGTGAATTGTTTGGTCGCTCTACGAAGTATACTTTAAGCGGTCGGTCCTCATTTGAAAGTTAAAAGAAACATTACTGCTACACACACACACACACACACACATATATATATATATATTTAAAATGAGTACAGTTGATATTTAATATCTAATATTTATGTGATATTTATTACTTGATACTTGGTATTTCACAATTTAATTATTTGGTCACAGCTTGTATCTCCTACAATAATAATGATGATAATAATAATAATAATAGTAATAATGACATTTTTATATTGATGTTTAATGAATAATTGTGAATGGTTTATATGTTACGGCCTTTTTGTGAAAGCGGCCTTTTTGTATAATGGCATTAAATGCCAGGCCACTTTGCAAACAGGCCGGCATATTGGCCATTTTGAAAAATGACTGGTAATCCTACCGACCATTTCGCGAAAAGGCGGAACTTCAGTTAAGAGATTCAATCCAGTTCGACTAAAATTATTGAAATTATTGAATACCCAGTTAGGTCAACTGTCCACCCTTGACGACTAGTTAGGTTAGTTAGGTTAAGTCGTGATAGTTTCGTTAAACAATGAAAATATCACGACTTAACCTAACCAATCGTCAAGGGCGGACAGTTGACCTAACTGGGCATTCAGTTAACCTAACCGGGCATTCAATGTCCAGTTCGACACAGCCTTTTCGCAAAATGGCTGGGAAGATTCCCAATCATTTTGCAAAAAGGCCGGGTTTTTGGCCCTTTTTCAAAAAGGCCGATTTCGCAAATCCGATCATAAGTCTGAGTGCACATACATTTATAAAAACAAGGCAAATGAAAGCCAAAGATCATTGTATTCCTACTCATACTTTAATACACGAATTACATCATACTGTAGAGTACGAGAGACATTGTAAATAAATTACAGCAAGTGACCAATAATTTACATAGACAGGCCAATATTCCATAGATTGTGTGACCTTCCCGAGCATGGATGATGACTTCACATCTCGAAGGCACTGAATCAACCACAGTCTGTTGTAGCCTTCCCGTAGATTTTTTATGCAGAAAGGAGGGGCCAAGGGAGGCCTCCCCCACCGAAAGAAAGAAGAGGAGAGAGTCGAAATCAAGGCCTCTGAGGTTGTTGAAAATTATACAATTTTTTTTAATTTTGAAAAGAAAGTGTCGTGTGTGTAAAATACCTGTATGTGTAGTGAGGAATAGAGAGAAGCGTGTGTTTGAGAGCATGCTGGACTGCTCACAAGGTAGATGAGACACGGAAAATGATCAGCTAAGGAGGACAGTGACAGGAGAAACGGGAGTCCAGCACTCCCTGTCCCCTGCCTAACGTCCACCCCCGGAGTACTTCTTTGATCGAGTGGGCTACATCGTAGCCAATGTCGTAACACCGATTCCCGTTGATCAACGAAGTTAAGCGACGGTCTGGGTAGTAGTTGGATGGGAGACCGTCCTCCACGTCCAGTTTATGTAGCGACCCGTGTTTCGGATCCCACGTAAAGCTGTAGGTCCCCTCCGTCATATGACCTCAGATGTTGCGAAGGAGGTTAAACAACTCCAATCATTATTGTTATCTTAGAAAGGTCGTATAGGTTCGTTGGTTTTACTTCGAAAACATCTTTTTTTCCCGGTTATTCCCACAAATGCTCACTGGGATTAATTTAGGTAAAGACTTTAAAGTGGAAGCGTGAGCAATTGCACCCTCCCAATTTGCTTCTGCCTCTCGGCAATGCATGCTCAACCAAAATCTTCGTAGTATATCTTATTCATATTTCCATAAACTTTTATTTAAATCACCCACTCCACCTAAACAGGAGCAACCAACCCCCACACAATAAAGGAATCAATATACTATGTTTCAAAATTTCAATAATTCAGTTACAGTGAAACTTTTCGTGTTTTTGTTGTCTCACAAACTAACCTCTTTCATTTTAGAAAAGTTCAGTTTTAATGTTATCAGTCTACTAAAAATTCTTCCATTCACCTTGCTAGTTTTGATATTCTTTTCCAAAATCAAGCCTCTTTTTCCCATTTGCACCAACTACTTTTGTACGGATTTCTCGCAGCGACCTTCCTTCGCAGCCTACGTTCTTGAAACCTTCTTTAAGTTCTTTTCACCATAGATGTGTTTTCAACAATTCCATGGTCCTTCTGAATAGATTCGCATATTTCTTCAGCTGTCTTTGCCAATGAGAGCCTTGAATAGTGTAATCCCATTTTGCGGTAGTTACTCTCGCTCGACCTTGTCCTCTTCGAATAGCCAAACTGTCATTTTTCATTTAACTTTGCCCGTTGTAGGATTCTTTGAACTGATCCTTTGAATATTTTGAGGTCCTTGGCAAATTCTCTTTAGTTGTTGCCCTGTTTTGGGGGAATGAGTATTTGTGCCTTTAATTCAAGTGTTAACTCTCGGTTCACTTCGTGGTGCAGAAGAGCATCAGACATTTTCCTAGAATATCTTAAAAAGATAAGAGGATCATAAATCAAGCAGTTTATTACCTCTTAGTAAGTTAACACACCTGGCTTCGTTTAGGTATGAAAATAAAAAATCGGGAGTAATAAATTCTACGTACCAAATATAAAGATCCTTTCAAACTTAACATAATTGCTGGAATTATAGGGTGCACATGGAACATTATGACAAGGTTATATATATACCATATGAATACATTCTATGAGTACTATATGCAGATATGAGCCTAACTACGTAATTCTATGGGTTATTTAAATTCATGCATTAAATTTTATATACAGTTAGGTTTATTTCATCTTTATCAGATAACTAACTAACATATATATATAGAACCTCGTTAACCTTGTTTAAGTGCTGTGTGTTGGTCTCTCTTCACACGAAGGTCAAGCTGGTGGCCCCGCCTCTAGGCCTGGCTTGGTGGAGGAGTGAGTTGCTCTCTTGCGCTCTCCACCGCACATAGCCAGGTACACCCGCCTCATCTGGTACCGTCCTGAGCCAGGCATCTAGTCTTCTCTTGAAGACTTCAACTTTGACCCCTGTAACGTTTCTGAGGTCCTTTGGAAGCTGGTTAAAAAGTCTTAACCCCTGACAACCAAGCTATATATATATATATATATATGCAGCCTGTCCTTATCATTATTCCAAATCTTTTTTATTCTAAGCGGGCGAATGCTCCAATTTGTAGGATCATTTTATAAATTACTATTTTACCAAAATGTAGGCTTCAGACACTTCCACGATTTAAAAATGTATTGTCTAATTTTGTATATTTTTAGTCCTGTGAATGAGTCGTTTAATATATATATATATATATATATATATATATATATATATGTTTTAAAGATGAATGGCCAGGTGTTTCGAACATCTGAATAATGCCAATTTATTTGCTTGTTGGTTTTGAAAATAATTTTAATGATTTCGAAATTAATTGTGTAGGATTGGTTTGTGGGATTGGGGAAAATGTTGGTTTCATTTTATACAGTTTCTGAATCTAATTCCAGTTCATTTGTGGGCTTAAATATGCGCGCGTAGGTGTTATTATATACTACTCGTATATTGGATGATTAACCGTCAGATATGTCGATATATATGATAATTGACGTGTAGACCTATTCCACACTTAACACGTACCGAAGGGAAAGCTGAAGTTGATCGAACGGAATAAGATCGAAAGTAAAGGGGTCGAATGGAATAAAGTCGAATCCCAAAATTGGGACCGGAATAAAGTTGAATTGGAAGTAAGTCGAACGTACTGAAATTGAGTTGAATAATATTGGAATTAGATGAAACTACTATGTAGTGCCCGGTTAGGCTACCTGTCTAGCCATTAGGCGTATTATCGGTTAGGTTAGATTTCTTGAGTTAGTTCGATTAGCCGTAAAGCGTACGATTGGCAAAGTTGGAGGATGCGTAAGTTCTATTAAATTTTAAAATTCTAAAGATAAATTAAATATAATGCACTGGAATTAAATTGAACCGAATAAGATCGAATTTAGCCAGACAGGAATACAGTCGAACTGGAATTAAATCGAATGGAAATAAGTCGAATTTAACTTATTTCAGTTCAGTATAATTCATGTAAATCGTAGTGAAGTAATTCTATCCAGTTTTGAATGCTTTTTTAAATTTCTTTTTCGCACCTTCCACGATAGTCCTTGAAAAAACTTAAAAAAAAGTAGTCATTATAATCAAAGCTTATTTATAACGAGATCCGAAACTCTGCCCACTTTTGTGCTGGCGTTTTTGTACTTCTGCCATCTAGTGTTTGGAAGGAGAACTAAATTACCCGCTAGCAAAACGTGAACGTAAATAATATTTTAATATATATTATTATATAGTTTAATATATAATCAAATATCGGATCAGTTAATAAACTAAGCATGTAGGCTTGTATTGAAGTGATAATATTCAGTTTTTGTTAATAAACTCGTAAATCATGCGAGTGTGCCCTTGCGCAAAACTTAGTTCTCACTCCATACGCTAGGTGGCGAGTACCCAATATTCATTTGGTGGGATAACAAGCTAAATAATAGAAAAATTGGGTGCTACTGTAGTATGCGGTCTACCTACGATTCGGCGGTCTACCTTTTAATTATAGCTTCTTATCTTCTTATTATTAGGTTAATTGTACGCCCTTGACGATTGGTTAGGTTAAGTCGTGATATTTTCGTTAAAACTAACGAAAATATCACGACTTAACCTAACCAATCATCAAGGGCGTACTGTAGTATGCGGTCTACCGTTAAGTATGCGGTAGTAGTATGTTTAACTTCTTTAATAATTCCTTAATTGTGTAAATTAAATTATAATTCCTTTCAATTCATTTTCAATTCCTTTTAAATATTTTGAACGGTAGACCGCATACTACAGTAGAAACTTAACGGTAGACCGCATACTACAGTAGAAACTTAACGGTAGAAACTTAACGGTAGACCGCATACTACAGCAGCACCAAAAATTGTTCGTTTCATATTTTGTTATTTATATATAATTTTTGGTATAATCTTTTATGTATTTATTTAGTTATGAGACCAAAATTAAAGTGAATATATTATTGCTAGCAAAAACTGTCTTTATAAATGATCTTTCTAAATAAGGTAACTCATAACTAGACGAAATTTCGGATCACCTGAAGATCAGGGCTCCCAGCCTTCTTTAGTTAGCCTTATAAGGTTAACTAACGAAAATATCGCGACTTAACCTAACCAATCGTCAAGGGCGTACAGTTGACCTAACAATTGGTTAGGTTAAGTCGTAATATTTTTGTTAGTTAGCTTTATAAGGCTAAGTAACGAAGGCTGGGAACCCTGATCTTCGGGTGATCCGAAATTTTTTCTAAGACCCTCCATTCCAGATTTAAACTTGTCGAATGAAATATTGTTAAATTGGATTGTTAAGTTTGTTCATGTTAATTTGGTTAAAGTTAAAATCACTTTCTTTTCGATCACTCTTTTCATTACGAGGAAATGTCTCAAAGTTTGAGTAGAAAGCAACATGATTTGGTTACGTTTCGGTGGCATGAAACTGCTCAATTTCATTCTTTAACCAATAAATGTGGTTTTATACGATGAACGAATGAAATGTTAGCTGGTTGGTTGGTTGGTTGACTAATTATCTCCATCTTTTCACGTTAAGAGAGAATTTTTTTTTTAAATTTAACTTTCTTTAATTTGAATCTTAAATAAGAAAATAAAAAAAAAATTGAGGTAAAAATTTAATATTAAAATTATATACTTTCTATAGTGAAAGTATTTTCGAAACTGTACCAATTTAAAGCCTTTAAATTAAGTATATTGTATATCACTAAATTACTTTCATACCAATACTGGCATGATCACAACTGTGTAACACCAACTTGATCACAGATACCATCATTATTAAATAATTCTTTTTCCTGACTTCATCTATTTATGATATGACGGTGACGTAATACGATATTTTTTTATCTCTTTGTAATCACAAAATAATTATATGGCAATAAAATCTATGTTTTCTTTACAATGATAGTGAGTAACCCGCATAGCAGCCAAATTTCCTACATTTTCGGCAGTTACACGTAAAAAATGTGGTCATAAATTGAGTTAATTTGAAATAATTTGGAATGCATTCATCGCAATTTTGAGTTTTTTATTAATGGAAATGAGGTACACGTAAATTTGGTGAAATTATGCGATCAGGTTATTAGTTTGTCATGCAATTTAAAACCCATTTTTTTTAATGAGGTTTCTTCACATTTCCTGTAAAGGGAGTATAGATTCATGCAGGTGATGCTTATGCACAGAGTTTGGTCAAAGAAAAGGCCGCTGTCTGCAGAATACTCGTCCGCAGGTGTTGATACTGTGGTTACAGGGAATATATAGGCTATATATTATATCTTTGGTTAGCTTCCGCCCGAATTGTTCATTCTGACGAAGGTCAAGCTTTTCACTCCACCTTAGACCTACAGTTTAACGTGGAATCCGAACCACGCGGTCTCGAACCCGGGACCGATGGATTCGTAGTCAGCGACGCTAACCACTACACCACATATATATATATATCCTGCAGTGCCTATTTTATATTAATTAGGTTTTAGTGTTATAAATTTGGCCCAGTAAAACCTAAAGCGTAAGGGTAAGAGCCAAATTAAATAAAGTAAATAGTCCAATTTCACAATTATGTCTTAAAACAAAAATTGTAAAAATTGTATTTATTTTATCAAAGGTTACTTAATTCAGTTCAATTAAAAAAATTTGATGTGTAAAATTCTCGAGCATGTAATACAAAATGAAGTCTTGTGTAAATGTGAACTACGAATAGGGGCCAGATATTGCGTTGGGATCTCATCGAATTCGGAAAGCACTGTACAAATTGCCTTTTAATCTGGATGTGACGCAGTATCTTGTAGCATATTTTTTGTATAAGTAGGGTTTCTGTACCCTTTTATTTTTAATACCAATATTAATACCAATAATAATATATTTTTTAATATATATAATTATAATTCCTTAAATGTATAACTCTCTGTACTTAAAGAATTAAAAACTTTTGAAACTAAATACGTAGATATTCGAAAGAATCTCTAGTTAAGGTCAGTGACCAGGGCAGTAAACAACCTAAAAATCACAACTACTTTGGTTTTAATTTCCACTCAATCTTTAACCCTTTATGGACGAGTCCGCAGCATATGCGGCCACTCTTGTTACCAGAACGTATAGGTTTTATTGTTATTGAAAACTAAATATTTTAGTAACTAATCACTGAAATAATACACATTTTGGGTTCCTTTCCCGACAACTAAATGACATCTATATATAAACACGTAGAAACAGTTATAGAAACGAGGCATTGTAGTACAATTTATATTATTATCTCTGGTGGACCTTAAGGTACCATCCGTCGTTAAAGGGTTAAACCGTTACAGAAGTATAAATTTTACCTTCCGGAAAGTACAAAAATCCGTTGTGTTATTGGGGAAAAAATGTTATTTATATAACGGGTTTGATCGAGTTTCGTTCAAACGCATCGATGGAACTTCCCTGACGGTAATTGCGATAGATTTTCTATTTCAAGTAGTTTATACACTACTATTTAGAGCAGCCTATTCTCCTCGTGTATTTAAAAAAAAATCCATATTAGTAATAACATAATAACAAAGACTCGTTTCTTTCGAAGATATATTAATTGAAGAGGGTCAGAAACTGAACTGGTCAACACCAGCACCAGCGCCATCGGGATTCGAACGCCCCCCTCCCCCCCGACCACAATGTCTTCACTTCGCGTATAGGGAAATGGTGTTATACCCATTGGGATGCGGGTAATGGCTTCCCATATACTGTGCGGGGTTTTAAAAATCGGAAAAATCGGATAACTTAAAACTCGTAAAGATCTCGGTTCACAGAAACCCCTTATGTGGAGCAGTTACCTCGTAATTTTATTTTGTTATCGGGAATACTGTCTTTGGATGACCAGACAGTCTCTTAATTTTGATTTGTATTAGATGTACGTATGGCAAAATAATTTGAAAGAAATATTAGTAATTTCAGTTTTAAAAGGTAAATTATTTTACGAACTATCAATGTCGCTACGAGAATGTATCAGCCGTTTCCTTAGTTGGGATACACTTGGCCCTCTTCTTTTACAATCCAGTGTTTTTCTATGACTTTTGGAACCATTCTTTTTATTGGATTGTTTACCTCCTCCTAAGGTCAAAGGACGGAGGGGACCTACAGCTTTACTCGTGATACGAGCCACGGTCGTTACATAATCCGGGAGCGAAGGACGGTCTCCCATCCAACTACGAGTACTATCCAGACCTAATGTCGCTTAACTTTGCCGATGGACGGGAAACGGTGTTACGACATTGGGCACGATGTAGGTTAATTCACGGGCAAATCTGCCAGTTAGATTCCTGGACAAAAATAAATGAACAGAAATAAATAAATGGCAACACCTGTATTTACATTTTACGCGTTGAACGTCCAGCAGAAGCCCGTTGTAACCTCGCTCAAGAACTTTAAAATTTGTATTTGTTGACACTCCTAGAAGACTGAAGAAGTTTTTGGTTGTTCAGAATGTAGTTATAAAAGTCTCCACGGGTTAAATTAATGTTAAGACGCGCCTACGGCTCTCGCATCACTAATTTGTCACTCATCACACTGATATATTTCATAAATCTCGAATCTGAAAGCATTGGTATACGCAACTCTATGTTAATTATTTATAGTGCTTCATTGTTCTACGTGGTCACTGCTCCAGACAACTATTACGTCACCTTTGATGGACCACTCGTTCAATCTGAATTTGTTGCGTATGAAATCAAGAATAGTCGTTTGTCCGTGACACGAAACAGACCGTTGCCATCGGTGTCATCAAAGAAGTGGTCACGAAAGCAACCGGAGGCAAGAGCACAGAAGCAACCGAAAAGATACTGAAGAAGAAGTAACCTTCAGCCAACATCTGATGGGCTAAATTACGTAATTTAGGCTTTAAGATGCATGGTTTTATGCAATAAAATTTTATAAGGATTAGAATTTTAATATTCATCTGTTGCATAAAATCGTGATAACTGAAAGTTTATACAATTAATATTTTAGTTTAACTTTTAGCGAGTTAATTTTTAATACAGTTCAGTATGCGCCTTTGCTTTGGTAATGTGAAAGAATTTCCTTTCTTTGTTTGTCTTTCATGACTTTACAGTATCCGCATTGAAGGGTATTCCCATACCCTTTCGCAGTTCAAGCATTAAATAATGGAAGTGAGAACGCTAATAACACCACTTTGAAGGGCTTTAATAGGATTTTATATATCATTGGGACTGGAAATATATTTTCACTTTTAATGTTAAAATCGAAAATATATTTCCAATCCCACTGATATACAAAATCCTGGCCATTGAAATTCCCAGAACGGAGTTCAAATGTTTCACGGACAACGTCATGCCATTCTTCGCAATGGAAATGTTACAAGATTATTTTTACGTTACTTTATTAAAATCATTAATTTTAATATACTTAAAGCGCAAAAAATTATAAAAAAGAAGAATCTTAAGTTATAGAAATGTATTATATTATACCTTGGTTTTGCCTCCGCCCGAATTGTTCATTCTGACGAAGGTCAAACTCGTTGCTCCACCTTAGACCTACGGCTTAATGTGGAATCCGAAAAATGAGGGAAGTCAGAAATTACAAAGTCCTCGCCCAGACTCGATTTTACAATTTGCCAAGATGTTAAAATGGTCCTTATTATTAAAGATGCAGAATAAAATTTAAATGGTAATGAAAATATTCTGAGATATTTTGCAAATAACTAAAATTGTATTTTTCATTTAACCCTTTACGGACGAGTCCGCAGCATATGCGGTCACTCTTGTTAGCAGAACGTATAGGTTTTATTGTTATTGAAAACTAAATATTTTAGTAACAAGTCACTGAAATGATACACATTTTGGGTTCCTTTCCCGACAACTAAATGACATCTATATATAAACACGTAGAAACATTTATAGAAACGAGGCATTGTAGTACAATTTATATTATTATTTCTGGTGGACCTTAAGGTACCATCCATCGTTAAAGGGTTAATGGTTAGTTACTCTTAATTTAGTGTGTTGTTGCCGTATATACACTACTACACTTTTATTTTTACAAGATATATGACCTACTCGTATTTGTTAGTATATGCATAGTAGGGTAGTCCAAAAAAATTAAAATGGAAAATATATTTCTCATGACATTTACCCATATTCCACTACTACTAACGATGTTGCAAATAAAAATGCTGGATCGATTCGCGCGTATTTATGTAGAGGTGACGCAACTCCAAGACCTGAGTATCAATATACATTGTATAATGGTACATTATACAATGTATAATGATACTTACGCATTATATAATGATACATTATACGTACAATTTATAATGATACTCGAGTCTTAGAGTTGCGCCACCTCTAAATAAGCAAAATCGTTAGTGGTAGTGAAATATGGGCAAATCTCATGAGATATATTTTTCATGTTTTTGGATCACCCTAATGCATAAGTACATTGTCAACCCGGGGTGACTTCCAACATATTTTTGTGAAAAGTATACGAAATAAAAAACATGTGAACGGTTTGGCCTTTATTCATAATTTCATATGTCATCCATTTTCATATTTGTTATTTCGTTTTGGCGCAATTTACTATAGAATAGTTTTCCTGAGACAATCCCCGAAGTCATCCCGTTGACCGTACATTTTTATAATAATTATAGGTATTAGTTTGCTGATGATCTTGCATTACACTATAAATATGTAATTTTGCATTATATTAAGAATATAACGGGTATAAGTTAATAACGTCATATTGAAACCCACATGTTCAAATAATTTTCACTAGAATTCACTAAAACGAACAACACCAGTACTTTGGGTGAAAAAAGGGAGAGTGCAATTGCACTGTTGCAATACCCCCTCCCCTTTGTTGCAAGACCCCCTTTTGTTGCTACCCCCACCTCCCAGGGTGCCCCCCAAAAAAAAGAAAAAAAGAAGCAAGGTGGATTCTCCCCAGCTGCCACAAGCTGGGGGGAGGGAATCAACCTAACTCGAGAGAGAGAGAGAGAGAGAGAGAGAGAGAGAGAGTTACAAGGAAAAGAAGTACCTCAAAAGGCCTTGCGGCCCATACCGAGGAGGTACCAATGGCAACGGGTGCCAGGGAAAATTTTCTGCACACTCAAATAGTGTGCAAGATTTGGTCTAACCTTTCCTTGAAATGATCCACAGAGGAACTGTTCACAACTTCTGAAGGTAAACTGTTTCACGTGTCACAGATCTTATATGTAAAGTAATTCCCACACACACTAGTCCTAAACCGTTTCAAATCCAACTTCCAACCATTGTTGCGAGTTGGGTTATCATTTAACCCTCTAACGCCGACTGGGTCGAATACGTACCTTTTCAAATACACGCATTTAGACTTAACCCTACAAAAACGTTCGGCGTTAAAGGGTTAAACTAAACATGCTTCTAAAATCGACATCGTTGAACCCGCGTAAGAGCTTGAAAACCTCGATCAGTTGACCGCGCAGCCTCCGAGTTTCCAGCGAAAACAAGTTCAGGGCGCGTAACCGTCGATTGTAGCCCATATACCTAACGGAAGGGATTAACTTTGTGGCCCTCGCCTGCACTCGCTCCAGCCTCTCAATATCTTTCCTGAGGGTGGGCGACCAGAACTGCACTGCATACTCCAGGTGCGGCCGAACAAGGGAATTGTACAGTGAGAGAGCACAATCTCCTTGTTCCGAAACTGAAATTGCCTCCTGATATAACCCAATAGTTTCTGGGCTTTCTTTTCCACCTCTACGCACTGTTTGTAAACTTAAGGTCGCTGCTATTAGCACACCCAAGTCCTTTTCTAAATCAGTCACCTCGATATTACTACCCAACATCGAGTAGTCCGACTTGGGATTGGCGTAGCCAATGTGCATCACTTTGCATTTACCCAAGTTAAACGGCATTTGCCATTTTCGGACCACTCTCCTATCCTACCTAGGTCCGCACGCAGTTCCTCGATCGCTTCGGGGTCCCAACATTGGCCCCAAGCTTGGTGTCATCAGCGAATTTGGCGATCCGACTGACGATGCCACCGTCGATATCATTTATGTAAATGATAAACAACAGCGGCCCCAAAACGGAACCCTGAGGAACCCCACTAGTGACGAGGCCCAACCCGAACTAACCCTTTAATTACAACCCTCTGCCGCCTATTCTTCAGCCAGTTTTCAATCCACCTACCTATTCCCCACCGATACCCAGCGCGCGCACTTTCGCCATTAGCCGGCGTGAGGTACCTTATCAAAGGCTTTCTGAAAGTCGAGATAAAGTATATCAATCGCCCTACTCTTATCGTACTCACTCAACATGACGTGGAAAAACTCGAGCAAGTTGGTGAGACACGACCTATGCCGTCTAAACCCATGTTGGGAGTCCCAAGCAGCTTGTAGGAATCCAAATGGTCAACGATCCTATCCGCTATTATCCCCTCTAATAACACTAGGCAACAAAGATTTTGTTACAGAAGACCAAATAGGTGCTCCTAGCTAATTTCGGTATGCTGATTTCAATCTATAATTAGATTTTTTCTATCACGTCTAGATTTTGTGTAAAATGCAAATCACTTTTAGTAAAATTTTCTACCACGTCCAGATTTTGGTTTTAATCGGCTTAATGCCAGTAATATGAAACTTGCTTTTCAAGGTTAAAGCAATTTTTTTTGCCAACTATATACAAATTCGAACAATTTTGATAAATAAAATTTATCCCGAGTTGGCAACACTGAGTCAAGAGCATAGTAACGGGCAACGGACATCGTAATAATTACTTTCTACGTTTTTTCAGATATTGTATGGT
This sequence comes from Bathynomus jamesi, assembly GCA_023014485.1. Taxonomy (NCBI): domain Eukaryota; kingdom Metazoa; phylum Arthropoda; class Malacostraca; order Isopoda; family Cirolanidae; genus Bathynomus; species Bathynomus jamesi. The sequence goes on from JAJOZX010005263.1 coordinate 203,407, forward strand.
AATTCAAAATGGCATCAAATAGACGTGCTTGTGTAAATCACCCAGACAACTTCTGCTTTGTCTGTGGACAATATACACCTAAGCCACAACGTAGAAACAACAACAAAGATTAAACTTGCCTACAAGTGTTATTTTGACTGTAAGTTAGGAGACCAACAGAGGGACTGGGCACCACATATTTGCTGTGCACAGTGCAATGCAATGTTAATAGCTTGGATGAATGGTAAAAGAAAAGCTATGCCGTTCTCAGTCCCCATGGTTTGGCGTGAGCCGAAAAATCACTTCAATGATTGTTATTTTTGTTTGACAAAGATTGCTGGTTTCACAAAGAAAAACAAATCAAAGATCACGTACCCAAACTGCGAATCAGCAATGAAACCAGTACCACATGATGAAACAAATCCACCACCAGTTCCACCAGCAACGATAACAGACAGCAGTTCATCTGAAGATTCTGCTAGTGATATAGAAACAGGGAAAGATGGCATATATGTTCCAGATGCAAATATTTCCCCACATTTGTTAAGTCAAGCGGAGTTAAATGACTTAGTGCGCGATTTGGAATTACCAAAAGAAAAGGCAGAGTTGCTTGGTTCAAGACTTCAAGAATTTAATCTTCTCCAACCAAACACCAAAGTTTCCCATTTCCGCCATCGCCATTTGCAGTTTTCATCATTTTACTTACAGGAAGAAAACGTTTGTTTCTGCCACGATATCAGTGGTCTGATGCAAGGGATTGGCTGTCGCTATGATCCAAAAGAATGGAGACTGTTCATTGACTCTAGTAAAGCTAGCCTTAAAGCTGTATTACTGCACAACGGCAATGAAAAACCTTCAATACCTGTAGCACATGCCACTGGCCTTAATGAGACTTATGAATCGATGAAACTGCTGCTAAGACTCATCAAATATAAGGACCACACATGGAATATTTGTGGCGACCTTAAAGTTGTATCATTACTTCTTGGGTTACAGTTGGGCTACACAAAGCATATGTGCTTTTTGTGTCTATGGAACAGCAGAGATGACAAGAACCACTACAAAAAACATGATTGGCCATCTAGAACTGAACATGTTGTTGGTAAATACAATGTGAAACACCCAGCACTTATTGACCCTCAGAAAGTACATCTTCCACCACTTCACATTAAACTTGGCCTTATGAAAAATTTCGTGAAGGGTATGGATCATCAAGGTAGTGGTTTCCAATATTTAAAGGATAAATTCAAAGGAATATTGACAGATGCTAAGCTAGAAGCTGGAGTTTTCACTGGACCACAGATCCGCAGTGTCATCCACGACTCATCGTTTCCATCTAACCTAAATGAGAATGAACTAGGAGCATGGACATCTTTCGTTGAAGTTGTCAAAAATTTTCTTGGAAACCACAAAGCTGAAAACCACCGTAAACTCGTAGAAAACATGCTTAAATCTTATGAAATAATGGGATGCAGAATGTCTTTGAAAATTCATTTTTTACATTCTCATCTTGACTTCTTCCCGGCCAACCTTGGGGCTGTAAGTGACGAGCATGGTGAGCGCTTCCACCAACAGATCTCAGTTATGGAAAACAGATACCAAGGTAATTTCAACCCAAATATGATGGGAGATTATTGTTGGTTCCTGCAGAAGGAGAGCTCGTCATCCTACAAGCGACAAAGGAAGAGGACACACCAAAGTTTCACTTAAGAACAGGAATTTGCCTTTCAGTAGTAACAACAAAATACTAACGCGCTTTGGGTGGATGGTTGGGCGCAGGGGTGGTAACTCCGCCAGCGGAATTCCGCTGTCTGTCTTAAGCCAGAATAAAGGAGGAAAGACATCCCTGTTCACTAATTATTTAAGTATGCTTAACATAAAACGTGGCACGGAAAAGTAGCTTAGACGGCTTTCGTAATAGAAGCGGGTGAGAAAAAAAATGAAAAATAGGGGTTTTCGGTTACACAAAATCTGGACGTGATAGAGAAATTTTGATATCAGATCTGAAATCAGCATCACCGCTTTAGTAGGAATCAGTAGTTCACGTGTCTGTAACAAAAAAAAAGTTGAAATTTGTTGCCTAGTGTAATTTACCTACAACTGAAGTGAGACTAATGGGACGATAGTTCCCTGGACTTTCGTGATCCCCTTTCTTAAAGATAGGGGTCACGTTGGCTTCCCTCCAGGCACCTGGCCCGTCTCCAACGATTTGTTGAAGACTGTAGCCAGGTGGGGAGCCACCTGGTCGCGCACCTCCCCAACACTCTGGGGAGAAACTGGTCTGGCCCAGGAGCCTTAAACGCGCTCAGTTTGTCTATTCTATCGGCAACGACTGTCGCGGTACATCGAACATATCCAGGCCAGCACCTTCGTGCCTCACGCCTGGCTCGGGGATGATGCGGGTGTCCTCCCTGGTGAACACTCCCGCAAAGTACTCATTAAGCACATTAGCGATGTCCGCGTCGGAGGTCCGCAGAACGCCGCTTCGTCCCATGCTTCTTGGGCTTTCTACTATTAACATAACTGAAGAACTCCTTAGGGTTCCCCTTGCAGAGGCTTGCCACCCGTAGTTCTTCGTTACGTTTCGCTAGCCTAACCTTCGCCTTCACTTCCCTACACAGGCGGACATACGCTAAAGTGTTCTCATGGGAACGATTGGCCTTCGCCCTCCTATACGCTACTTTCCTATTTCGGATAGCCGAAGCGTGTCACGATTGAACCACTTAGGCTGCGTTGAAGCAGGGGTGACCGGTTTTGAGGGTATGGCAGACTGCAGCACCATAAACTCGTCCCGGAATGCACTCCACACTCCCTCAACATCGCCGTCCGACCTCTAACTAACAAAGCTCCGAGGCTAACAAAGTTCGCCCGCCGGAGATCGAGCTTACTGCCTTCGAGTTACTACGCTTCACCCGAGGGACGCACACACGGAACCTAATAAACCGTGATCACTCCCGCCCAACGATTCGTCAACGGTGAGGCCAGTGACGAGGTTGTCTTCGGTCGTGAATACTAAGTCTAAACGCTTTCGCCTCGTGTAGGCTCGTTGACCCACTGAGTGAGGAAGTTCTCATCAGCAAAGTCAACTAGCCTCCTCCCTTCAGCATCGGCAGTCCTGTCTTCCCACTTTATGCCGCGACAGTTGAAGTCTCCTAAAACTACACACACCCTATCCCCTAGCAGGCTACGGAGTTCGGTGTACAGGGCTGTATCCTCCTCGAGGAGGAGATGCGGAGGTCTGTACACCAAGATTAACCTATAGTTCGTCCCTCCCACATTCAGATCGACGCCAAGCAGCTCCCGTTCCTACCGGAACTGGCAGTCAACCGGACTCAACGTGTCCCTGACGTATAGAGAGACCATCCTTCGCCTGGATCCGCCAGACCAGGGTTGCCGAAATTTGTTTGGCAAGTGTACCAAAACTTAAGTCAAAAGGTACCAAATCTCGCAAAAAGGTACCAAATAATTGAAAAATGATAATAAATGCTTTAAAACATATAAAGATGTTAAACTAACCTTATTTTTTAACGGTCAATCTCACGTTTCGGCCATTATCCAAAACTTTCGTTCACAAAAACACTTTTTTATATATAAAAAGACGATATATTTTGATAAGTTGAGACAATAAAATAAAACTAAAATCCAGCAATTAAAACAAGATTTTTATTTTGTCGACTTGAACAATGAAGGCATTTTCCAGGATAATTCTGGCCATTTTGATCCTAAAGTGCTCCTGCACCAAGATCGTACTTATAAATATTGTAATTCGAATGTACCCTGTACCGACCATTCTTTCTACTACGAGACGAAACGAAAATTAAAATCCATCAATATTAATTTTTTTCTTTTCCATTCAATAATGAACCAAATTATAGTTTTCTAAAGGATAGTTTTTATACATACATAGCGGTTTTTGTTTGTTTCGACAAAACTTCAAATAGTACCAAAATTTTCGGCCGTCGTACCAAACGTACCAGAGGAGGCAAAAAGTATCACATTTGGTACGAACGTACCAACTTCGGCAACCCTGCGCCAGACGCATAATAAAGCTCTTGGTCTTTGCACTTGGCTTAGGTCCTAATCAGCCAGTTGGCTTAGAAGGCTTAATCTGGCTTAGAAGGCGTAAATGGCTTGTTCAAGTGCACATTATTATTTTGAGTTGCTAGATTGCACTATTTATTTAATTAAAGCATATAAGGGGTCGCGAAAACGTGTTTGTGATGGATATCACTATTTTCACCCTTCCTCTATCACGTGGTTTGGGTTATAATGACCTTACGACACTAGAAGTATGGTTGAAAACCTTATGAAGCAAACTACTTTTTTCACCTCTATCGCCAGCTGGGCTCTGCCGCCCAGATGTGATGCGCGTCTTAAGGCCCCAATATCCCGTTCAACTGGTGGGAGGTGATGGGGGTGGGGGTGGGAACAGCAGGAGCAGCGCGAGCCAATTAAAACATGGCAGCCACGCCGCTCTGCTTTCTGATTGGCCACCCGCTCCACGTGCCGAGAGGGACACGACACAAACATCCCGCCAGTACCTTAAGACTCGCGTTGCTGTTAGCAGGCGTCCTTTGTTCGTGCTCATATTTGCTGAATATTACGTGGATTATTCTATTCACCCGGCTTCTAACTATTATCAACGTGTGCAGCAATGTCTCACCGTACTAGTGATAGTGATGAAAAATCAATGGAATCATTCTGTGCCAGAAATCGCACCCAAAGTTCGGCATTATAAGAAAATAAAAAAATTTAAAAAATATATATAAAATATAAAATATGAAAATCTACTCCAAAAACTCATCAACATCTTCATTAGCATACTTAGAACTCTAATTTAACCAAAAATGAACGTTCTAGCTCAATTAATAACAGAGATACTATTGTCAGAATATTGCTGAACTTTGGAGGCGATTTCTAGCGAATTTTAATTTTGGCGCTTAGGTACCTTAAGACGCGGGATCCCTCATATATTCTTGACAATTGGCTAAGAAGTCTTAAGCAACCAGTCGGTTTAGAAGGCATAACCTGCCATTTGGTATACTGTACATATATTTATTTAATTAAATAATATCGTTTATATATATACACAACCAAAAGAATTAAATAAAACACCATTACATCATTCTGTTTATTTAGACGAATTATTGGAAATAATTTCGTGAAATATATGGAAAATAAATACATAATCAAATTAGTTCATTCTATACACAATTTAAACGAGGAATATATGCAATAAAAAATAATAATAGTATAAGAAATACACAAGTTGAACGAAGACTATATATACAATCAAAAAATGATAATATTATAAGAAATATACAAGTTGAACGAAGAATATATATATAATAAAAAAAATAATAATAATATAAGAAATACACAGTTTTAAGCGATGGAATATAATCATCAAAATAATAGTACAGGAGAAATCTATATATACACATTTATATTAAATAATTAAATATATAGAAAATAAATATACTGCAAAACCCTCAAAATACATACACTTTATGTTCTACTGCGCTTAACTAAAACACTAAACTCGCACGTGATCGAGTCTACAGTTATATCATTGTTGCTTTGCACTATGCAATAAATACGATTTAACATTATTTCACCGCTCAAGTTATAGGGATGCCTATACTCGATGTAAAGGGCCTTCATTTCGTTCAATACTATTTTTGTACCCACTTTACATTCGGTTGGCGTTATCTTTAAACACGGGCAGAATACATTTAAAAGCACGTATAAAGAGGTCATCGTTAGCTACATCATTATTAAATACAAATTTATAAACACTCCTTTCCAATCGAGGGTTTATTCTTACCGATCCGAGCTTTTCAATCGTGAACTCATTTTCACAATTCATAGCGGCAGTTGAAATAATCTAAGTCGAAACGACAGCTGCTCATTATATAAAGATACAATTCTTCAGGGTGAACGGTGTAGGTGAGTTCAGCCCTGTACCGCTCAAGTCCTTTGTACCAAAGTTCATGATATTTCGAAGAGTCTAAACCTTTCAAATAAGCATCCAGCGCTAGACCATTCTCGCCTTGTTCAGTCCTACACTTGGTAAACTCGTTGAGCAGAGCGGTGTATGCGTATTCAAGAACCGTATCAAAATAAGGCATATCCGTAACACGCGCGTCTAATATAGGCTTCAGCTTGCGGAAACCTACGATTTCAAACATTCTGTCGAGGATGAAACGGTTTCGCGTAGGGACAAGAACGTTAGTATCAGAAGCATTCTTCCATATCAATCGTATATCAATGCATGGCTGATCGTTATTTATACACAACGTACAAACAATGGCATATGAGGGGGGTATCACTAATTTGCTCTCTTCTTGTACCTACACCTGCAGGTAATTTATAGCGTTCCTCACTCCACTTCTCAACTACCACGAAGACTCTATTCATCTCCTCAACACTTAAATAAACAACATTCCGTTTACCAGAGTTTGTTTGGATACAAGTCGTTTCCAATACATAGTTAATGGCACCGTATTCTATTGTGAGGCGCGCACGTCCAGTCGGTTCAAGCTCTGAGCTGAATTATGAGCCACAGGTGGGCGGATCGGCTCGACGGGAGGTGTGAAGGAGTGAGTCACACCATAAGCTGATGAATCGTGTACGGCGATGTTCCAACGTGAAAGATTCATGTGAATACTTGTATCCCATTATACTGGGTAGGGGTTTTGAGAAATTTTTCATGTGCGATACATGAAGCAATACCGGTTTTAATGTTTTATCACTCCCACTCCCCAGAATGCGCACCAGACATTTTCGTTCAGGGGGATTTTCACGAACTAAACACATTTTATTCACACCGCCGCACTATTTGAGAGAAACCTATGCCCATATTCTTCCTTTTTGCTTAGCAGACAATACTCGTCTCGAAATTCTATTAAAGCTCACGCAAGCCTTTAACCACACCCTCAATACAAACCTCGTCATGAGATATATTAATGTAGATTCAGATTCTCCATTATGACAAGATTTACATTCTCAGTTGCAGGGTACGAGTACTCGGTATGATGCAACATGACATAATACCGCTTGTCACACTACTCATCAACAAGACTCACTAACCATAACCATTGCTTCTCTTCTGCACGTGTTGTTTCTTCCACTTCACGGTATATGTAAGCTTTTATAAAGTTTAGTCCTACAACATAGTTCAATACATCGCTTGTACCACGAAATCCTGCAATGCTCTCCTCAGAATAGCCGTAGAGTATTTGTGCCTCTTGTTCCTCAAGCTTCGCATAGTTCAATGTAGCCTTAAAAGTATCAAAGGAGGGAGGGATAGGGAGTCTTTAAGTATCCACCACATCTTCACACTTTGCCGAATACCACTTCATAAACGTCGAACACGCAATATTAAAGGTAGCCATTACTATTTTTCGTCTACGTGGGATTTCTTCAAATGCACGTCTGAGTTCCAGGGCTTGTAAGGGTCAACTGAGCACGCAGGGGTAGAGATATGCCCAAGTAGTAGCAGGAGTCACGTGACCATTGATCGATCATACAGGGGGGCGGAGCTTAGAACTTTCTCCTGTACACACACACACACCACACACACACAAAGGAGAAAGTGAAACGCTAATTGAAACACGATTTATTTAATAAACATATCATCGAATTATTCAAGGTATATATTTACAAATACGTGTAATAAATAAAATAAACATATTAACAAATAGATTATATATATATATATATATATATATATATATATATGTGTGTGTAAATCAAGGATTATGGTATCCAAAGGGTGCGGTATCATAGGTACCAGGCATCTGGTAACGTTTCTTATTGGTGTTACGGCATACCTTCGTACCCCTAAGTTCTTTCACGCACCCAACTTCTGCGCGCTGGGGCGGCTGGTCGCCCTCATCTTCCAAGCACACTAGATCCTTCAACGATTCAAAGTTAACGACTCGCCGATTCGCCTGGTTGAGCGTGATACCCTTAGCCTTCACGATATATTTCATATCCTTCCCCACCCATACCCGTACCCCATAAGTTTTTGGCCCTGTTGATACAAAGGAGTCAGCATATGTGATGTCTCCATACTCATCCTTGATCTCATCAGTCAACTCTCCGAGGAATTCACCAATAGGCAGCATGTATTCACCCTCCCTCGCTGTGAATATCACACTATCTGCATCGGCGTACAGAACCCTCCGCCCAAGAGAGTGCAACAGACCCCAAAGTTTGATGCGTGCATAGGCCGTTGTAAAGCTTACTACAGGTATGTTTGTAACACACGATGTGTCTGTGACCAATTCGGTAATGTTGTACTTTATTATGTATGTATTACCTACATTCACGATCTCCATGACTTTTATCGGGAGCGTTGGCATAATCCCAGACTTCACTATAACTTTGTGCCAAATGAACGTTCCCTTTGCCAGTATTCTGTGCAAATTTTTCCCAAAGACTGTTTAGACACAACTTTACACTAAAGCGTTTGCCTGGGTTCTTTACGATTTGGGAACGGTCAAGCTGTATACCTTCACGGTTGACATAAAACGCAGTGTACGTGAGTTAACGGAAAGACTTGCAACGCTTGATGAGGGCAGGGGTAGGGCTACGGTTGACGAAAGCCGAACCAATACTAACGTTGAAGACGTTAGTAATTTGAAGGGTGAGGTGCGTAACCTAGTTTCTAGTTTAGGTAGCTTATCGGGAAGGTTGGATAGAGTTGAGGAAGGGGTTAAGGTTGGTCCGAGATTAGTAGATGGCGAGGGATTTAGAGAAGTTAAGGGTGGAGCTAGGCCGCGTACGTTAGGTGATAGGAATCCCCCCCCCCTATCGAGGTTTCGAACCCTTTCGCCCGTTTGGAAAAGGACGTGAATGAGGGGGAAACTATTTTAATTGGGGACTCTTTAGTGCGCCATATGGACAAAGAGTTCGTTGAACGGCATCCAACCAAGAGGAGGAGGGTCTGTCTCCCAGGGGCCAAGGTTGACAGAGTTAGAGACGAAGTGGATAGGATTGACGTTGCCTCCCGTCACTCGATGTTGGTGACGATGGTAGGGGGCAACGACTCGTATAGGCCCGATACGAGAGTGCCTGACCTTTTGGAGAGATATAGGGGGTTAATTAGGTCCCTAAAGGCGAGGTCAGATAGGTCTTTAGTTCTAGGTATTACCCCTAGGCACGGTTTGGGTCTTAGGATTACGTCCAAAACGATATTTTTTAATACTAAATTAGAAGAGATTTGTGCTGAGGAAAATGTACCCTTCGTAAAGCTGTGGTCAGAATTCAGTGATCCTAGCCTTTTTATAAAAGATGGGGTGCATTTTAATGAAATAGGTAATGCTAGGCTAGGTAGGTTAAATGACGTAAACGTACGAAAGCTGTATAGGTCGAAGCCTTCTTTAAACGTTGTGGGTCCGGGAAACGCGGGCCGGACGTGAAAAATAGTTTAAAACGCCGGCCCGTCTTTTATTGTAACGCGCGTAGTATTAGAAATAAATTAAACGAATCTAAGGCGATACTTTTGGAATCCGTAGTTAGGGATCGTATCATCGATCACTTAGAAAGTAGAAATTTGATTAATAGTAGTCAGCATGGGTTTCGACGTCATAGATCTTGTTTAACTAATTTGTTAGAATTTTATAACAAAATAGTGCGCGAATACGATAGGCATAGAGCGTCTGACGTTATTTATTTAGATTTTAAAAAGGCGTTCGATACAGTTCCGCATAGAAGATGAATTGCGAAGGTTAAAGCGCACGGTATACGCGGTCAGATAGCTAACTGGTTAGACTTTAGAGGAATGGCTTCGTGCTAGGAGACAGGGTCGTTGTTAATGGTAGTGAATCGGGGTGGTTGGATGTAGGTAACGGTGTCCCACAGGGTTCAGTGTTAGGCCCATTGCTATTCGTAATTTACATTAACGACATAGATGTAGGATTAACTAGTAACGTCAAAATTCGGGGACGATACTAAAATAGGTGGCAAGGTTGTTAACGAGGACGATAGAAATAGGCTCCAAGACAATGTAAATAGGATTATGGAGTGGACGGATAAGTGGCAGATGCAATTTAACGTAGCCAAATGTAAAGTTTTGTATATAAGTTCTCGTAACAATAATTACACGTACACGATGGATGATAGAGAGTTAGCGAGCGTTGACGAGGAAGTAGATTTAGGCGTACACGTATCTAAGGATTTAAAAGTTAGAAACCAGTGCCTGGAGTCTTGCGCAAAAGCTAATAGGATGTTAGGCTTCATAGCGCATAATTTCGAATTTAAATCGGACATTATATTGCCTCTTTACAAGTCCCTAGTCAGGCCTCATTTAGAATATGCCGTTCAGTTTTGGTGCCCGTATTTGCGTGAGGATATTGATAGGTTAGAAAGAGTTCAGCGTCGTGCCACGAAACTAATTCCGTCATTGCGCAACAAGCCTTATGAATATAGGATTAAAGAGTTAGACTTGCATTCATTCGAAACTAGGAGATTAATTTTGACAAACTGTTCACTTTCGATAATAGCAATACTCGTAATAACGGATTTAAGTTGCGTGGCAGACGTTTCATTACTAATATTGCTAAAAACATCTTTACGTTTAAAGTAATTGATAAATGGAATAATCTTTCCGCGTCAGTCGTTAACTCTACCAGCGTTAATATGTTTAAAAACCGTTTAGATAGGCATTTTAAAAATATTAACGTTGTTTGAAATAAAAAAACAATTAGTAACAGCTCTCGGGGTGGTGGTCGAGGATGAGTCTGTTGACGATTAATGCCAGCTTGTGACATGCCAGCGTGTGATGCCAGCAATAAAATAAAAAAAAAGTTAGACTAACACGAACGTAGATGTAGTTCGGGGGTAAACTAACCCACTTTTTGTTATACTCTACCTATTTTTTTTTTTTAATCCTCTCCTTACTTGCATGTCAGTAACTCTCTTTACTTGCATGTCTGTAGTTTGCATGGTATGACAGTGAGTTAAGACTGTGTTTGCATGGTTTGTAAGCGTTCTTATTTTACTTTTTTTCATCTTTCACCCCTCTCCTATTCTCTTCGACTATTTTTCCGACTTGTCGGCAGTGGCCGGCGGATGATGATCTACAGAACCGATCTACAGAAGCTAAGGCTAACAAAGACCCTAAGATCCACTCTAAGGTTAGCCCGAGAGAAAGGAAAGAGTAGGGGGTTAAGAGAATAAGGGGTTAAGTAAGGAGGAACACCTATCACTCGTGGGTTAACATTCATTCAGAAAAAGAGAAAAAAGACTCATCATCATCATCCGCCGGCCACTGCCGACAAGTCAGAAAAATAGGAGAGGGGTGAAAGATGAAAAGAACTAAAATAAGAACGCTTACAAACCATGCAAACACAGTCTTAACTCACTGTCATACCATGCAAACTACAGACATGCAAGAAAAGAGTTACAGACATGCAAAGTAAGGAGAGGATAAAAAAAAAAAGTAGGTAAAGTTAAACAAAAAGTGGGTTAGTTTACGCTACGAGCTACATCTACGTTCGTGTTAGTCTAATTTTTTTTTTCTGGCATCACACGCTGGCATGTCACAAGCTGGCATTAATCGTCAACAGACTCATCCTCGACCACCACCACCAGAGCTCCTGTTGCTAATTTTTTTTTTTATTTTAGACGTTAATATTTTTAAAATGTCTGTCAAGACGGTTCTTAAACACATTAACGCTGGTAGAGTTCACGACGGGCGCTGGAAGATTATTCCATTTATCAATTACTTTAAACGTGAAGAACTTTTTAGCGATATTAGTAATGAAACGTCTGCCACGCAACTTAAATCCGTTATTACGAGTATTACTATTATCGAAAGTGAACAATTTGTCAAAATTTACATTATCGATGTTATTAACGATTTTGAAAACTTCAATAAGCTCCCCCCTTAATCTCCTAGTTTCGAGTGAATACAGGTCTAACTCTTTAATTCTATCTTCATAAGGCTTGTTGCGCAATGACGGAATTAGTTTCGTGGCACGACGTTGAACCCTTTCTAACCTATCAATATCCTCACGCAAGTAGGGGCACCAAAACTGAACGGCATATTCTAAATGAGGCCTGACTAGGGACTTGTAAAGGGGCAATATAATATCCTTCGATTTAAATTCGAAATTACGCGCTATGAAGCCTAACATCCTATTAGCTTTTGCGCAAGACTCCAGGCACTGGTTCCTAACCTTTAAATCCTTAGATACGCCTACGCCTAAATCTACTTCCTCGTCAACCCTCGCTAACTCCCTATCATCCATCGTGTACGTGTAATTATTGTTGCGAGAACCTATATGCAAAACTTTACATTTGTCTACGTTAAATTGTATTTGCCACTTATCTGTCCACTCCATAATCCTATTTACATCGTCTTGGAGTCTTTCTTTCTCTTTTTCTGAATGAATGTTAACCCACGAATGATAGGTTTTGCTACTTATTTAGCCCCTTGTTCTCCTCTTTTAACCCCCTCCTCTTTCCTTTCTCTCGGGCTAACCTTAGAGTGGATCTTAGGGTGATTGTTAGCCTTAGCTTCTGTAGATCTGTAGAATATAAGCCGATTTTTAATCTTCGGTATCAACTCCTCGCGGATACCCTGATGTTTCTACCTTATCCTTCAAAAAAGCGGTTATATATGGCGTGAAAAGGTTGGGTAGCTTCTGAAACCTCCACACCTCATGTATCTTCAGTATTCTGTAGCCATGGCGAACAGCTAGATCCAGCTCTGGGCTTGTATATACACCTCTGATCTTACGCTGGTTGGTTGTATGATTACATTTCCCATTGTTCTCTGCGCACTTCACGCACAGGGGAAACATGAGCTTGTGGTCTATAACGACGGGTAATCGCGTGGGGGAGCACATCTACGAAAGAAAGGCCGAAATAGTACCAGTTCAAATTTGTTGAGAACACCTCGATGGTGGGCAGGTCAGGTCCCACCAGTTTCTCTGGTGCACCCACGGGGTACGGAGTGTTCTTCATCACGTAGGGATATAAAGAACAGAAATCGTAGTAATGGAGTTTCACGCCCTCCGTAGGCGGAAAGTATAGCTTAAAGGGATTTGTACGCCCTCCGAACAAGCTATCACCGCATTTGAGAGGATCCAACACCATTGAACGCTTGATCGTGTTTATTTCTTCACGGTACTGTCCGTCTGTCTCCATCCGTACATCATACTCATGTTCCCACAAGACTTTGTGAGTGAACTGGGATCCTATAAGTTGATCGCGGGTGCGGGTCCACGCAAGACTGTTTGTAGGAGATCTACCGTGGATATCTCCTACGATTCCACACTCAGGACGGGGGCATCCGTGCCACCAGCAACCGTTAACCCTTTAATGCCCAGTGTGTGAAATTTTCATCGTTAACTTTGGAAGCAATTTTAGACCTTCCAGTTCCCAATGTGTGAAATTTAACACATTTCGTATTTTATTAATTATGAACAATAAAATTTTGTAAAATATATTTTTCAGTTATTTTGGGTCCAATTAAACGATTTTTATATCCCAATTTTTTTTTTTACTTTTCGACTTAATTTGGGTATGAAAGGGTTAAAGGAGTACACAGTCTTCTCACCAGTGGCAAGGTTTTCACTTAGACCATCAACCCAAAAAACACGACCATTAACCTTAATGGGTACTTCCCCCGTGTTGATGGCATGCTTTATGTATACACCTGTCTGCTGCTGTATGTGTATGAACCAGTAAATAGCCTTGTGCCCATAACTGCGGGGATTGTTTCTGTGAATAACGGTTGAGGTGTCTTTAGGCATGAAGTTATTCTTGAACACCGTAAAACATAATGAGGCGATTGTGGTTGCGACTTGCAACGGATCGCATTTGAAACGGCCTATGTACATCCTTCTAAACGCCTGGAAACATACTCTAGGCACGCGCACATCATTCACACAATAACGCTCACATTCATCAGCTATAATGTAAGGTTTAGATCAGGGGTGGGGAACCTGCGGCCTTAAGGCCGCATGCGGCCTTCTGGGTCATCAAGTGCGGCCTTCTGCGGCTTATCGAGATAAATCTTAATTTATATAAAAACCATGAATTCCAAGCAGTTATAATAATATATAACAGAATATAACTACTGAACTCTTACAAAATAGATACTAGCTAATGCTAAAGCATCGCGCCGAATGTAAAGTGAACGAAATATAACTAACTTTATAAATCATTCACACCCATATGTACAAAACACATGTAGACGTAAAAATAAGAAAAATGAACGCACCTTTATGAAATGATGTGTTATTTGCGCCAATTACCCGTTCAGTTAAAGCTTTTCCAGAATAGGTATTGTGAACTATATTCGAGCAAATGCTACGAGGCATCGCCAGTTTCGAAACATGCTCATGATGGATGATGAGATAATCAGTGTAGATTTGCCCTATCATTCGAAAGTGCGCTGGTTATCGCAAGGACAAGTATTAGTCAAAATTTTATCTTTGCGAGAGCAAATAATTGACTTTTTTCAAGGAAACAATCAACATTGTGAATTATCAGGTGCAAATTTTCCCCGAGATGTTGCGTTTCTATGTGATATAATGTCAAAGCAAAATGAGTTAAATATTTCGCTGCAAGGTAAAACTAAATCTATCTATGATATGTGGCAAAAAATTCTGGCATTTAGAAAGAAGTTGTCGTTTTTCAAATCTCTTCTTGCTCAGTCGAAACTTTCAGAAGAACACTTTCCCCAGTTAACAAAAATAATTAATGAAAATGAAGAGTATAACTGTGAATCTTTCGAAAAATACGAATCTGTTTTAGACTCATTAATCAAAGAATACAATGAAAGATTCATTGATTTTGAAAAGCATGATATCACCCTGAAACTAGCTTTTCAACCTCACTTAGTTGATGTATCAAAGGCACCAGAAGAGTTACAAATGGAGCTTATTGAGTTGTCTGAAGATAATATCCTGAAATCTCTGTTTGATAGTAAGGAAGATCCCGTTGAAATTTGGAAAAAGGCGGTAGAATACCCTCGCCTTCGCGAACATGCTCGCCGATTGATTTCGTGCTTTTCTACGACATACCGTTGTGAATCCACATCCTCATACTTGACACAAATCAAGAATTCGTTGAGAACACAGATGATAGATGAGCATCTGGAGGACCAATTAAAACTTAAAACCTCCATGTTAGAACCCGATATCACAATGTTGTCTCACCAGAAACAATCTCAAAGAAGTCATTAAATTATTAAAAAGGTAAGTGAATAAATTATTCGTCTTAAAATGCATGTATACTCCCTGCTAGCTATTAATTTAAATAATATTAACAAAAGGTTTAAAATTACTGTAAAAAATAGTCACACTTATTGACTGCGGCCTCATTGAGGGCGGCAAATTTCAATGTGGCCTTCACACATAAAAAGGTTCCCCACCCCTGGTTTAGATTCATTAAAACTGTTGTAGTAGCGGTCAAAATCTTCACGTTCATCTGTACTCATACATTCATAGTTAAAGTAATGTTTGTGTGGAAAAAGTTTTCCACAGGACAATAAATTTTCGTTAAAATTTAGAAATATCATTCTGTTTGTATAAATTAAAGTTTTAATCCTTTAAAAGATTAATATTATTCTGTTTGTATAAATTAAAATGTGAATCCGTTATTCTTAATATTTGTATAAATTGCCTCGATGCCCCAGTTGATCATCTGGCCTCTCTCTAACCCTAACGAAAACAGTGTTGTCACGTCTATAATCTTAAATAGAGATTCCTAAATTCTAAATGTTCTTTCGATTATTGTAAATCACATAAAAGAGTTAAGGGTAAAACTACAATTATATAAATTCTTCTGTTAATATTATTAGAGTAGGATTTTGCAAGTTAATAATCTTTTGTAATACGTGGCACCATGGGAGTTTTCTCCAGGGCAGAGTGAAAAACACTTTGAGGGTCAGTCCCGCCTCGGCCTTCGGGTAGGCAGTGAATGTTTCGCCCTTAGGGCAGCCGGTTCGGCTGGACCCCTTAGCTTTTTGATGTAAGCATTTGTTTCGTTTTAAGACTCTCTAAACAAGTGTTGTGTTAAGGATTTGATTCTCTAATTACTCTGTCGTGTAAAAGAAATCTAGTATTTCAAAAGTGATTCCAACCTTGTGTAATAAAGACTGACAAAGGAAAACTCGTAATTTATATCCTTCCGAGAAAGGCATTCCATTCTCTCAACGGACTGAGCGAGAGGACGCAATTGGGCAAGGGTATAAAGTGTTGTCCCGGAATCTCGCAGTCAGATTAATTAAACGGTATAGACTTCCTTGTTGATGTGAAGAAGCGACATACTGAGAATACATTAAACAGTCGGAGATGGTGTAACGAAGCATAACATCACCATCTCGCCGACATTTGGGTGGAGGTAGTCCTACGTAATTTAAAGTTTCGCTAGTGAGGAATGTGTAAGGGAAATATCCTTTTGAAACCAGCGGATACGCCCATCACCTTGGGTAGCTTTGGTAATTTACAAGGTGTGCATAATAAAGTGTCTTTAAATTGTACATTACCTCTTATTTGCATCTGTATTAGTTTGTTGCCTCTTTTCAAGGGATCACCTGTAAATATCTCAGGTGACTCGTGCTCAAACAACTTATAAAGGAACTGTGTCAAATTTTGCCCCGTTATGGGCAAGAATATACACAGTCATTTTTTTTAACTTGTCCGCTAACTTGACAATATAGGATACAAAGAGTTTCACAGGGCTATCGTGGGCAATCGTTTAAAAACGTTTGTCCGTTTACCACATTTGTGACACTCATCACACTCGATCTCCATACACTCATCACAGATAGTCTGGCTTACAAGTAAATGTGGAATAATCTCTTTGCTTTCAGCGTTCGTGTATGTTTCTATATCGTAGTACACAGTTATATAAGGGCTACTTTTAGGCTTAGCGTCTTTCATATAACATACATGCTTTACTCCAACGTCCTTATATTTCTCATGGCATGTAGAAAAGTGAATTTCATCACATTTATGCGTGAATTTTCCCCAATTATCCATCATGTGAAGCACCACATTCGCAGATTCTCATTTTCCTGCACGTGCCAATTGATTTATGGAGCTCAAAAGTTATTATTGAAAAAGGTGCGTCTACACACATCACAATCCCTCTTCTCAGCTTCAACTACACGGCTTTCACATTTGGAGCTTTTACACTGTTCACATACCACGTGGCAATCTTTACAGTTTCACTATATCATCCGCAAACTCGATACACCCATTACACAAATCATGATGTCGTCCATATTTTCGACTTTTATTATAACTCGCGTAAAGGTCCCTTATATTACGGATGGGTAGATACGTTGTTCCTGACAGCCCTAAAATAAGTAGGGGCCTTGTACGATCTCTCACACAGCTTTTAAAAACATACACAGTCCTCCGACGAGTATCCATTCCAAATACAACTATACGAACATTCATTTCCTGTTCTACCTTTCTCACCTGCTCAGGGCCCATATTACAGTCAAACTCAAGTTTACAGTCTACAGCTAGTTTACGGGCACGCTCCACTACCGTCGGCAACCAAATTTTTTGGGTCCGTGTATTTAGTACAGTAAACATACGAGCTAAGACTACTGCTATAAAGCCGCAACCACGATCGACGTTTATATGCCGTCTATAAATAGCCTGAGAATTGAAGTTAAGAGTATAAGGTGTGGCACTATGACCCGCAACACGGAATACACGGTCAATATTTACCGTGAAGTTGTCCATATTGAAGGCTATACTACTTTGAGAGGCCTGCATTATACGGCCTAATATATACTGTATATCTACAGCTGCCAAGCGTCTGAATGGTATTACTACCCAAAAATCATCTACATCTCCGTCATCTGACCCAAACCCGAAGAACAGCCGCGTTCTGACTTCACTTTCGTCGCGGTTCTGAAGGGCAAACTCTACAATACGTTCAACTATGCGCCGTAGTCCGTGTTCAACACCATTGCTATACATGGATCGAGGATCAACGCTGACTATATACCGATTTCTAGTCAAGGCTCGGGTGGGGGTAGCGGTGCGTACCAATACCATCCTCTACAGAACGAGAAGCTGCTGCGGCTGTGGAGAATGTAATCGGAATTGAACAGGAATAAGGAGGTATATTTTTATTTGAGGAAGGTACTATTGTGGGGGTTGTGTCGTAAGACGTAGAAGGTTGAGGCTCTATTACTGGTGGTCTAACAACCGGCGCAATCCTGGCACGTTTTATACCTGACGTGGAGGTCTCCTCGTCATGCCTCCGCTTTGAATTGTCGCGTGCAACAGGTATCGTTGGTGTGGACTCGGCAATGGGGATGGAGTCTGTGATCACAACTACACTGTCTTCTGGGTCATCTGTAATATCGATGATGGGTTGCTGTACCTCATCATCATTCACGGTTCTGAGTGAGAAGAGAAAAGCAAGACTGTAGAATATAAGGGTCATCACTTAAATATTTATTATATTTTGTAAATGACCTACTTAGGAGTGTGACGTGTTAGAAATGGATTCTGTAGAAAAATTCAGGTTCACGAGCCCATCCACATGTATTATATCTGGCCCTACAGGATGTGGTAAAACTGTGTTTATGCTTAAAATCATTAAAGAAAAGGGAGAGATGTTCTCAAAATTTGTGCATAAAGTTATATGGTGCTATTTGACGTATCAATCAGTGTTCAACGAGTACCAAGACGATATTTTGTTCCACAAAGGTGTATATGACGTTAATTCGTTAAAGGGAAATGAACATAGTCATTGTAATTGACGATCTCATGTTGAAGATGGATAAAACGTTTGCCGAGACATTTACAGTATTCTTCCACCATCTTAACATAAGCGTGTTCTTCATCAATCAGAATCTATTTTTCAAAAATAGATACATGCGCGATGTGTCGTTAAATACGCAATATCTAGTCTTATTCGCGCAACGTAGAGATGTATCACAGATTGGGATATTAGCCAATCAAATGTTCCCGAATCAGCGTAAGGAGTTTTTGGAAGTTTATAAAGAAGCTACAAGCCCGCGTTACGGATATTTGCTTTACGACCTTCATCCGCGAAACACGTTTAAGGTGCTTCTAAGAACGAATATATTTCCAAACGAGCCTGAAACGGTGTATATTGCAGCATGACAAAGAGGCTAAAGAAATACCATGAATTAATAAAAATCTATCATCGACTGCCCCGGGCAATGCAACAGATGTTTGCTAAAAATATCGACTCCAACTTTTTAAAATGCATCTGTGAAATCTGTCTTAACATTATAAAATGCAATGTATCAATGAAACCTCCTCAGAAGGCTCGCCTACGCCGTTACAAGAACATAATACGTGCACTCGCTCGTAAAAGTCAAACTGTGGGGAAGAAAAAACGAATTATTTACAAAGAGGAGGGTCATTCCTCCCCATTTTATTTTCAGTTTTGGGTCCTTTACTGACTAGATTAATATAATGAAGAAAGTGGTAGTGATTCCACACGAGGTGTATGCTTTACTGCAAAGTTCAAAGAATCCAGACGCGGTTCTAGAACCCCGTAAAAGAAAGCTTAAAAGAATGGAAAGCGAATTGTTAGCCCTATTAAACAGTGAAAAAACACCTGATGAGAAAAGGATCTTATACCAAGAAGGTCTGCGGAAATTTCTTCACGAGTACGAAAATTATAAGAATCCGACAGAGATTCCCGTGGTTATTAGGCACAGCAAGGACAACGATGGGGATGGTGACATAGGGCCTGTGCCCGACGATAGGACTGGCCAACCAAAGAATAACGGGTCGGCCCCACAACATATCGAGCATGTATTAAAAAGTACCCTCCCACATACATTGAGGAATAAAGGTTTAAGTCTTTATAATTTATTGAATGAGGATCCCAGCATACAGTGGACCAATACAGGCGAGATCATTGTGGAAGGAACAAAGGTACAGGGATCGAATATCATAGACATCGTCCATGATCTGGTGAGAAAGTGGGATAGGCCATCCCCATCAGGATGGAAGCATATTAAAACAAGACTGCAACAGATAAATATCCCCAAAGCAATGACAGGAAATCTGAACAGGTTAAAAGACTTGTGGCATGTGCAATGCATGTTCCAATTGAAAACGCCATCACCCCCGGCGGTAACACCTCTGAAGAGGAGAAAGAAGAGGTTAAACAACGGTCAACCCTACCCACGTGCCTCTAAAATACGCAAATGGTTAACATATTAAGAAGACGTTATTATGACATTTCTAGCCCAGCCTCCTACGGAGGTGAGAGGTTTTTGCGGGAAAGGACGTTTATACACTTCATAAGCCTGTGAGAAAAAGGTTTAAAACAGCCAAGACAACAGCTGCTTCGATTGATTCTATTTGGCAAGCAGATTTAACAGACATGCAAAGATATTCAGTGTATAACGATGGTTACCGCTACATCCTATTCATAATAGATGTATTCTCTAGATATTTGTGGCTAATTCTCTGAAAAATAAATCGCCTGAAACAGTTGCTAAAGCCACCAAAACGTTGATGTTGAAAGAAAACAGGGTTCCTGGCTATTTTTGTACGGATATGGGGAAAGAATTTATAGGCCGTGAGCTTTTCAGAACATGTTGACAGAGTTTAATATCAGCTACTACACTACCAATTCTATACATAGGGCATCTTTAGCTGAAAGAGTTCAACGTACCATAAAGGAACGCATGCACCGCTACTTTACACATAAAAACACATACAGATTTCTAGACATTCTGGAATCATTGGCATCATCCTACAACCGCTCACACCATCGCACGACTGGGACAACACCTAACGAGATTTTAGAAAGAGGTACGCGCCCAGAGCTTGATGTGAGAAGAGATAGAGCACCACCACCACCACACTCTGCGCGTTTCGATGTCGCGTTCGGGAAATAAATTCGCGAAGGGATTTGAGCAAGGCTGGACACGTGAGATTTTTAAAGTTAAGGCTATGAGACCTAAAGGCGAGATAATGTATTACGTTGAAGATTTGAATGGAGAAGAAATCGCAGGGGGCTTTTACCGTGAGGAGTTGCAGAAAGTGACATTTAATTTAGGAAAAAATGTTTAAAATTGAGAAAATTTTAGGAAGCAAAGGTTCAGGAAAGAGAAAAATGTACCTGGTGAAATGGCTAGGATACCCAGAAAGCTTCAACACCTATATAAAAGCTGATGCAATAATGAAGCTTAAATAGTATGCAACATGGCTCCTAACCATTTCTACGTCACACTCCCGTCCTCCTCGTCCCTGTCTGTACACCCTAACAACACACTAGCCAACTTTGTGACAGAACTCCACGGACCCATTGAATTGGGTCGTGATACGTATGAGGTGGAGATATGCAAATTCAGCTGGACACCCTCTTTTTAAATATTGATTATAGAGATCCCGTTTTTACGACTCTTAGAGACATTGATGAGTGTGAAAAAGCCTGGGTAACTCGGGATGAAACTATACGTATTGCCCGGACTGAGGATGTATGGTATTACAGTACAGTAGTAACACTAGACCCGGGCCGTTATGGTGCGCTGAGGATGTTGTGAGAGACTTAAACGTAAGTTAAAAAACTCAAATCTTACGACTGATTTAGCATACGAAATCGTAAACAAAGAAAACGCTGCACATACTCTAATCCTAAAATCAAAGTCTAACAGAAATATTAAAGACAAAGGGTTGTTCAAAATTATAACCAAGGGGCGACATCGATCAACCTTCCAAAGAGATACCTTTCACGAGGTACAACATGACTTGTCCAGCCTAATGTATCAGATGAAATTGGAGAAATTGGTTGCTGGCTATACACCCCCAGACATGTGCTATATTTACAGCAATATAGTGGAGCACTAGTTTGTTAGGGATACCCAGTCACGCCCGCTACGCATTGCTCACATTCCTAACCATAGAGGGAAGAGTTTGAGTATTACATATGACAGACCCCATTATGTGAATGTCGCAACTAATCTAATAACCAATATTTCAATATATATAAGAATGATTGAGGGAAAAAAATTCCCATTCGGTGATGGGAGCTTAACAGTGAAGCTGCACTTTCGACGCACTGAGTTATGATGGGCAGAAAGCCTTTCACAGTCTATCGAGGGGTGAGATACCAGCGTAGTAGTGGACTTGGATCCATTTTTTCAACCATACTACGTACGGCTGTCCCTTTGCTGAAGAGGGGTGCCAGATATAAGCTAAGGACATTGATCTCATGAGTCATAGTTTGTTTACTACTTGTCGAGAGAGGAGGCACTATTTCTAACTCGTCATGGCACGCTTCATCCATCCGTGTAGTTCACAATGTTGTAAATCGGAGCTGTCTCTCTTTGACATGCCCCCAACTCAAGTTTCTATTGAACACAGTGACTTTATTACAATTAACCCTTTAAACACAGTTAGTTCTCCGAGTGCCCCTATAGAATTCGTGATACCCAGCTCTGGCCCTTACTTTTTTGACCCAAGATGTGTGCACATGTATGCTAATCTACGTATAGCCCATTCTGATGGAACGGACTGCGACGACAAATATGCTGTATACCCTGAAACAAACTTTCTGCACTCCATATTCAACCAGTGTGACGTATATTTAATTCAGGTCAACATATCGGCAGGAACGGGGTACTATCACCTACGAGCCTATCTGGAAAATGTCCTCAACTTTTCCAAAGAAGCGAAGGATACCTTTTTAAGTGCCGAGGGATATTATCAACCTAAAGACGAAAGTAGTATAAAGAACAAATTTAAAAATTCTAAAAAGATATACGAGTGTTTTGGACGCCTGCATACAGATTTCACATTCCAGGAGAAGTTGCTTGTGAATGGGGTGGATATGAAAATAAAGCTCACCCGCACGAATCCTGAGATCTGTTTAAATCTGGATGCTGATCAAGAAGAGGGAGCAAAACCCGTTGTGATTCACGCGTACGGCGGGTGAAATTAAGTTCACCGAAACAAATAGAAATTGAGAAAAATTTACTACACGCCACAGTAAAATACCCAATTAACAGAGTACAGATCAAACTATACACGGTGCCAGCAGGGTTGGTATCGAAACGGGAAACATCGCCCTTGGAAATCTACCTAAAGGGATATTAATTGGAATGCAGGAACACAATTCGGTGAATGGAAAATATAAAAAGAATGCCTTTAAATTCGAGAATTTCGGCCTTAAAAATATAACTCTATACGTTAATGGCGTTGCGGTGGGAGGAACATTGGATACGGACTACTCATCAGACGCTGTGTTCCCGCTTTGCGCGAGAGCATATAGTAATCTGGTCCATATTGCAGGTGATTGTGATGAGCTCGGGATTGGGGTAACGCAGAAAGAATTTATCGATCAATTTAACCTTTATCCGTTTGACATCACACCTGACTTATCTGCTAGTGTAAACACACACTTAAGTCCACAACAGAGTGGAAACATCTCAGTCAGATTGGAACTCACCAAGCCGATAGACGCGCCTATTAGTGTACTAGTATACCTCGAGTCACAAGCCCTAATAGAATAGACAGATTTAGGGGCGTTGTCACTGACTTTTAAAATGGACGCGAATACACTTCAGAGAGTAATGAATAGTGAACGAATCACACGTTCCAAATTTATCAGTTTTGCAAAGAATGAAACATTGAAATTGCCAACTACGAGAGATTGCGGTAGCCTTATTGTGAACACAGATGTTATTGGTAGTGAAGGGATTAATTGGTTTGCAATCTATTTTAAAAATAGGGACCGCATGTACTATTTTGATTCACTCGGGACTCAACCCTGGAGTGACCCTGTTATTGTAAGATTTCTCGATCAGATGCATATCCCCGAAATTGTATGGAATCCCTTCCGTCTACAAGGATATTTTAGTAATACTTGTGGGATGTACTGCCTTTCATTTCTCATGCATATGTCACGTGGTGAAGAATTTATAATTTTTTCAAATTATTCGACCCGTGTCACGACGAAATGGTATGCAGACAGATAAAAAGTTGTTTTCGATTGTGCGTACTCGTTGTATAGTATGATGTTTTGTTCGTATATATATATATATATATATATATATATATATATATATATATATATTTGTAACCAATAATGTTAGTTTGTATATGATGTAGCTTAAGATGGTTATTGTACTAAAAACATGATTTCCTTCATTTAATAAATTGATGAAAATACATTGTATCTTCCCCCTTAAAAAAAGATCGAAACAAAAAAATACATTATATTTTCGTTAATGATGTGACAATCGGTGGGTTGACTGCTTGGTAAATCTTCTATGGTAAATCTTCTACCTCTGTATTCAGGTCCACGACATGCGTTTCTTCAAAACGAAAAGCTTGTATAACACGTGTCAAATCCTCATCGGACCTTTAAAGCGAAAGGATAAATAATTAGTTCATACTGATTCTTTTTTTAATAAAAAACCCAATTGCTTAAAACATATGCAAAGTATACATATAGTAAGAGTATTACAATGTGAAGATATCTTTGAACCGCACAGAGAAGTTCCTTTAAGAGAAAATGCCGAATAACATTTATTATGGAATTTATAAAATTATTTAAAACAATTACTTACATTTCTACGGCAGTTCCTTGCGTCGGATCGTAAGGAGCGTCATCGCAAATATCATTAATGGTTTGAGTTGGAAATAATCCATCCCGATCGGTTGCGTTAAAAAGATTAATTGTGGACACAGCTGCAATGTCTCCATCTTGATATAAATCCGGTAAACTGTAAAGTTCTTGATTCATGACGGTGGGAGTATATTCACTGGTGAAAATAACTACTGTGACTCCCAGCTGAAAATATTTCCTTTTATATGCATGATCCCCAAGCACCACCTCAAAAGACTAATAGGCGGTTCGTAAGTTTGATGATTGGTTGTCAATGTAACTGGGCGGGACTATATTAAATTTTGTGTACCAATCGTAACACCGATATAACGGGTCCACGCTTTGGACGTCCTGATTGGCTGACTAATGGTGTCTTCACCTTCTCTCCGTAGATTTAATGCTCACATCTCAAGGTGTATTGTCACCTGCAATCTCTACCACGACAATATTTGCAATAATATTTGCGCCCATAATATTCTCGGTTTCCCCATTTTAGAACCTACCCCTTCATGCAATATCCTTCACCCTTTGCAACATTGATCAACTTTTGCCACTTGCAATCTATCACAACAATATTTTACATTATTATTTGCGGTCATACTATTCGATCCTCAACTTTGGTTCATGTATTCGGCTTGACTTTTTACTTGCCAATGAATGTCTGGTTGGGCTGGTTGATAAATGGGCACCCTAGGTATCCTAGTGGTTAAGACGCTAGGGTGCTAATCGGATGTTGAGATATCGAGTCCGGATGGTGACATTGTAATTTCTTGGTACATACAATCCCCGATGAGCCGGGCGTACCTATGTGAGGTGGAGAGTAAAAGAAGCCAACTCACCACTTCATCAGATCAACTCGAGAGGTGGGGCGATAAGCTTGACCTTCGTATTAAAAATAGGGACCGCATGTACTATTTTGATTCACTCAGGACTCTGTACTTGTGGGATGTACCGTTTTCTTTTCAATCCATTTTTATATATATATTTTTAAAATTTTGCTGTGACTACGACCATCATAAACAAACTCGGTATATGAGTTCCAATATACTTATGAAAAATTAAAGCTATGAATATTATATCCATATAAATAAACAAGGCTTTCTTTCTGTGTGTGGTGTGTGTGTGTGCCGTCTTCAGTTTTTCGACTCTCTCTCTCTGTGTGTGTATATATATATATATATGAATTTTAAATTCAGTTTTACCTTCACTAGCAGAAGTGTTCTAGCCGAAAGTGGGTCGAGGGACCTTTGCGGTCAAAATTTTTGACCGACGCTTCAACTGTTTCGAGTTTATGCCGTTAGATCTTCCATTCCTCGAATAAAAAGAGAAGTTTTAACGAATGCCTTCCTTGTCTTTCGAATTATAGGTAAAATGAATATTGTTCTTATAGAATATTTAAAATGTTTATTGTCAATTTAGTATACTGTAAAGAATGAATTAATATTAAGATGAACGAAAAAATGTACGAAATTGTGGAGACATCTTGTGTGTGTGTATATATATATATATATATATATATATATATATATATATATATATATATATGAGGGGTCGCGCGTCTTAAGGTACCTAAGCGCCACCACAGAAAACGTGTTTTTGATGGATATCACTATTTTCACCCTTCCTCTATCGCGTGGTTTGGGTTATAATGACCTTACGACACGAAGTATGGTTGAAAACCTTATGAAGCGAACTACTTTTTTCACCTCTATCGTCAGCCAAAAGTTCACGCAAAGTTCGGCATAATAAGAAAATAAAAAAATAAAAAAAAATATATATAAAATATAAAATATGAAAATCTATTCCAAAAACTCATCAACATCTTCATTAGCATACTTAGAACGCTAATTTAGCTAAAAATGAACGTTCTAGCTCAATTAATAACAGAGATACTATTGCCAGAATATTGCTGAACTTTGGAGGCGATTTCTGACGAATTTTAATTTTGATTTTGACGCTTATGTACCTTAAGACGCGGTACCCCTCTCATATATATATATATATATATATATATATATATATATATATATGTGACCATGTGGTCAGTCACATGGCAAATGAGATTTAACGTTGATAAGTGCAAAATTTTGCATATAGGTTCGCGTAACGGTAAATTTGCGTATAGTATGTCAGGGAAAGATTTAACAAGCGTAGAGCAGGAAAAAGATTTAGGAGTTATAGTCACTGGTGATTTAAAAGTAGCGAAACAAAGTACAGCAGCGGTAAATAAGGCGAACAAAGTGTTGGTTTTATAGCTCGAAATTTTGAGTACAAATCGCGCGATATTATAGTTCCACTTTATAAATCATTAGTTAGACCCCATTTGGAGTACGCGGTCCAATTTTGGAATCCGTATATGCGCAAAGATATAGACAAAATCGAAAGAGTTCAAAGACGAGCAACTAAGATGATTCCGTCGCTTAGGTCAAAGTCGTACGAGGATAGGCTTAAGGAGTTAAAATTGACAACACTCGAGACCAGGAGGTTAAGGGGTGATCTAATCCAGGTTTTCAAAATTATGAATGGGTTCGATAACGTAGATAGAGATAGCTTTTTCGAAATATCTCATATAATAGGACTAGAAATAACGGGTGTAAGTTGACAAGTAGAAGGTTCGAGACAGCAGTTGCGAAAAACTTTTTTACGCATAGAATAGTAAATAGCTGGAATAGTTTGCCGGTAGAAGTAATTAGTAGCACGTCTATAAACATGTTTAAAAATCGATTAGACGCATATGTTGATAGAAAGGGTATAGTTTAAGGTAGTAAAATTAAGGCTTTCTGGGGATAGATCCCACAGCTCAACACAAGTGTTGTGGGATATAGGGAGGCAGCGTCTTGGGTTAGGGGATACTCTCTGTCCTTACACACCCCATTTAAAGAGATTCCTCTGCCGAGCGGTGCCCCCCATAGTACTGTGAGGTATTGAAAAACTCATGATCTTCACTTGCCCCACAAACACCTTTAAATGGGAGACCAAAATGGGTGCACACACATTTCTACATTACTGTACAGTCTTTACAGCCACACCTACTCTTTTTCTCGTAAGTGTATATATTGTAATGTATATGATTGTAAATTTTGACTTGGTCCGCTATCGATATGGACCGTGACTTGATGGATATCGTAATGAAATTGACTGGATTCTTTCGATCCGATATATTTGCATGTCCTTTATAAATAGATATAGAGTGTAACATATTTGTGGATAGTAGTCTATTATGACTTGATCCTCTGGATCAGAGATTCTATCTTTAGTTTTAAATCGATAATTAATTAGTTTTAAATTGATAATTATTTAGTTTCGTAAAAATTGGTCGTTGCCAATTTACCGGCAGTTTTTACATAAATTTCTTATGTTCTTGTGGTTCGGAACCCACGTAAAATTGTAGGTCCCCTCCGCCACCACGGAGGACATACACAATACACGAACACAGTTAGGTAGACCAGCCATGAGTGGATCCTAGGGTCTTTGTTGGTCTGAAACATTATAATATTATATACAGTGGAATTACAAAAGTAAATAGACATTTTCGGTTTGGCTTTAGAGTAAATCACTGTACTGACATGTGCTTTTATATACTAAAGGCAACCGTTCTAAAGTATAAGATGTCAAGTAGCATTATTTTTGAACCATTTTGCTGAAAATTTTCGCTGAAATTTATTTATAAAAAATATAGAAGGTGTATAGAAAGATTGTCAAAAGTAAATACACTTTCGGTTTGGCTTTAGAGTAAATGAGAGTTTCATGTCTTTCGAATTATAGGTAAATTAAATATTATTCTTATAGAATACTTAAAATGCTTATTGCCAATTTAGTATACTGTAAAGAATAAATTAATATTAAGATGAACGATTTCTTTTGCTAAGCCATGGATTAATTTTCTAGTGTATTTCTTTTATTGTTAATATTGGTGATCGTTTAAATAATTAGTTCTGTTGCTGAACATTTTAAGGAGAATGTCATTCTTGCCCTTAATAAATAAAATAAATGGTGGTGCCTGGAAAAATCACCCTAATAAGGTACACCTGAACATAATTAAAATAAAAACATTATTTGGCAACGCATGTAAATAAAAAATAAAATAAATGGTGCAAGGTTGCAACTCACCCTAATAAAGTACACCTGAACATAAATTAAAAACAATAACTGGTGACTCATCTAAATAATTAAATAAATTTATAGTGCTCTCTGGTAACCCCTCCATACATAAATAAGTGATATCTGGCAACTCACGACCCTCCATATAACAGCTGCTTGGCCCCTGGACGCTCATAATGCGTCTGGCTGGAGCCAGGCGAACACCCCTCTCCTTCTTAGGTTGAGGCTTAGGTTAGGTTTCCCTTTGGGGGGTGAGGACATCCCACCTTCTCCCCAAAAGACCCTCCTCCTTTCTCTCCCTCTCTTAGGTTAACCCTTTACTGCCGAAAAGGACAAATTTCTAACCTTTCGAATACACGCATTCATTACTTAACCCTACAAAATATTTAGGCAGTAAAGGGTTAAGGTTGCCCCTTTGGGGAGAGGTCATCCTCCCTTCTCACCCCGAAGCTCCCCCTCCCCCTTTGCAGCATTAACTTGTTGCAACATTGATCAACATTTGCAACATTGCAGCATTCTTGCACTCTCCCATTTTGCAGTCATACTACTGAACTGAAACATTCTGTTCGAGTTGCATTTGGTACAATCACTCCAGCAATGCTGCGTCGATTCTCACACCGTATATGGAGGCGCATAATCCTTTGTTACAAAAATGATGGTGCACACACACATTCTTGATTAGTAACTGTATTTACTGTAATTAAAGTAAGTGTTGCTAGTGACTTGTTTCTTAAATTACACCTACCACATATCATATAAATACAGTTAATCACAAAAATAAAATTGGTATTACAATATGTACATTTTGTAGGGGGTGATGGGACTTTTCGAACACCCTGTACATCTTCCGCCCGGTGACTATAGTAAACTTCAACCACGCGCTGGAAAAATTCTAAAAGATTAGTTAAGTAATATTTGTTTCGCCTCAAACCGTGCTGCGTATATCTAATAAAGTTATGCAATTATAAGTGTTCGACTGTACGATCCCTAATTATCGATTCCACTAGCTTACCTAAAACAGACGTTAAACTGATTGGCTAATAATTTCCCGCCGCACCCTTTATTGTCTTTCTTAAAAATAGGCGTTATATTTACTAACTTGAAATTATCTGGTACGCACCCCTCAGAAATAGACGCATTAAAAATCTTTGTTAACGGCACAACAATGCCTTCTTTTAATTCTTTTAGTTGTATGGGATATATGGAATCCGGCCCCGGTGATTTAAGCATTTTCATTTTACAAATATAGTGCAGTACCTCCCTTTCACTCACCACAATATTATCTTAAGTATTATCTAAAGTATTATCTAAACGGTCCCAACACGCTCTTTACCGGGTTCTTGTTAACGTATTGAAAAAATTGCTTGGGGTTTGCAGTCACGAGCTATGGAAATTTCAAAATCGCTCTTGGACTTTTTTATTACACTTTTTTGCTTCATGCCTTGAAGATATATAGTTGCTTCGTAACCACAGATTGTCTTTATCGCACTTATATAGCCTATAAGCCCTATCTCTACTCTTTATAATATCCCTTGCTCTGGATGTAAACCACAAGGGCTTGTTATTTACTTTCGCACGCTTAATCTTGTACGGTACACATTCCTCATTTATAGTCCTGAACACTGTTTCAAACGATTCCCACATTATTTTTGCGTTGGAGGTCCCCATTACGTTTTCCTATTCGACGCGTGACAATTAATTTCTAAATTTACAAAAGTCTGCGCGTTGGAAGTCAGGAATTTTAATCAAGTTAGCTGGTTGCGAGTGACTACTGAGAGGACAAACTCTACCATATTGTGATCGCTTTTGCTTAACGGTTCTATTACTTGAAGATCAGTAATAAGCCTAACATCCGTAGTTATTATTAAATCTAAAATACTGTCCAACCTCGTAGGTTCCCCAAACTTTTGAATAAGAAAGCTATCCTCAAGAAAATTAACCAAACGGTTACTTTCCGCGTCTGCCTGCATTGTATCGTAATTCACGTTAGCGCAATTAAAGTCACCCATAATTAAGGCTTGTTCACTACCTATTATTCTCTTTTGTTCACGATATAACGCTTCGTCAGTATCAGCTGTTTGATTAGGGGGCCTATCATACCTAATTTTAATGTGCAGTGATAACCAATTTGCGCAGTAATAATTTAATTTAAGTTTGTGCAGTGATAAATTAGGTTCTCTATCGGATATAGAACCTAATTTATCACTGCACAGATTTTCAATTTATCACTGCACAAATTGAAATTATTACTGCGCAAATTGGTTATCACTGCACACTAAAATTAGGTATGGTGCATATATATGTATAACTGTAACAAGTTTGAACGCGCTCAATTTAAGTTCTGTTATAGTCGAATCTTTCGGCTCTGGAATTCTGTACTTTAATTCTGTAGTGTTCGCAGTATTATCTTTGATATACAACATAACACCTCCTCCTCGCTTACTTATTCTGTTTTTAACAAAAAGTCTATAACCTCTAATTTCATACTCCCCTACAAAGTCGCGTGTTTCAGTGCTAAGCCACGATTCATTTATCACAATTAAATCATAGTCTTTGCAAGCAGTTAAAGAAAAAAATTCGTTTATTTTGTTTCGTAGGCCACGAGCATTTAAAGATAGAACCTTCAAATTGTTTGTTAAAACCGCGTTTCCTTCGCGTGCGCAAGGTAAATTAATACTTTTTGACCTGTAATTTAAGGAAATTAAGCCGGGGCCGGTCGAGTTACAGCAGCCTGAAAAGAAGAGACAGTATTGTGAAGTAGTCTTCCTAGACGCGCAGCTCCAACGTCATTAAGCCGAAGTCCATCTCCGAGGAACAAGTCCCTCCTGTTGTAGAAACTTCCAAAAATTTGCAAAATGCACTCCTTCCTGTTGGCAAAGAGACTAAGTTATTGTTAATATAAGTCGCCTTGCTGTAGAACTCGTTACGTTGGATAATTCGAGGAAGTATACCTGTTAAAACAATCTTATTACTGTTTTCCTTTAGTCACTCTAACAAGTCCCTGTACCTAGCCAGCAGCTCTTCCGATCTAGAACTTAAAACGTTATTAGTACCGACATGAATAACAAATGGGTCCTCAGTGGTTCCGTTTGTAAACCGGTCGACACTAGTTACATCCTCCATCCTTGCACCAGGGTAGCAGTAACGGTGCCTACGACGGGGGTTTCTTCTACAGAATTCCTCGAGCTGCCTCGAACAATGGAATACCAACGAGTCGTATTTCGGTTCATCAGTGTCTTCAAAACCTAAAACAGAAAACTTATTGTTTGTATTACTGGTAGACAAGTCTTAGGTTGTCTCAATGGGGCTCCATCACGCATTTGAACGAAAGGTCGCGAACTAGGGGAAAAGAGAGGGCTATTGGTACTGTTTATATCATTAGTAGAAACTGACGCAGGAGGGGCCGTGACTGAAAAATGACTCCTCTCAGAAGGCACAAGGGATTCTAATTTCGTCATCAGGAGCATCACCACCCTTTCTTCAAGCCTCACTCTGGCCTCCCTCTCACGCTGTAGCTCGTTCCTCAGCAATTCCATGTTCGAGTACCACCTGCAGACTAATTGATCATTATTATTAGCCAAAATAAACGCGTACGCAGCAAACTTCCTTTCGCACCGACTGCAAGTACTTGACGGAGGTGCTATGCTATTAACTAATTAAATTACAAGCGTTTGGAATAGAGTTAATAATAGTAATCTAGAAACGACGCAAGTCTCCGGGAATAAGTAAAAAGCAATTAATAAATAAAACGTAGGTCTACCGCGTGCTTAGTTGTGACGTCACCAGCGCAAGCCTGCAAACACTTTCTTGAAACGCAGAAGGCAGGTTCCTGTAACACAAATTTGTACTAAATGAATATATACGTAATTAAGGTACCGACGAAGGTTCTACAAAAGGAAAAGTATTAATAAAGAGGGATAAACAAAAAAAAACTTATGTCCGATATTCGGCTGATTTTTTTCCGACAGAGGGTGACTGCACCCTACTTGATGATTCTCAGCAAAGCAAAATCAACCTTATTAGACAAAGTTTTCTAATAGATTGGAATTTCACACCTCTCGAACAAAATAAAAAAGCCACATGCACTCGCCTTGGTTTAATCAAGTAAATATAATAATAAATAAAATGTATTCGTTTATGAATAATTAATAACACGAGGTAATTTAGTTAAGAAGGCACCGAACACTATTTTTTTTAAAGATACTTCGATTGAAATAGGGATGTACCGGATCACAATATAGCCGGATAACCGGATACCGGATATCTGGCTTTTTATTTTTGCTGGATACTGGATAATCCGACCGGATCATGTATTCTTAAGGGCATAAAATTTAAAAATTTGCAATTAACTAGTGGTTTAATAAACTTTTATGGTTCCTACTAATTTTACAAAATCATTAGTCTTCTAAAATGTAGATTTAGAAATTTTGTTTATTCAGTATAAAAAAATTCATAAACTGAAAATAAGACAAGACACATATATATATATATATATATATATATATATATATATAGTCATGCGGTTTGCTTCTACAAAGCTTCAATTTAATATTTAGGAGAAATCCAATGACAAGGAGGAATGTAATTACCCTTAAAAATACCCTTTCGTTGTTGGATTATTTAGTAATAATTTCTCTTGTACAACGTGAACTTGAAAAATTTCATTCTACCATTTCTGAAACTCATGAACGTAAGTTAAAGGCCCTGGGCCTGAATTCACCTAATTTTTTCAATTCTGATAAAGTAATTTCGAATTTTTCTAGTTACCCTATCCCCTCGGGAAAAGTTTTTACTCTCACTTGGCTTGCAATTTAAGCTTCCGTTATTTCAAATATATAAGCCTTCGTTTTTTCTTTACTTTGAAAAAATTTTTAATGGCTTGAAAAATGTTCCCCATGTCGGTGATTTCAATAATTTTAAATGTCAGTTTGCTAATTTAACTCATGAATTTTTTCACAAACTTAGAAACCTTAAATTTAAATCTTTCATATTTAAGAAGAGTGACTTGCAGGTTATTAAGAATTTGGCAAAGAACCAGGAGATTGTTGTGACTAGACCGGACAAGGGCAACGGAGTTGTTATTTTGAATAAATCTGATTACATAAATAAAACTAATGAAATCCTAAGTGATGTTAGCAAATTCAAACAAATTCTTGAACCCGTCAATAAAGTCATTTTAAGGTTGGAAGACCAAGTTAATAGATTTTTGTCACGATTAAAGTCTTTAAAGATAATAAAAAATGATACTTACCTCAGTTATTCGTATCTGGTTCTGATCTTGCTCAATTATACTGTTTGCCTAAAATCCATAAAGTTGGAACACCTCTCCGTCCTATTTAGCTTCGTATAACTTACCTACCTTTCAATTGGCAAAATTTGTTGTTGGTCTCCTGTCACCTTTTGCGAAAAATGCTTATACTATAAATAACTCTTATGAATTTCAAAAAGATCTTCTTAGTAAGAATTTCGATTCAAAAAAGTTTTTTGTCAGTTTTGATGTAAAGTCGCTTTTCACGAATGTACCTGTATCAGAAACTATTGCCATTATTTTAGATAGGGTTTTTAGCTCTGATGATAGTTTTCATGGTTTTTCATGGTCTTATTTTAAGGAACTTTTAGAATTGGTTTTTAAGCAATGTTATTTTACTTTCAATAATAAGGTTTACCAACAAATTGATGGTGTTGGGATGGGATCACCCGTCGGACCTTTATCAGCTGATTTTTATGACTCATTTAGAAAGTGTAATTTTTAGACAATCTCCCACCCATTGTAAACCAATTTTCTATCGACGCTTCGTTGATGACTCGATAGCTGTTTTTGATAATGCTGTACAAGCGCAACAATTTTTTAACTTCTTAAATTCTCTGCACCCCAATATAACTTATACAATGGAAACTGAGAAAAATGGCTCCCTTCCCTTTTTAGATCTTTTAATTTCGAAAAAGGTGATTCTATTACTACATCAGTTAACAGGAAACCCACTTTTACTGGTTTGGGCATGAATTTCTTTAGTTTTACTGATTTTAACTATAAGATGTCGTGTATTAAAACTCTCTTGTTCAGAGGATATAATTTGACCTCTAGTTTTACCTTACTAAACGATGAATTTAATAATTTAAGATGATATTTTACCAATAATAGTTTTCCTGTTCAATATGTAGATAAACTAATAAGATCTTTCTTAAATAATGTTTATAGCCCTCAACTTTCCTGTATTTCAGTGCCTAAAGATATAAAATATTTCCTGGTACCTGAAATGGGTCCCATGAATAAAGAATTTAAACTTAAATTTACAAAGTTAAGAAATTTTTTTTATCATACTGATTTTCGCATTATATTTATTAACAAAATGTCTTTAGGTAGCTTTTTCTCAGCGAAGGATCGAACTCCTGATTCGTTGCGTAGCGGTGTTGTATATTTATTTACCTGCCCAAGGTGTCTCCTTGGTACTTATATTGGCAGCACCGTGCGCCCTCAGGGCTAGATTTTATTCGCATATGGGAATAAGTTGCCGAACAGGTAAAATTTTAAATAAAAAAGAAGCCTCCAGTATTCGGGAACATAGTATAAAATGTAAAACTGATGTCACTTTAGATAATTTTAAATTCTCGGTTGTAATTCTTGTCCTAACTCACTTAGAATTTTGGAATCTCTTTATATTAAAACATTGACCCCTTCTCTAAACGTGGATTCCTCAGCTGTCCCTCTAAATTTTTATAATCCCCCCTCCCCCCTCCCCAATTTTTATAATCCCCCCTCCCCTAACTTATAACTCTCCAACCGCCCAACCCATAGCTTGTTTCCTGTTTTGTTGTTTTAAATTACTCGTGCCTCGGAACCAGCATTGAAAGGTTCGTAGTGTTAATTATTCCATTGTATTAGTGTTAATTATTCCAGTGTACTAATTTCAAATTTACTATATGTAATTTAAAAATAGCTTTTAAATTTCTTGTAATTTTATATGTAAATTTTTATAACTTTGAATTTAACCCTCTTCTTTTAGTCTTTTTAAAATTTGCTTTTAATGAATAGGTTTTATAGAAATTATTTTGTCTTGTTCACATTTATTTATTGATTCTAATTTCATATTGTTATTATCTAGCCTGATGATGAGCGTATTGCTCGAAACGTTGCGCATTAAAGAAGACTTTTCATGGCATTTACATTCCTCCTTGTCATTGGATTTCTCCTAAATATTTTATTATATATATATATATATATATATATATATATAATATATTATATATATATATATATATATATATATATTAGGGCACTCAATATATTTTGCCCCACTCTTTTTTCTTAGTTAAATAATAGGCCATGGAGCTGAAATGTCTTTTGGCGTAAGTTTGAACTTTCTGCGCTTCACATAACTGGATTTTTCCAGTTTGAACCTCCCCTCCTTGTATAAAACCACTTTTAAACGCCCTTGTATAAAACCGATGGTTAACAGAGTTTCGAAAATGGCGTCTGACAGTGATGTGCGTCGTAAACAGAGAGCTGTTATCGAGTTCTTAACCGCAGAGAAGGAAACATTGGAAATATTCACAAACGTCTACAAAACGTTTACGGAGATGGTGGTGTTGATCGAAGCACAGTTGGACGCTGGTCTAAACGTGTGAGATTATTGGAGAGAGGGAGAGCCAGCCTCGATGATGAGCCACGCAGCGGTCGCCCGGCATCGGCGGTGACATCTCGCACTGTCCAACGTGCTAACAGCATCATTCGATCAAATCGGCGCGTCACATACAAGGAGCTATCACTGGAGCTACGAATTAGTGAAGGAAGTGGGAATATGATAATTTAGCAACTGGGATACTCAGAAGTGTGTTCACGGTTTGTTCCTCGCGAACTGACTGAAGATCACAAAGCCCAAAGAAAGAAATTGCTTTTGAGTCGTTGGTTCGATACGAGACAGAAGGGGATGACTTCCTTTCACGAATTGTGACTGGGGATAAGACTTGGGTACACCACTTTGAACCTGAAACAAAACGCCAATCCATGGACTGGCATCACGCAGACTCCCCACGCATGAAAAAGTTCAAAATGGCTCCCTCTGCAGGAAAGGTTATGGCTACCATCTTCTGGGACATGAAAGGGGAGATTCTGGTGGACATTATGAAGAAAGGACAAACAATCAACTCGGAGGCATATATTGCTACCCTACAGAGACTCCAGAGACGTATAAAGCGAGTTCGACGGGAGAGAAAACTGGAAGACATCCTTCTTTTGCACGATAACGCAAGACCACAACAGTTTGTAAACAAGAGAGGCCATCACAAAAATGCGCTTGTCTGTGTTACCCCACCCTCCATACAGCCCGGATCTGGCCCTTCAGACTTCCATTTGTTTGGGCCAATGAAAGATGCTATTTGTGGAAGAAAGTTTCATAGTGACGATGAAGTTGTTGAGGAGGTTAAGAGGTAGCTCCAGCGGAACCCAGCGAACTTTAACCAGCAAGGAATAAAGGCCCTTGTTTTGAGGTGGAGGAAAGCCATAGAAAAGAATGGAGACTATGTGGAAAAATAAAAACTTGTAAAATAGGTATGTAATTACTTGTGTACAAAATTTTTGGAACTTATAAGGAAACTTGGAAATAAAAAAAAAGGGGGGCCAAAATATATTGAGTGGCCCTCGTGTGTGTGTGTGTGTATATATATATAATATATATATATATATATATATATATATATATATATCAGGGGCGTATATTCTAGGTGTGCGCCGCACACCCAATAGATTTTCTGTAAATTAGTATTTAATTAACCCTTTGTCTCCCTCTCTTAACTTTAGTCGAGACGAAAAAGATGCCCTAACCCTTAATTCCGCGCTCGACTGTTACACTAGTCGAGATGAGAAATGAGCTACTTCAATTCAGTTGCTCGGATTGTCTTCACAACCATTCGGTAAAATTTTGGTACTGAACGATAGAAGCGTCCCTAGAGCTTGTTTGAGGTGCGAAATTTCAGTATTGCGGTGCCTTGATATATATATATACTGTATATGTATAGAAACGACGTAAGTATAGAGGAGCGTTCTGCACACGAGGAATCTAACCGGCAATCGGAAGATCCTGGGTTCGATTCCCGGGCGGTTCACCTCATTTTTCATTTGTTCGTTATTTCTCTTCCTCGTGTGCAGAACGCTCCTCTATACTTACGTCGTTTCTATACATTAATATACTGCGTGGTCATTGCAGTTATATATATATATATATATATATATAATAATATATAATATATATATATTCTTCTACCCTACTATGGGAATATAAATTTATGTTTACCCCATGCCAAATCAAATGGAAAAGGGAGAGAGCGAGGGATCAGGGCGGAGAGTGTGCGGGCTGTGGACAGAACACCCTCCATATATGGTAAAGTGTGCGGGGCCTATGTTGCCATGACCCACGTCAGACTGCTTCTCACCGTCACCGCCCGGCAAGGCTGCCACAAGATTTTAGGTGAAGGTAACAAAATTGACAAACAAAAGGTAACAAATCAGCCAAAAAGGTAACAAAATATATAAAAAAATTTAAATTGATTATAAAATAACAAAGTTCATTATATTTATTTGTGCTTCAATTATATTCGCATTCAAAAATGACCACAAAATAAGAGCAAGCGCGTTCACAAACAATCTATGATAAATGTTGCTACAAGTTTGCAACTGGAACACTGACAGACTACTGACTGACTCTGACTGAGACAGCGTGGGGGAGTCACTGAGTCAGTAAGCCGAGAACCGAAACGTTTTCAAACGTATAGTCGTGACTCGTGAGACTTATACGCGAACGAACGATGTACGGAATATATAATCAGAAATATACAGTATATGCCATCTAAATTATTTAGCACTTTTTCCATCTGTAATTTAATGGTTTTAAATATGCTAATTTCTTTATAAAACTAATAATTTAAATATTTTTAGGTAAACCGATAAAGCATATAAAAAACTCTAAACGTAACAAATTTTTTGAACGTCGTACCAAAAGTATGAAAAAGATAGAAAGTAACACATTTGTTACGAACGTAACAAATGTGGCAGCCCTGCAGTGAAGTTCTCAGGCTCTCAGCGAGCGAGTCAGTGACTGTCAGTTTCCAGTCAGAGCTCATGGGTTGAAGTCTTTCAATCCAGTATTGACATATTACTTTTTTGTCCCTTCCATAACCATGCCAAACACTGTACAAAGTATATTAAGCACTCCTTTTTCAACACTTTGTTATGAGGACAAGTTGAAAGTGTTAGAGGAAGGAAGGCCATGTCCAGCACTCCCAAACTTGATTAGTCAACACAAAGATAAAAAGTCTGGTTGTGAAGAGCGTTCTAAACTTTTCTGTTGGCCATGTTTATTGTTCTCAAAAGAGAATAATATCTGGAGTAAACAGGGTTATTCTGATCTCAACCATCTGTCTGCTGCTCAGCAGAAGCATGAGAGATCGCAAGGCCGTGTTCAGTTTCTTCTTAGCCATAAAATGTTTGGCAAGCAAAGAATTGACACATTAATTGATAAGCAAAAGGCACATGAAGTAAGCAGACACAATGAACAAGTAAAGAAGAACAGAGAAATTCTAAAACGGCTTATTGATGTTATTGATGCAATATGCTATCTTGCTAAGCAAGAACTTCCTCTGCGAGGTCATGATGAGGCTTCAACTTCAGTGAACAGAGGAAATTACATAGAAATTCTAGAATTGCTTCGGGAGTATGATTCTCTTCTAGATAATCATTTAAATACATTCACTGTGTTTCAGGGAACTTCTCCTACTGTGCAAAATGACATAATCAAAGCTATAGCCTCTGTAATGAAAGACAATATAAAAAAAGAAATTGAGTCAGCAAGATTTCTTTCTATAATGCTTGATGAAACCTCAGATGTTACGTCAAAATCACAGCTCTCAACAGTTTTGTGTTTTGTTCCTGAAGGTAAAGTATATGAAAGATTCATTGGATTTACTGATGTTAGTAACGACAGAACCTCTGGTGGCCTGTTTAAGCATGTAGTGAACATAGTTGAAGAATATCAGATCGAAAGCAAGTTAGTTGGACAGACTTATGACGGAGCATGTGTAATGAGTGGACATGTAAATGGCTTGCAGAAAAGTGTCATTGAAGCTTATCCTCTTGCCATTTTTACGCATTGCTATGCTCATGTGCTGAATCTAGTTTTACAGGAAAGCCTTTCCAGTATCAAACAGTGCAAACACTTTTTTCCAAAATTCTGAGTGGAGTAGCTGCTTATTTTTCCAAGTCTTCTAAAAGAGTAAATGCTTTAAATGAATTTGTTTCCAGAAGATTGCCCTCTGTTGCTCCAACGAGATGGAACTTCACATCTCGTTTAGTAAATACTGTAAAAAGTTACAGAAGCAGTCTTACTGATTTCTTCAAGGATGTAATCGAAAATTCTGCAGATTGGGACACGGATGCAGTAGTAAAAGCACGGGGATTCTTGTCGTTCTTGGAAGATTTTCAAACAATATTGTTCCTTGAGATTTTTTCAAAAGTGTTTGGGTATACTGATGTTTTGTAGTAAGAAAATAAGTGACGTTACACAACAACTGAAATATGATAAGGATCACAGTTTTGAAGAGCTATGGCTTTCGGTTGTGTCTGAAAAAGATGAGCTCCATGATCCACAGCCTAAAAGATGCAGACGAGAGATAGAAAATGACGGAAAAGACGCTTATCACCAGTTGTTTTGCAAGATCATGAATAGCATCATTGATCAGATTCACACTAGATATTCTTCTCTCTCTAAATTAGAGTTTTTTCACCTTCTTGCCCCTGAAAAATATGAAGAGTACAAGGTAAGCTTCCCAGATAACCTACTGAACAAAGTAATAGACTTTTATGGAACACTGTTTGAGTATGTGCGTCTCAAGAATGAACTCGTGGTACTCTATTCAAGTTCAGAGTTCTCGGGCAAACATGTTCATGAACTAATGAATATAATGACAATGAATCAACTCAGCTGCGGATTCAAAGAAGTCTATAACCTTAGCAGAATTGATCTTAACAATTGCAAGCACCACTGCTTCAGTAGAACGTTCTTTCTCGGCCCTAAAACGAATAAACACACGCTACCGGGGGACACAAGGGCAGGAAAGGCTATGTGGTCTTAGTTTGCTTTCGATAGAAAAAGGGCTGCTAATAGACTTGAAGCAAAGAAGTTCCTTCTATGATGACGTTATTGCTCACTTTTCTTCTCAGAAAAGAAGACTTGAGTTTATGTATAAATAAAGTCGGTTGAAAGGATGCTGTAGGAAATTGGTGTTAGTTTTTTGTTTTTACTTTTGAAGTTAAGGTTCACCTATTTCTTCCAGTGCTTTGTTTATTCTTAAGAGTGTGGATTACTTATGTTCATATGCTTAACATATTACACTGCTTATACATGTGAAGCAAAGAAGTTCCTTATATGAGGACGTTATTGCTCACTATTTTTCTCCTAAAAGAAGACTTCAGTTTATGTGTAACTAAGTTCGATGCTTAAAGGAGTCCGTAGGAAATTGGTGTTAGATTTTTTACAGTTCACCTAAATTCTCCAAGTGTTTACTGTAATATTGAGAAGGTGGATTGCGTATGCTTACCATATTACTATTAAGATTTATTAATAACTAAGTTAACATGAATTTCAGTTATTAATTTTACTCCCCATGATATTCTGCACACCCAATTCACACAGTCACCATTCGCCACTGATATATATATAATATGACAAAAACATTTTCTTTTTCTTAATGTGTGATAAATATAACTGTGAAAATATATAGTAATATTTTTCATTATGTTTACAATAATTTCATATAGTTCATTATGAAAAGAAGTTTCTCAGCATTTTTCGGCAACAAACGGCTCCTGCTTTCACTATAAATTTTGCCTGCTGCACTAAATAATCTGTCAGAAGTGAATGAGGTGGGTGGAGCACTTAAATACTTATGTACAAGTTTCTTTAATGATGGATATTCTGATATATGATTGTTCCACCAGGTTAAAGGACTTTTTTCTCTAGGTCAGGGGTTCCCAAATTGTGTTCCGCGGAACACTTCTCACGGTATACAAGTGTTCCGCGGAACACCAATTTGGGAACCTCTGCTCTAGGTATTAATGGTAGTGTTAAATATTTACCTAGATCTACTTTATAAATATTTGTTTTGTTTTTCTTTTGCTTTCTTCTTTCATTTACCAGTTGTTTTTTATCCTCAGAATCTGGAGGTAAGAGGGTGAAGGCATACTCTTCA
This sequence comes from Bathynomus jamesi, assembly GCA_023014485.1. Lineage (NCBI taxonomy): Eukaryota > Metazoa > Arthropoda > Malacostraca > Isopoda > Cirolanidae > Bathynomus > Bathynomus jamesi. Next base: position 245,320 of record JAJOZX010005263.1, read on the forward strand.
CATTCTTCCGTAGCATTGCTGTTGGCAGAGCAGCCTGATATGTTAGTAGCGGTAAAAGTGTTCCCCGCTTCAGCCTTTTCACTGGCAGTCACAGCTGTCTGTGTCAGAGTTTCCATAAAAATATCTGAACTGGAAGCTCTTTCATCTTTATTGCTGTCGCTGGTCTGAGGTCCATGTGGCTTGTTTTTATAAGAATTTTGCTCGTTTGCTAAGATTTCTTCAATTACCCAATTTTTGGCTTGTTCTTCATTTTGAATGAACTTGCTTTTGAACCTTGGGTCTAAAACTGAGGCAAGAATAAAGCACTTCATATTTGTATATTAATTCCTTTATCTCGATAGTTTTACTATAAAACGGAGTTCAAGGGACTCTTTTAAGCTTTCTTTCAATGTTTGTACAGTGTACACCACTATCTTTTTGGCGTTTTGACAGATAGGAATGAAGAGTAGCAACAGCAGGAACTACATACTCAATAGTTTCTTTATCTTTACTGGCCGATTTTGTTATTTCTTCAAATGGTTTCAGGACACGAATTACGTTTTCAATTAGAGTCCATTCATATACCGCCAGTGTTGGTATAGCATGTTCAGCAGCATATGCTGTTACTACTTGCCTTTGCTCATACAGGCGTTCAAGCATAGAGTATGTCGAATTCCATCGAGTCCTTACATTTTGTATCATTTTATGTACAGGCAGTTTCAACTTTTCTTGGATTACTTTCAGCCTAATACAAGCAATTGAAGAGTGATTAAAATGATTTACTATTCATTTACATTTAGAGACTGTCTGCAATGGTTCGTTGTGATAGGATGGCATCATTAATAACTAATTACAATGTGTGAATAAACCATCCTGCACCTTCTCCAGCAATCAAACCTGCAAAAAAGGGAAATATATAGAATCAATGATTTTAAATTCATATAGTTTCATGTTTAAATTATTGTATAAAATTTGTATTATAACATTATAGCTAATTTGAAAAATATTATGGTACTATAACTTATGAAATTAGCAAAATTTATAACTGTAATTGAGTATCAATTGCATTTATGTGTTACACTATTAAATCCATTAAAGTTTTTCAAATTAAAACTCTTGCAATTATTTGAACTAGATTATCTCAGTTAATATTAGAATCTATTAACATTACTATTTATTGATATAGACTAGGGCTACTACTATGCCTACTGTATTATAATTTTAAAGAATAGTTATTTATCATATTATACCTGTTCCAATGACAATATTTGCAGCATTATCTCTTAAGATAAGATGAACCTGATTGGCTTCAATATTCCATTCATCCAGAGAGATGTTAATATTGAGACCTGTTTGAAATGAGATAAAAAACTAAAATCTTAAAATGGAAAATTACATTTTAAGCATGATAGGCATGATATTGCTTACGTATTAGCCTATCTAAATTTAGATTAATATATTACTGGTTTATATTGTAACATTGTATACCTGTATGAGATTCTGGAAAGTGTTTACAGTTCAAAACATAAGTTCTGCCTCCCATTTCTTGATTTTCTTCTAAGATGAAGTGAGCAGTAAGGCTGTTATTTTTTATTTTTTTTATTTTTTATTGGGTTCAGAATCCCAGCTGAGCCGTGAACGGCCAAGCTCTGAAGGACCAGTTTAACCTACAGCCCAAGTTAAGCTAGACTAAAAACTTACGGACTTGGAGGTCCTATTAGGTCCTACCTCAGGGTTGCTGACTCGATGTGGGCCTACCTTAGGCCTCAGTTGCATAAAATTAAGCTAAAAAACAAAAGGGGCACTATTTATGGTCTTCTTTCTAAACCTTGCAACAACAACACAACCTGCACTATTGCACGATGCAACAATCTTGTATCTAAACAACCAAACTTAATTGCAATAGAGCTCTCTATAAGACCACGCCCTGTAAGTGCCGCATTCAACAAACGAGTAGGAAGGACGCGCAGCGCCCCAAAAAAATGATGCCACAAGAGTGCCCAAACAATGTTGCCACAAGAGCCCAAAAATGCTAGCTCTAAATTAAGTGAATTTTTCACTAACCTTACAATTATGAGATGGATACACACACATACACCTTAACTTAATATATACAAGCAATGCTGCATCAATCAGCTTAGTCATCATATCGCCTTGGGACAACAATGGCTCTTCCTCTTCTAGATTTTCTAACAAAGGCTGGCTGTGATAGCTAGTTTTCTGTGCTGGTGACGCTTGTCAGTTTTGTGCTCCTTATCAAAATTAATAGTGCTTAAAGTCAGTGAACCGTTATGTTACCTCTCCAATAAAATTTGTAAATGTGCCAAGATTACTCAGTTACAATCTCATTAAATGGTCCACAATACTTAATAATAATACATATAATATATGCTCAAAATTTTCTAGCGACATCCCGCACTACCTTCATGGTCCTATGAGGTGGTAAACAGTGACCTTGAAATAGTGGGAATACGAACGAACAGAAGAACGAACGAAACGAATGAACATAAATTGTTCAAAATATTTTCAAAAGGGCAGGTAGATGATTTGAAATCTTAAATGAAAGACCAAGCAAATAAATAAATAGTTTTTATTACTTTAGATTTATTTAAAAACTTACGCGCTATGGAAGTATTAAAAAGTATTAGTTAACTTTTTCTATTAGTTTAATAAATAAATGTGAAAGTTAAACATTTAATTACGGATAAAAGTTACTGTGACGTTGGCTAAGGCCAACATGGAAAACTTGCACAGCTGCGTCAGAGTCACCATAGGCTAGGATTTTGGAACTAAACGATGGCGGATGGATCTTCATATGGACCAAGTGTTGCTATAAACAATATTTTGTGTTTCATTAATGTGAAGATTAACTTATTACCCACTCACACGATAATCACATTATGTGAAAAACATTATAGTGGTGAAGAGATAGAAACTGCTAAAGCAAAATTGTTTACATTACCAAGGTTTACATTACCAATGGGAACTCTGACAAGAGGCTTATCCATCGCAAAGGTGAAAAGAAAAATGTGCTCAACCTTGAGGACATCGTTAAAAAGGTTTTTGAAATAAAGGCTACTAACGATAGGCCCATATTTGCAAGTGAGAACCTGGACTTGCCACCCATACGTTTCGACTCTATTGATGTGACTGTACTCTTAAGTAAAATAGAATCACTTCAGGATGAGGTGCAGCTACTGAAAGGTCGCCTGCATACGCAGCATGGTCAAAACAGAGCTAAAAGATATATGTAGCAGCATAACCTCGGAACACAGAAAACTGACGTCTAGGATCTCAGAATTGGAAGCTGAGATGAGCAGCACGCAAACTGCCCAGCTACACAGGAATATCGCCATTACCACGAAACGGTAAGGTACTTTACTCTCAAGTTCTGAAAGAAGTCCAATGACATAAAAACTTGTACGAACACGAACAACCATCCTAACAGTGGGCAGCACATAGTATGTATCTACCCTGAACTGCATAGTCTGACATATGATGAATCTCCAACACAAACAAACGACAAATTAACTGCAATAGAAGGCAATGCTGCTGAGACTATTAGTAATGTGGCCATGCCTCAAGGGCCTATTCAAACCTGCTTGTCAGGTGCCCTGGTGAGCAGAATGTAGGGCATGGGTGAACAACAGTTAGTAAAAGGGGTTTGCGTCAGAAAAAGAAACAGGACTCTGGGAACCCCCCTCCATCCAGAAGAGAACCACGGTTAGGGCTAACAACGAATACAGCAATTAAGGCAGTGAAAATATCTCGGCAGGCCCATGTATTTGCCTCCCGTTTCCCACCTGACCTATCTGCTTCAGAACTAGAAGAATACCTGCGTGAAATGACGAAAATTGGGAGCTACCTGCTCCAAATTAACCAGTAAACGACCAGATACCTATAGCTCTTTTTACATTAAGGCAGAATGTGACGACCCCTCTGTATTTATGGAGCCAGGAGTCTGGCCTGAAGGAATCTACTATACACTAGTTGGTGTAACATGAACTTCAGGACAAACTCAGTCCACAAAAATACGGGTAAGCAGACTCCACCATGCAATCCCAGGGAGACATCCAGTGAGAACAGTGATAGTGTGTATAAAAATAATGGCCCAATTTCACAAACTCAGTGTTAGTAGTTATAACTATAGAGGCCTCAAAGTCAATGCTGACAGTGAGATCAATAAACTTTTATCTGCACATGACATTTCTTGCTTTCAGGAAACTTGGCTCTCTGAACAAGAGTGCAAAAATTGGATCAAGTAAAGATAAGCACCCCCAGCCTTCTTTAATTAGCCTTATAAGGCTAACTAACGAAAATATCACGACCTAACCTAACCAATCGTCAAGGGCGTACAGTTGACTTAACGATTGGTTAGGTTAGGTCGTGATATTTTCGTTAGTTAGCCTTATAAGGCTAATTAAAGAAGGCTGGGGGTGCTTATCTTTACTTGATCCCCAAAATTTAAACAATATTAAGCCTGACTACAGGGAACAGCTAACTCACCCAATGATGATAGTGAAGTTATTACTGTGAGCAGACAGAATAGGAAGGAAGGTGTAGCTATAATGTGGCACTCACAGCTGGATAGGTTTATAGAGCCCATTAGTTATGAATATGAATGGGTTGTAGCCATAAAACTAACTACTGATAACAAAATACTGTATATGTTCAATGCTTATATGCCTTATGAGTGTGCTGAAAATGAGTAGATATTTTTAGATAGACTCTATAAACTAAATATACTGCTAGAGGAGCTGGACTCTTCATGTGTTGTAGTGGTTGGTGATTTTAACAGCAATATCAATAAACCTGTTTCGGATTTTGCTAAGCTTCTTATCAATTACTGTGAGGCATGCGACTACAAACTTGCCAGTAAATTGCTACTCCCTAATGACTCATTTACATATGTTAGTGATGTCTGGGGGACTCACTCGTGGCTAGACCACTGTATAGCCTCCCACGATGGTTATAATATAATCAATAGCATGTCCATACTTCATGATGTATTTGAATCTGATCATATCCCATTTGTAGTAGGGCTTGATTGTATGGTACACTTGACTTAGACAATGACTGTGATAATGCTGTGATAATGCCTTGGGTTTTGGCTTGGAGGAATCCCTCCTGTGAGTGGAAATAACTTTAAGAATAAAAAATGTCAATCCAGGGTAGGCAGAATACTGTGCTGATTTGTATGATGGGTTGCTATGGGGAAACCTAGGAAGGGGAATTCTTCCAACTGAAAAATAGAACTCATGCTAGATTCAAGGGTGCTCTTAGATTTATAAGGAAAAATGAAGAGAATCTTCGAAGAGAATCTCTAGCCAGAAAATTGGGCAATAGCAATACTTCCAGTAAGGAATTCTGGAAGGAGGTTAATAAAATTAACAATAGTAATCTTACCTTGCCAAATGTAATAGAGGATGTACATTAGACCGGGTCAAAATTTTATATTGAAAAGGTACATATTGTGAGGGGTTTGAATGGAACACAGGAACCCCTTCATAAATTATTTTCGCTGTTTAAAGCCTCCTACCCCTGGCACAATTTCTCACTTTTTGACCTATATTGAAGAATATTCCATTTATACGAGACTTACTCTACATTCAGGTTTTTTTGATGACATAAATCTTTATTAACGTATAATATTTTATTTAATAATGTACAGTATTAGGAAAATTAATTAAGTACAACAATATATTCAGAAGAAAAAATTAGAGGCATAATAAATGTGCTAAAATTCAAGTCACTTTTTCATTGTTCCTTGTCACATCAAAAGGAAAGAAATTTTGAATATCATTATGAAATTTTATTTCATATGTTTCTTACTCATTCCAGTGGGCCTTCCATTCAAACTTGGGCAGTTTTCGCCTTGATTCTAATGAGTTTAAGATAAACTTTTGACGGTTGTTATATCCTATTCTTTCCTGACATGCCTTTGTTACTAGGTTCACTGCCCTTTCCACACTTTGACTGTGGCATGGAAAAGAAGCTGTCCCCAGTGGCTTACATCGAGCCTGTAGTATCTCATCGTCGCTAAAATTGTTTAGCAACGGTGGAGGAGTAATGATCTCTTTTTGCCAATCGATTATCTCGGTGTAGTCAGTAGATTGGAAATTGAGAGTTCGAGGCACCTCGAAGTTTCTGGTACCTGAAAATCCTGTTCTTGAAAGGATGATTTTCTGAATAGCTTGCTCCCTAATTTCTAGTCTCTTGTCAGTTACCATTGATATAAGTATATTTTCTGGGTGGGCAAAGTAGGCGTTATTTTTTAATACTGGTTCTATGATTGATCTATGTTGTTCACCTAAATTTCGAAGCACATTAAATGCCAAAAGTTATATGCACCATCAGTTGCGTTCGGATGAGATTTTATCCAAAACCACCCTGGAGCATAGAACTGCATAATAATCTTGCCTATATCTTGAAGGTTTTTATCGGGATTTGGCGTTGAGATATATAACCGAAGGACCTTGTTGGCTAGAGTTAGCCAGCGAGTATGGTGAAGGGTACCTGGGGATCGAGTGGACAGATCTTGAGAAGTGTCTCCAGTTTGCACTGCCAGACACATATCATAGAGATATCTTGACTACCTCCAATTTTGTTAAATCTGTTTTCAGTTTATTCCCAATTGAACCCACAAAAGTATCAAAAGTATTTAGACCTGTTGTTTTACCATCAATGGCTTTGGAGACGTGCATAAAAGGCAGCTCATTCAAATGCAAGAGGCACACCAACCAGTGCACTGGTCTGTTAAGATGAATTTCAACCAGTTTTTTGGCTCCACCAATTTTTCCTGTATTTACAGGAGTACCATCACACAGTAAAGCTTTGATCAGAGCATTTTTTTAACCTAGTGAGTGGACGACATGAATGTCACCCAGTGAAGAAAATTTGTCGCCCAGTAAATGAAATTTTAGGGTACTGGGCAACAAGGAATTTTCAGAATTTGTAAAAATAGAATTGTCTTGGAAGCCATATAAATACATATAATACACGCACATATGCCACAATTAGAACTGTTTATCCTAAATGTAAATATGAAATTTACATTGAATATTTATATATAGATAATGCTAGTGTTATTTCAGACCACACGGGGATGGTGGCCTGATTAGGGAACATCCGGATCCATAGTATCCTTAATCCAGGGGTGTTCTGGGACCGGTTCGGTCCGGTTCGCCCGAACCGGTTGTTAAATTTTGATTGGATCACCGAACCGTTTGTTTGTTTTTAACAAATATTTAACAGTCAGTAGAAATTTATGTATATCTAATTTTTTTCATTTTTTCAGGATTTTATAGAAAAATATAAGTAGTATCACAAGCAGTGGTCGTTTCAATATTTATTTATTTATTTTTTGATGAAAAATTAGTTTATTTTTAGATAATTATGTCATTAGTGAGTATAAAGAACATGCTAAATAATTTCTGCCAAAATATTACAAAAATGCTGTTTGGAAAAGCTAAAATGCGTTGGCTGGGGCTCTGCCCCGGCCCGCTGGGGGAGCTACCGCTCACCCCAGACCCCCTAGCTTAATAACTCGCGCCATTGGCGCTCGCCGATCTATACCCCTATCTGTATCAGAACCGGTTGTTCAGAAATTGGCAGCACACCCCTGCCTTAATCCCCCCTCCCCACTTCCCGATCTGCCTTTGTCGCCCAATGGGAAAAGCTTAAAAAATGCTCTGGCTTTGATAGTATCTGTGCTGTTCGAGTCTGTAATAATAGTTATCAACTCTTCTGCTATGCAGCGAGCAGTTCCATTATCTGGTGTAACATGGTCTACATAGATGCTTCCAGGTTCTTTCACAATAACATAGTGTTCTTCTTTTATCTTCCCACTTGTAGTTAATGTGTTATCTTTCCTTCAATCAAATCCAAGGCACTCTATCTTCAGATTTAGACCAAACAGTATTTGTTTCACCCATGCGATTTCTTTCTCTTTCTAATTTCTTTCTGTCAAGCAAGGATCCCCATATCTTTTAAAACTGCATTGACTATTGCAGCTGCAGCTCTACAACTTACACGATGACGATCTGCTGTTAATGCTAGGTTTTTATAGGAGTGCCTGTTCTGAATATTCTCAGTCAATTCTAAATCGGCCTCATAATCTACATCCTGACTCTCTGAATCTACATCCATGTTTTCTTCGGTATTTTCTATAAATTCCGATGGTAAAACATTGGTGGCTTCAGTCATTTCTTCTTGTGCTTTTAGTTGACGGTTTTGTGCTTCTTCTTCTTCTTTGTTGAACTAGCTATGCGATCAATCGGTCCTAACTGATTTTTTCTTTGTTTTTGACCCACAAAAGACTCCCATTCTGCCATTGGTATTTTATCCTTACACCTGCAAGATTTCCTATCAATTCCCTTATCATAGCAGTCACAAGAAGATATATCAAACATTTCATCATACTGAGCTACTTTTAAGGCAAAACTTTCATTTCTTCGATGTAACGGCACCTTGTTCAATTTTGAGGCTTCTTCTATTAGTCGACTGACTTTAAGATAGATACCTTTGGTGTTAATCGTAGGAAAAGAAAATTTTATCCAAATGTCTTCAATATCTTTTACAACAACCCTGTAACAATCATTAGCAGTTGCTGATCCTTTTGATTTAGCTTCTTCACGACGGCGCACAAAAAAGCAGTGTCTCAACATCCGCTTCTGAAGGAGTCATGGCTGCTGGGAATTCCGTAGGATATCCAAATGCTGCATTTGAGGACTTGCTTCTAGTAGTCATAGTTTATATTCAGAAGTAAAATCAAATTATATGTAATTTATAATTTATGATAATTCAAATTATAATTAAAGCAAATGCAAATTATTTCTATTTATCTGAAAAATTATTTCTATTTATCTGAAACATAAGTTGTTTGTTTAATGCTTGATATTTTCATCATGTAACATATAACAACATTAAACATATGCAAATATGAAGGTAAAAAAGGGAGGAGGGGCATGCGATAGGGGCAGTGGGGTAGCTCATGCTTGATTTTTTAATATTTTGTTAAGATTATAAAATGAAACTTCTCACATAGTGTACTTTTTAATGTACATGGTGCAAAAAATATTGCAGAACTGTGAAAAAATCATCATGAAACCCTATTTAATTGTCTCCGGGGGGGGGGGGGGGGGTAGACTAAATATATACCTAAATGTAGAACGCTCTGAGGAGCTACTAATTAATGACTCAGAAATCTGAAAGGCTAGTCATAAATGGCATACAAGCGGAACATTTAAAATGTTGTAGTCCTCGTATAATACCTATGTTTGCAATGCGTTTCACAAGCTGTATGATGCATGGGTACTTGCCACAGTACATTTTGTCAGTTGTATTGTTGCCAGTTGTTAAAAATAAGGGTGCTAGTATCTGTGATAAGAATAATTATAAGTCAATAGCACTTGCCAGTATACTTTCTAAGGTGTTAGAGTATGTCATTTATAATAGGTTAAATACTTACTTGCAGACTTATGACAATCAGTTTGGCTTTAGAGTAAAACATGGTACTGATATGTGTATTTATACGCTGAAGGAAGCTGTCCTAAAGTACAAGATGTCAAGTAGCAATGTATATTCCTTTTTTTCTGGATGCATCAAAAGCATTTGATAGAGTTAACCATCACAAACTTTTCAAGAAACTCTTGTGTCGAGGGGTACCTAAATATATACTTAGGATACTTGCTAAGAACTGCACGTACTGGCTGTGTCATTGGAAAGGAAAAAAGTTAATCATTTAATGTATGTGATGACCTTGTTCTTCTGTTACCCTCTCCCCATGGGCTGAGAGTACTACTAGAGATATGTGAATATGGTATAGAAAATGACATCACCTATAATGGGGCAAAGAGTTGTATTTTGAGTTTTAGGTGTAATCTACTGAAACATGTATCATGTGGGTCTTTTGAAATGAATGGTCAGACAATACCTGTCAAAGACATATAAATACTTAGGTCATGTAATTACTCATGAGCTGCGAGATGAACTTGATATTGAGAGGCAACGTAAAAAGCTGTATGTACAGGGAAACATGTTAGTAAGGAAATTTGGTATGTGTTCAGAATCGGTTAAAACTTACCTTTTTAGAATTTACTGTACTGCATTGTATACAACTATACATCCCATCTGTGGTGGAACTATACAAAAAATGCTATGAATAAACTCCGTTGCTTATAATATTTTTCGTATGCTATGTAGGGAACCAAAATGGTGCAGTGCCAGTTTTATGTTTACTACGCGTAACCTACCTACCAGCTAAATGTTAATCCGGAAGAATATATGTATATAATTTCATTACTAGGGTCCAAAACAGCTCTAATGTGTTATTGTGCAATGTCCTGTCTTCAGATACTGTGTACCTCTCCCCTATATGGCAGTCTTGGTTCAGACAACTGCTAGTTTACAATACCTTATTTTTGTAATGTAGCAAAGATATGCATATTGCATGTTGAGTTAAATGGCTCTGCTGGCTTTATTTTCGTACTTGTATGTTAAGTGAAGTGGCTATGTTGGCCTTATTTTTGTATTACGTTCAGTTTATAATACGTAAGATTGTACTTGTGTGTTAGGTTAAATGCTATGGATTGTGAATGATCCGCAACAAAGATGTTTTGTTTGTTGTATAATTAATAATTTAAAATAGAGTTTCCACAAAATCATATCCGAACTCAGCTTCCCATAATTTATCAGCATCTTTATTACTCTTTTTATTTTCATAATTTCTCCGATTTTTTCATTAACTACAGTTATTTTCTCCTACGTATACAAATGATCTTTTTTAGTTAATGATGTCTCGTGTAATAACAATATACGTAAAATTGCCAGATAACATGGGTCTGCGAATGAGAACTTTGTAAGAGTTGTTTTCTTACTAATAACTGATTTTATACAATTCAACTACGCTGATTTCGAATAAGGTGTCCATTTTTTTTTATTACGTAAGGATTTTCTGCGAACTGGAAGGGAAAAACAACATAAATAAATATTATTTATTTCAATTTACATAGGTACCTATTTCGCTTTGTTATACTAATTACAAATGCAAACAACTTTAAAAAGAAAGAAGACTATTAACGTCAATTACATATTCATCTTTATTTGTCCTGAGTTTTCTTGCGAGATCTATGCCTTTTAGTCTCGAATGTACGCGCTGTTCCTTTTCTTTTATGTAATAATTCTGGAGTATCCCGTTTCAAAATCCAGCAGCAATCAGCCATCATGCTGATGTCCTACCTTCCCTGATATCTCTTCTTCATTTCTTTGATGTCTTGGTGAAACCGTTCTCCTTGTTCTTCGCTGAGTGCTCTGAGATTCTCAGCGAAGTAATCCAAGTGTGAATGTAAGAAATGTACTTTTAAACTTATATTACAACCCAACTCTTTGAACTTATTTAGCATGTTGTTCACAATGTTTTGGTAATTTGGGTCCTTGTTGTTTTCCAAAAATTTGCTAATAACATCCTTAAAAGCAATCCACGCTTCTTTTTCAAGATTGGATGAACACTTTGAAAGAACAATGAACAAAGTCAGTTTTCTAATCTGGGGACCAACGAAAATTCCTTCTTTCAATTTTGCTTCCGAAAGAGTTGGGAATTTACCACACAGATACTTAAAACAATCTCTATCTTCGTCCAAGGCCTTAACAAATTGCTTCATCAAGCCCAATTTTATGTGAAGGGGAGGTAAAAGGACTTTCTTCGTGTCAATCGAACTTTCACGTTGAATGTTTTTAGAATCAGGCAGGTTGACTCTTCGTGGCCATTCCTTTTTTATCTAGTGCTGAGTTCTTGCTAGGCTATCCCATTCACACAAAAAACATGAAAACTTCGTATAACCTGGTTGTTAACCTAACAACATACAAATCACTTTTAAGTCTCCACAAAGTAGGCAACCGTGTTCTTTGTATTTAACCTTAGCTAGAAGAAGCTCAAGATTTTCGTACGTTTCCTTCAAGTGAACCGAATGAGCCACAGGAACGGATGCATACAAGTTACTGTTGTGAAGGAGGACACCTTTTAGACTTCTTTTGGAGGAATCAATGAAAAGTCTCCACTCATTTGTGTCGTAGACTGCAGCACCTCGCTTAAGTATTAGTTCCGAAACATTGTTGCAATATACCAGTGAATTTTCTTGAGAAAAATATTGGATTAATTCTTTTTCTAGATTTCCGTACCAGTAAAATGACTTCCCGGGAGAAAGCAAGTTCTTTGCACGAAGTCTGGATCCCAAAATCTCTGAAGAATCCTTCCGGAGACACAAATCTCTTACCAAATCATTAAGTTCACTTTGTGTAAAGAATTGGGGCTCACCAGATGTTTCCGTTTGAAAACAATCAAAATCATCGTTTCCATCGTCATCAGACAGCGAATCAGATGAAGTTATATCAAGAGTATTTGGTTTAGTAGGTACAAGTATACCAGGTCCATGAGCAACAGGTCTTATAGCAGACTGAAGGTTTGGATAAGAAATTTCCTTTTTATTTTTAGTGTTGTAGCCTTGCACGTTACATGAACAAAAATAGTAGTCATTACTGTGATTTCTAGGCTCATGCCAGACCATTGGAATCCCAAAACGTAAAGAATCCTTTTTACCTTTACTCCACAGTCTAAGTTATTCAACACAAACACTGCAAACTTTATGTGGAGCCCACGATTTGTCTTCATCCCTAAGTTTCACAGTAAATTTTCCATAAATATAACAATGTTTGGGCTATTTACACACCCTCTGGTTGCCATAGCGATAAATAAACAAATTTCAAATGAGAAATAGTCACCGTGCACCTTTGGCAGTAGTTTTTAATCAAAATTTAAACGAGTCAATTTTAATGAAAATTACTTAGAAGTTAGGCTACATATGTAATATGAAATATGACATTTTGTGAAAAACCTGTACGTGATAGCGAAAAATTATTATTATTTTCGGAATCAGCGTGCAAAAGTTACTATATAAGTGATAAAATATTTCGAACAAAAAAAAACCATCGCAGGCCTGTGCAATTAATCAAACAGTATGCCAGTATACTAGGTTAAGTGGCTATGTTGGCCCTATTTTTGTATTAATTTCAGTGTATAATACGTAAGATTGTGCTTGTATGTTAGGTTAAGTGGCTATGGATTGTGAATGATCAGCAATAAAGATGTTTTGTTTTTGTTTTTTATATGCATTGTGCGTAGTATCACCGAAAGGTAGCTGACGCAATTCCAAATCGACACGTTTAAAATCTGTATTTTGAAGACTTTTTGAGGTCGATTCTCTTGCTTTCATATTATTAACATGTCCCAGTACTTCATGGTTGATAAGCAAATAAGAGTCAGCGATTGTAATAATTGTGTGATGAAAGTTGATAACTTTACCAAAACTCAGCATTGAAATCCTGTGAATTTGCCGGTAGAGAACTTAGTAAAATTAGATCACCTTCTGTTTAATAAATTAACATTTGATACCAAGCTTACAAAGGCAAATAAAGTGCTTGATATTGGAATTAAAGCTCAAGTTTCGAAACTTATTTCTTGCAGTAGATAGAATACAAAAACCTCCAGACTTCTCTCCCCATAAAACCCTGTTCATCCTACTTGTTTAGGTGTCTGGCACATTGGATTAGAATATATAAAATAACCCTTCGAAGTAACTGTACGAGTTAGTTTTACTTCAGTATTAGTAGTAGTTAATTGCTTCTTTCACATCCTTCACCTGAACTTTGAGTCGCTGTTTACACAAGTTGTACAATCGGTTCAAAAAATTCTGTCGAGAAACTGCATGTTTCCTACCAGCAAATATTTGTAGGAAACTACGTTTTACAACAGCACTCTTTGAACCAGTCGTGAATCTTCCGACAAAAGTTCGCCTAGAAACAATTTCAAAAGAATAGAAAGTTTACTAATTGGTAAAATTTGGTTTTTCTTTCGATATTTTATTCTTTTTGGTGATGGTAATAAAACTTCAAAAACAAAACGGTCATTAATAATTTTTTATGCCCTTTATAAATTTTATGCCCTTTATAAATTTCGTTTATGAATTAAACATTGTTTTTAAAAATTAAATACAAAATCACTCGTTCTAAACTATTTCAAACCTGACTCTTATTAAAATATATTGTAATTAAAATTATTAAATATCATCGTCCAACTTTTTATCTGCCAACATTTTTACTCGTGTAATTGGTCTGTGATATTTCGTTATTAAGTTTTAAAATGTACTTTTATTTATATTTTTGTATTGCCTCCCTTGGAACTTTGCCACACATTACCGTATTTAGTAGTCTCATCCCCACTAGTATGTAAAGATAAAGCAGCAAACGTACCCTGGGAGGACTGATTGCTTTTCGTAGGTTTTAACATTACAAATATGGGACAAAGGTATCAATTATTGAATTATGTAAATGAACGGCGAAATGGCGAATTTGACCGAAGTTTTACAACAACATTATTACCAGTGTTATTGTTAATCAACAAAAAATATTTTAAAACCCTTAAACGTCGTTTGAAAAAATTATGCCATTTTGTTTAGTTAAAATCCCTCTTCAAGAACATCGGTCCGAAATACGAGTATCACATTTTAAGTGGAAGCTTGTATTTTGAAAAATGTCCTTTTAATGTGTTAAATGTTTAGTCGGTAAAGGCATAAATAAAAAATAATTAAAAATTATTATATACTTTATAAAAAAACTACGACAGAAGCCTTAAAATAAAAATACCATAAGTTAGTACTAAGAAATGTATTCCAAAATACCATAATAATGGTAAATCAGTTTTTAATATTACAGCATCCATATTTATAAACACAAACTTGGGCACCCGGTAGCTCAGTGGTTATGGTGGCGGACTCTGAACGATGAGGTTCTGGTTCGCTCCTGGGTTGGTCGCTTAGCCTGTTACTGCTCGGGCTAAAAGTGACCCTTGGAGCCGTACACCTCCGCATCATAGGGAAAAGAATTTCCTGGCTATTACGTTTAAAAAACGAATTATATCGTAACTTAAAAAAAATAAATTTTGGAGTGTGTTTCCGAGTTGCATTTTTTTTTTTCTATTTTAAGACACGTTATTACAAAATTTATCCTATTCTAATAACGCCTAAAGGTTTGAAATTCATACCCTATCTCACTAAGCATTGTCTTTTCGGCTTCTGTAATGCCATGAGACCCATTTTTTCTCTGGGGATGATACATCTAAACATCGAACGTTGAGAGAACAACCAGTATCTGATATGCATAGTAAATACCTACCGTACAAGCATCGAATTTTCATTCGGTTTGAGTTCTTTCATTATAAATCCACGCTGGCCACTTAATTCTGGCAAAAAAATCTGCACTTTCTTAATAACGTCTTACAGGGATGAACTTTAAACGAGACTAAATTCTGATGTTAGCATACAGTACTAAACATTTCCAGAATTTTTGCAATCAGTTCAAGAATGTTCACGCTTTGAGATCTCTATCTTCAAAAAGGATTAACGTTTAAATTTCTCCCTACACTTCTTGGAGTCAGGAAAATATAGTATCTGCTTTACTAAAGCCCTCCAGAGAGCAATATTTATAATCACGTTTCGATATTAGCACCACTGCCATTGGTTGGGGGTGTGACCGGGGCTGCGTAGGGGCACCCCAGAAACTGGTCAGCGATTCTGCCCGCTTCTCTCAATCCGCTCAAGAAGGCACCATGTACTGTGGCCGGGTAGTTGCGGATGGTGTGTTCCCCCGCGAAGAATAACCTGGGAAAAGGTTTTCCAGAAAAGGGAAAATTTTAATTAACGGATAGGAAAAACCAAATGTTTACTAGAGCAACACATTTGTGCAATTAACGCCCCTCTGTAGAATGGAAAAACGGGAAAGGCAATTTATCGAGATACTGACAACCAATGAGGCTCTCTCTAACCAGGGTCAGGAATCAACGGGCTAAAAGTATTAGGTCATCCCATAAGTAATGTCGTTTTTTACGATAGATTAAGTTTAAACTAGTCCTACTCGGTTTAAGCATAAATTTTCCGAAGGTTATATCTAAGAGGAGATCTATCGTGTTTCGCTACATACTTTACAGACCTTGACCAGTGAAGACGTGTGTTTTGCTTTATGTGAACCCCTCATAAACATGGCGGTATCAGAAGTGCATATCAGGCATATGATGCTTTACGAGTTCAAAAAAGGGAAGTGCTACTGAAGCAACGCGAAACATTCAGGAAGTTTATGGCAACGATATTCTGCATGTGAGGAAATGTCAAAGATGGTTTCAAAAGTTTAGGATTTTTTTTTTTTTTTTCTTTCTCTGATTTACCGCCGATTCGTACCTAAAGGGCGGTACATATCTCGGCGAGGCGGTGATTGGGTGATGTTACTGTGTTGGGGGTGGTAGACTAGGGGAGTGAGTAAGGGTCAGTCGCTGGATAGTGGGTAGGAGGGGTACGGTTTTAAATGCGATGGAGCAGCTGGGAGTGAGTAAGGAAGAAGAGAATCGCTTCCGTTGAAAAGTGGGGGCCGTCGGCGAGTATGGATCGTAGCCGGTCGGGTATGGGATCTTCGGCCGAGAGAGGGAAACACCTGCGACGAAGAGCAGACAACTTTGTGCATTCCACCAGGAGGTGTATGACAGTGATAGGGGTATGGCAGGTAGGGCAAAGCGGGGCTGGCGATTTCGCCATAAGGTGTCCGTGGGTGATGCGGGTGTGGCCTAGGCGGAGACGGGCTAGGATTACTTCCTTATGGCGGGACCGGTGGAATGAGGAGGCCCAGTATCCTATTCGTGGCTTGATCGTGTGGAGTTTATTTTGTGTGGCCTGGTCCCATTCCCGCTGCCATATGGAGCGGAAGTGGGAGCGGAAAGTCGGGAAGAAGTCGGAGAAAGGGAGGGGTCGGGAGGAGGCCGGCAGTGAGCAGGCCGTCTTTGCTGTGCGATCCGCCGCCTCGTTACCCTGGATGCCGACATGAGCCGGGACCCAGCAGAAGGTGATTGTCTTGTGTTGGAGGGTCGTTAGACAGTGGAAGGTTTGCTGGATGGTACACACGAGCGGGTGGGGGGAGTTAAATCTTTCCAGGGAGAGGAGTGCACTTTGGGAATCCGAATAAATGACGAAGGAGCTGGCAGAGTGGGTGCGCACAATATCGAGGGCCTCCGTAATGGCGAAAAGTTCCGCCGAAAAAACGGAGGCCTCGCGGGGCAGGCCGACGCCCCGGGAAAGCGGCTGGGACAGAATCACCGCTGAGGAGGCCACACCGGCTTCCGAGCGGGAACCATCCGTGTAAATGGCGACTGCGTCCGGGTGTTGGGTTGCGTGTTCGCGGAAGAGTGACCTGTATATCATGGCGCTCGTGGTAGTCTTCGGTAGGGTACACAGATCTTTGCAAAACTTGATAGGGGTGAGGATCCAAGGGGGGTAGATGCTGAATGAAATGGGAGAACTGAGGGGGCGGGCATGTTGAAAAGATCAAGGAAAGAGCGGACCGCTTCAGTGAAGTGCCAGCTCCGTCCCTGAGGTGGTAGTTCTGAAACCACCGTGCCCAGAAGCGAAGAAGGTAGCCTCTGTGCACGGAGGTATGTCCTCATGAGGAGAAGACCCCGTCGGAGGGCGAGAGGGAGATGATCGCATTCCACATGGAGGCTGGAGGCTGGGGAGGAGCGGAAGGCACCGGTGGCGAGGCGGAGGCCTCTATTAAGTACCGGGTCCAGGATACGGAGGCGGGCGGTGGAGGCTGAACCGTAAACTGCACTACCATAGTCCAGCTTCGACTGCACTATGGAAGTGTAAAGGCGAAGAAGAGAGCGTCGATCTGCACCCCATGTGGTGTGAGAGAGGTGATCCAGGAGAGCGAGGGGGCGTCGAAGGGATTGCTTTAGGTGCTTGAGATGGGGAACCCAATTGAGCCGTCGGTCTAGGGTCATGCCCAGAAAACGCGTGGAGGGTACCACCTCAAGAGGCCTGCCGTATAATGTGACAGAGGGTAGAGGAAGGGCTGTGGGTCTTCTTCTACTGAAGACCATACACTTGGACTTAGGGATGGAGAGGCGGAAACCCACCGACGTCGCCCACCTTTCCACCCGGTAGATGGCGAGCTGCATCTGTCGTTGAACAACAGACGGTTCTCGCCCTGCGAAGTAGATTGCAAGGTCATCCGCGTAAATGGAGGAGCGGATGGTGGGTGGAAGGCATTGTGAGACCGTGTTCATCACGACGGAGAAGCAGAGAACACTGAGGATGCTTCCCTGTGGGACCCCGTCCTCCTGCACAAAGGTGTCAGAGAGGACTGAGCCCACCCGGACTTTAAAAGTCCGGGAAGAGAGGAAGCCTCTGATGAAGGTCGGCATGGCTCCGACAAGGCCCAGATGTCGGAGCTGACCGAGGATCATTGCTCGACGGGTGGTGTCATAGGCCTTCTGGATGTCAAAAAAAATTGACAGTACGAACTGTCCATTGTCGAAGGCATCCTGTATGTCTCGGCTGAGAAGCAGGAGGGGATCAGTGGTGGAGCGGAATTGTCTGAAGCCGGACTGGGTAGACGGGAAGGAATTGTTATGTTCAAGGACGAACGATAATCGCGTGGCAACCATTTTCTCGAGGATCTTGCAGGCACAACACGTCAGGGCGATTGGTCTGTAGTTTGTGGGGTCCAGGGAATCTTTGCCGGGTTTGGGGATAGGGATGACGTGGGCCTCCTTCCACCTAGAGGGGAAGGCGCCCTCTATCCATATGCGATTGTATAGATCCAGCAGAAAATTTGTAAGGTAGAGTGGATGTGCTGGAGCATGCCGTACGGAATACCGTCCGGACCGGGACAAGGGGATCGTCGAGAGGCCAGTGCCGCCTGTAGTTCACGCATGGTAAACAATCGGTTGTAGGTGCTGTCTATGGACGGTGGAGAGGGGCTATCGTCAGGGGCGGGTACGGAATTGGCTGTAGAGGAAGAAACGGCGGCGAAGGTAGAAGCAAGGTGGTCTGCCACCGACTTGGGTTCACATAGGAGTCCGTCGTTAGTCCGGAGGACCGGGGGTCGGGAGGGGACATGTCGCCTCTCGACACCCCGCACCTTCTTCCAGATGGTAGCCGAAGGTGTGTTGGCGGTGATGCCGGACACAAAGGCACGCCAAGAGGTTCGGCGCGCTGTCTTCATTGTGCGGCGGGCGATGGCCCTGACCCGCTGCATCTCCGTGCGATGGATGGGGAGTCGCGTCCGGTAGAAGCGCCGAGTTGCCTTCTTCTTGGCGCGCACGGCCTCCGCGCACTCCGGGGTCCACCAAGGCACCCGTCGGGCGCGGGGGTAGGCGGAGGATTGTGGTACGCTAGTGCTTGCGGCCGCTAGAACGACGGACTCGAAGTAAGCGATGCACTCGTCGATGGATGGGAAGTGGGCAGTTGTAAGGGTGGTATAGGTGTTGTCGCGGAAGCGGGCCCAATTCGCGTTGGTAGTAACCCACCTTACCGGTACCCGAACAGTCTGGTCGGGTCGATTAAGGGTGAGTTGTATGGGGAGATGGTCACTTCCATGGTCCTCTCGGAGGACTTGCCACGTGAAGTCTAGGAGGGCATCAGTTGAAACGAGGGACAGGTCTATACAGGATGGAGTGCAGGTGGTGGCATGGTAAAAAGTAGGAGAGCCATTGTTGAGGCACTCGAAGGAGAGTTCGGTCATGACGGATATCAGGGTTGGGGCCATATAGGTGGTGCGTGTGTCGCCCCACAAGGGGTGGCGACTATTGAAATCGCCCAGCAGTAGGAAGGGCCTAGGGAGTTGTTCCACGACTTCCACCAGGTCGTCGCGGGAGACTTGAGCGTGGGGGGGGGAGGTAGATGGAGCAGACGGTGTACTGTCTATCCAGGGAGAGCCGGACGGCAGTCACCTGTAGTGGGGACCGGATGGAGAGGTTGTAGAAGGGGACTGCGTGGTGTACGAGGATGGCAGCTCCCCTTCGAGTGCAGGTAGGAGGCGGGGTGGCGGTGCAAAAATAACCAGTAGGGCAGGGCATGGGCCTGGTCCCCAGGATTAGCTCCTGGAGACAGACACACACCGGACGGGAAGTGGCAAGCAGGGAGGTAAGGCCTTCATAATTTGCGAATATTCCTCGACAGTTCCAGTGGACTATTGTGGTTTTCGGGGGATCCATTAGTTGATGAAGGGGGATGGGTAAAGGTGTAGGTGCTAGGAGGTTGGAGTATGAAGGGAGATCCGGAGTTCGCGAAATTGAAGGCTTGGTCGGGAGCATGGCTGGCTATCTACCGTTCACCAGGGAAGGAATCGGTCGGCCTGTCGAACCCCGCGGAGGTGGCGGGATCGAGTCGGCCGAGCGAGACCGGAGGCGTGGATCACGGCAGGCAGAGGAACATCGTGGGCTGAGAGGGTCGGATGTACTGTGACGGGCTTCTATGGTCGGACCAGGAGGGGGCACGGTAGCCCCAAAAGTGGCGCTACCCCGCCTGTCCGGGGTCTCATGGCGGACTCGGTGGTGATAAGGGGTACCAAAAGGACCGGGCGGGTGGGAGGGAGGGCGTACACAGGGTAGCTGACAAGGAGGGGGCCGGGGATGTTGGGGGAGTAGGTACGATGGGGGTGGAAGGAGGTGAATCAGAGTAGTCTCGTGGAGGGGTGGAGAAAATGGCACCAGGAGGCAAGGGCAGATCCATGACTCGTGGGCGTGGGCGCGGCCGAGCTTCCCTCGGTCACACCGTGCAGCTGCGCCAGGGCCGCATCCACCGGATCCTCGGGGGAGAGGATATTGTTCGGATTGGGTCCCGTCGTCCGGGGCGGGTCGTGGATCTCAGCCACTATTGTCAGAGTCTGTGGGGGTAGAGTGGTGGGACTTCTGCGATGGGGAGAGATGGACATAGTAGACGTGGTGGGCGGAGTGAGGATCCGAGCCGTCTTCTTGGTCCGAGGGGAAGAGGGAGAGAGACGTTGGAAGGCCGGAGGGTCCGGTGACACGCTCCGGGCGGCAGGTTCGGGCGTGTGCAGCGGGTACTGGGAAGGCGAGGTTTGAGGTGGATGGGACCTGGGTGTCCTGGTCCCAGACACCTGGGGGATTCGTGGCAGGTGAGGTGCGGGAAGAGGAGGAATGGTGGGGGGACAGGAAACCGTCGGGTCCTGCGAGGGTTTTCTTTGAGGGGAACAGGGAGCAGTGGCTTGGGGGGGTTTCGGCGGCAGGCCAGGGCGGCGTGCCGAGATGATAGAGCCGAGAGCAGCGGCATAGGACACCCCCGGCCTCACCTCCCGACTCCGCACCCTGTCGCGTGCCTCACGGGGGCTAAGGAAGTCCGTCACCTGTAGGCCTCGGACCTCCTTCTCGAACCTGAAGAAAAGGCATTCTCGGGATGAAGAGGGGTGTGCGCCTTCACAGTTGGAGCACCTGTCAGGGTGAGCGAGTCGTCCACAGTGTACACATAATTGATGCGGCTGTCGACAAGCGGAGCTAACGTGTCCGAATTTATTGCATTTGAAGCAACGGGTCGGGTCTGGGACGTATGGGCGGATAGAAAACTCGCATGAGGCGCGGTCTCCCATACCCCATACAATGCGGCCGGGGGGGATTAGTGTGTTGAAAGTAAGGAGCAGACGTGGGGTGGGGGAGGGGGTGCCTCCCTGTCGGGATGTGAAACGATAGATCTTAGTGACTCCTTGGGGTGCGAGGTCCTCCAGGAGCTCGTTCACTGCGACCGACAATAGGCGGGTGGCGTAAATAGTGCCCTGACTCTGGTTCAGGCGAGGGTGTGGGGAAACGGACACCGAGCATCCAAGGACCTCAGTGACGGAGAGTAGGGCTTTCGTCTCTGCGGCTGAGCGTGATTTTACGAGGAGGGAGCCATCCCTCTGTGGGCGTACGTCATAGCGGCTGGAGTTGCTGTGGGTTCGGATCGCCTGGAACGTCCGTTCAGAGTTGTTCGGGAGGGACCCAGATGTAGGCCGAATCACCAGGAATTTGTGGATACTTGGGAGGGAGAGGAGGTGTAGAGTCGAAATGGACTGGGATATTCAACGGTCGATAGGACGGCCGTGAATGCCGGCTCCCCCGTCCGCCGCGAGGCTCTCTCCGTGGGGAGGTGGGCTGACGGCGGGTGAGGGGGGCATATGGGGAGAGCAAGAAGCCGGGTTGTGGGGCAAGTCCTCGGTGGAACTTGACTTGCCCGAAGGTGGCTGAAGTGGGCTGGGGCGAGACCCCTGCTCCAGAGAGTGTAGGTCCAAGGGCGTAGTCGAGGGACGGACTGGGGTCGGCAACGGAAAAGGAGAGTGCAAGCGTTCCGCTTCCACAGGGGGGTCAACCCCATTAGGTCGCGGTCTTCCAGTGGTAAAGGACTCGAGGGCCTGGTTGCCCACCACCCGAGTGTTGAGAGAAGGAGTAGTCCGGGAATGAGAAGCGGTAGTCGTAAGCCGAGGGGGAGAAGTGTCCATAGCAAAACAAAAAAAGAACTTCATCCCCCGCGCGCATCCAGCCACCACCGACTCCAACAAGGGAAAGGCGAAGTGTGGGCACACCGCCGATAGATGTCACGCAGGGGAGATACACCCGCACCCAGTCCCTGTGCCTGAAAGGCGGCCACTCTCATCCAACGCGCGGTGAAAAGTGGCAGGGACAGGGTTTGGGTTTGGTTGGAAAGCGACAAGGGTGCAGGGCAACCACCTCCCACACCCAAGGGCCAAGGAAAGGGTCTAAATCAAGGTCCAAAGAACAACGCCAAAAAAAGGGAGAAGCCAGAAAGAATGGGTGAAAGGAGAAAGAAAGAAAGAGAAGCAGGAGATCAGCCGGGTCCCCAAACGGGCCCAATGGTCCACGAGGGCAGAGCAAGCCCTTACACTGAAGAAAGGTGTATTCCCACATTCGCCACAGAGGGACGCGCCCTATCGCTCCGGACAAAGCAAAGGGAAAGTTTAGGAATGGTGACTGCTGTTTGACAGATGCAGCACGCTCTGGACGCCCTGCTGAGTTTGATGATGACCTGCTGTTAGCCGCACTTGAAGAAGACTGTTCAACAACTGTTGAAGAATTGGCCAGAAACTCAATTCATCACCGTCCACCATCCATCGACATTTGCAACAACTCGGGGAAAGTGCCTAAGTTAGGAAAATGGGTGCCACATGAATTGTCGGTCGACAATCTGAGGGTGCGGGTAAACATTAGCACAGCTCTTCATTCCCGTGAACTCCAAGATCCGTTTTTGCACCGTTTAGTGACTGGTGATGAAAAATGGATACTGTACCAGAATGTTAAGCGCCGTCGACAGTGGGTTTGTGCCGGAGAACCAGCGACATCACAGCCAAAACCAAATCTTCACCCTCGGAAGGTGTTGCTTAGTGTTTGGTGGGATAAAGGTGGTGTAATACACTTTGAAACTTTACCACACAACCAAACAATCACCGCTCAAGTCAACTGGATCGATTGAACACTGCACTAAAAGAAGAGACACCTTCTTTGGTTAATCAGAAAGGAATCGTGTTCCACCACGACAACGCACGTCCTCATACCGCTCGGATCACTTCTGCAAAAATTGAGGAGCTTGGGTGGGAAAAACTTCCACATCCTCCATATTCTCCAGACCTTGCGCCTTCAGATTATCATCTCTTCAGGAGTCTGCAAAACTATCTTGACGAGAGACAGTATACTTCTTTAGATGACCTGCACACCAGTCTTTGTACGTTTTTTGCCTCAAAACCGCCTGAATTTTATAAACATGGCAATGAAAAGCCTGTAGGACGTTGGCAGAGTGTCACTTATTCCGATGGAAAATATATGCTAGATTAAAAAGTTTCAGTTTTTTTTTTTTTGTCCTTCAAATTCCGATCTAAAAAACGACATTACTTATGGGATGACCTGATAGATCGTTCAAAGTCGGTGACGTGTCAGTAGTGTCTGACCATGTTTCATCACATGTTCCCGCCTTTAGCATATACAGTAGTGGGAGCGCCAAAACATAGGTGATTTTGAAGCTGTTCCTTGGGCAGCTTTTCACCAATTTCTTTCTTTTGTAGGCTGAAGTGAGTAATGTTGGGAGATTAAGAGAAATTTGGATCCACACTACTGAGCATGCTGCTGACAACTGAACAGGGGATAAAAATAGCAGAGTTATTCTTCCTTGAATCTAAAAGACGTTACCGTCGTCACTTCAATGTGCAACCTGCACTGACTGATGACACGATTCGCAATATTGTTAAGTTCAGAGACGAGAGGACTTCTAACGATGATATTTTATTTTTGGACTCTGTGACTGTCCCCTCGTCTCTGAACTTAACAATACTGCGAATCGTGTTATCAGTCGGCGCAGTTCACACGTTGAAGTGACGACGGTAGCGTCTTTGAGTCTCAATGAAGAATAATTCTACCACTTTTATCCCATAATCATTTGTCAGCAGCATGCTTAGTAATGTGGGTCCACATTTCTCTAAATCTCCCGACATGACTCGCTTCAGCCTATAAGAGAAATTCGTGAAAAGCTGCCAGGGGAACATGGCTTCAAAATCACTTGCACTTTCTTTAATGCTCCTTTCAAACGCTTTTAGTGCAATACCGTACTTCTTAAGTGGGAAGAGATTAATTGTAAAAAGACAAGCGTTCAACACCCCTTATTTCTTAAACCTTCAAACTTTTTAAAAATAGACATTAAATTTAAAGACAATTCAAAGTAAATAACTAACAAATGTTAAATGTAAGATAATTCGAACCTTGGCTGCCGGTGACTGTCCGTATTGTTGACTGTGTTCCCGTTACTGACGGGGGCGCCAGCACACGCACTCTCCGGCGGGGGTGTACTGCTCCCATGGGGACCGAGAGGAGTGGCTAAAAGATCGTAGTCATTGCCGGAAGCTCCAGTAGACACGAAGGAATAGGAACCCCTAGACCAGGGGTCGGCACGCCACCGCGTCACGACTGTTTCTTTAGGCTACGATACATGAAAATAATCACGTTAAGACATCTAAAGTAATTACTTAGGGTAAATGTATCATGTTCAATGAATTAGAGCAAAATTACTTCAATATGTGCGGTGGTACGCGTATGTCTAAACTCCGACAACCCATTATTACGACGGAACTAAAGAGTCTAGGATCTGGCCCAGAGTTCGTATAAATTTTTGGGTGCAGAGGTTTTGACAACTGATCTAGACTAATTTTGGGGTGCAGAATCCAAATTTTTCTATGCCATCGCACCAAATTGGTGCGAAAGTGGTCAAAATGGCAAAAATGGCAAAATTTTATCAGTTTTCATATTTTTGTCATTCTTGACATGAAAAATTTTTTAAGTGCAATTTTTTGTTTGAGAATCTGTTTTTGTAACATACTGTTGCCTGAACCAAGAAAACTGACAAAAATGTTAAAAAATAACAGCAAAAATAGTAAAAAATTAAGTAAATATTGTCAAAAAATCGCAAAAATGAAATTTTTGGCTATTTTGGTGCATAAACTAGCCCTAACCAATCATATCGAACTAAATAGTCAAGAAATTAGATATTAATAGCTCTACAAGAATTTATTAAAACAAAGTATGCACAAATGTCTAAATTTCGGGTATAAATCGATAAAAATGGTCGTAAAATACTTGAAAAAATAGCCAAAATATAAAAAAATAGTACTAATTTTGTTATTCTTAGGCTTGCTTGTTGTAAAATTCTTGAACTTCTTATAGAATCGATCTATTTGATTTCTTTAGAGTAACTAAGTCATATTTATTGTGTTTCAGGTTTAGTATTGGTAGTAGCTACAAATTGAGGATCCCTGTATTCATTATGTGATTCAACAGATGATAGATCATGGTAAGTAATAATCGAATTGAATATTTAAAACATAAATATAAAGACCAATGTGTTACAAATGAATTTTTATATGTATAGAATAGGACCAGTTTATTATAATTGCAATTGCAAGAAGTCTTAGTATATTTTATTTTTTCAGGATGTATGTCAACTTGTGCCAGAAAAGCAGCATAGCTCAAACCTTGGTAAATGTATCTTGTGCCAGAACAAAAGCCCAAGTAGAGAGAAATATTTGAACAGCGGAGAACATGGAATAAAAGATTTGCTTCAGTTGGCTTCTGCGTACCCAAATGATGGGGTTGGGTACGATTCGATGTGGCCGACTCGATGTCAGGACAACTCGATGTCAAGCCAAGTCGATGCCAAACAGTGTTGTAGTCGAGTCTGAAGCCAAGACCGAGGCCGAGTTCAATAATTACCTTACCTTACCTAACCTAACCTAACCTTACCTACCTAACCTACCCTACCTTGCCTTAATTATTTTTTATGCTTTACTTTTTCTTCTTAAAATACCCTTAAAAGATAATAAAGCACAATATGCTTCGACTTGGCCTGGCATCGAGTTGGGTCGCATCGAGTCGGCCACGTCGAATTGTCCCTGCCCCCAAATGATGACAGAAGCAAGCGTTTGAAAGCTCTTACTGAGTCAGACTCCTTATCACAGCACTTCGTGCTATGCAACATATAAAAAGTTCGTTGAACATAGCCAGAAGTCTAAAAATGCTGAATCTGAACCCTCCGATTCCTCCTTAGGGGAAGCATTAACTCCTCCAGAAAATAGTTCAAGCAAAAGGATTAAAACACAGCATATCAAGGATATGAAAGTGTGTGTATTTTGTGGTTCAGCTCGAGTCAAATTGAAAGGTGGAAACATTGACTATGATTTGTTTCGGATATATACTCCAGGTCGTGCCCAAAAGTTATTGAGTTATGCTCACTTGTTCCAAGACGATGTTTTTACCAGAGTAGCGATGTTGAACGAATACAAAGATGTATTCGCTGCAGATGTATTGTATCATAATAATTGTATAAAGAAGCATTTTGCAGCCTATGATCGCAGAATAGAGACGATTTTGGAAAACAGACAGCAAGAAAATGAAGTTATGGGTTCTACTGACATGGTTCAAGAAGCATTTAATGATGTAGTCTCAAAAATAGACTTCACAAGCTGTGGATACAGTGTCACCTACTTGAGACAAGAGATCAATAAAAAGCTGAACCAGGATGAATCTATCAGTAACTATTTGGTTAAGAGCCTGCTTATAGACAAATTTAAGGACACCATTTATTTTACATATCCTAGCAACAAACGAAAATCCCAGATGGTTTATTTTGTCCAGATTGAGAGGGCAAGAATTGTTGAAACTTCGCGGAAATCATCTGTCGAAAACGTTACTAAGGACCTAAGGAAAGAGTTAAAAACTTACAGTTTTGGTTTACGCTCTAGCTATTGTGATCCAAACGATCTTGATCTAGCCTTAAAACGCTTCCAAAATGAACGTCCACCAATATGGATGGAATTTCTTCAGCATTTGTTTTCCACCCAGAATGTATCAGATAGCAACAATCAGTTGATGCTAAAGTGTGACACTATCTTCCAGATGTTGTTTTACATCCTTCATAATGGTTTGGAGCCCACCCCATTGCATGTCGGATTTGCTCAAACTACAGTATACATAACCTGAAAATAAAAACCCACTCTAATAGACAGAGTTTATTTCCACGACAGTTTCGACGCCCACTGGCATCCTCCTCGGGTGGATACAGAAACACGAATGAACCAAAACAAGAGGGAAAAACAGTCCAGGGACCGACCGTTAAGAAATTCGCACCTAGGTTAGATCCCATTCTCCCGACACCGGAAGGGCATTTTCATTAAGTACATTCGCGCAAATTTAAAACTATCTTCCTGTTCTAAACATACAGATTCTATTATATTTTTCTTACATAATTATTGAATTTATTATTAATTTTATTACATTTAATATTGCATAATTATTTATTACAGAAATTATAAATTTATTATTACATTGGTTATTACATTATTGTTTATTATACAGGGTGTCCCAGAATTAACTATCTATTTCAATGAAATCGGACAAATGTTTTAAAAACACACTTTTATTTATGTTTATCATGTTTAATATGTGTTAAAAATGTATAAATTTCTAAATTTTTTTCATAATTTTATTTTCATAATTTTTTCATTATCTGGTCCAATGAAAGACCGTCTGAAGTCATAGAATGGCAAAGAGACTCTCCAAAAGTTAACGTGTGGCTTGGAATGACCAAATCCAAAATTTATGGCCCATTCTTCTTTGCGGAGCAACTGTAACAGGTACCGTCTACCTTGATATGCTTCAGCAGTTTCTCGAACCACAGCTTCTTGATGATGGCATTCTTGATAATGTTGTGTTTCAACAAGATGGAGCACCATGTCATTATGCTCTAATTGTTCGAGAATATCTCAACAGACGCCTTCCGAATCGGTGGATTGGACGTGGAGGACCTCGACCTTGGCCTCCGCGTTCTCCGGATTTGACACCCCTGGATTTCTTTGCATGGGGTTTCATAAAAACAAAGGTTTATCGCCAAAAGATCAATGCTTCTTGTTGAAACACAACATTATCAAGAATGCCATCATCAAGAAGCTGTGGTTCGAGAAACTGCTGAAGCATATCAAGGTAGACGGTACCTGTTACAGTTGCTGCCGCAAAGATGAATGGGCCATAAATTTTGGATTTGGTCATTCCAAGCCACACGTTAACTTTTGGAGAGTCTCTTTGCCATTCTATGACTTCAGACGGTCTTTCATTGGACCAGATAATGAAAAAATTATGAAAATAAAATTATGAAAAAAATTTAGAAATTTATACATTTTTAACACATTAAACATGATAAACATAAATAAAAGTGTGTTTTAAAAAATTTGTCCGATTTCATTGAAATAGATAGTTAATTCTGGGACACCCTGTACAGAACTTATAAACCGAAAAACGAATGAAAAAAGCCGATTAGGAAACAATCCAGAGAAATTCGCACCTAGGTTAGATACCGTTCTCCCGACACTGGAAGGGCATTTTATTACAGGGTCCGCTTATAAGTACATTCCCACAAATTAAAACTATCTTCTTGTTCTATACATACAGATTCTAATATTTTGACATAATTACTGCATTTATTATTACATTTACATTTTTTTAACATTTATTATTATTACCTTTACCCTAATTATTAAATTTATAATATTACCTTTATTATTACATCTGTTGCATTTATATTTATTTCCACATTTATTACTTCCATTATTACATTTACTAAAGGCGAGTAAGGAAACATTCCAATCCAGAGACATTTAAGAAATTCACACTTAGGTTCGAACACGTTCCCACGACTCCGTAAGGGATTTTTTGACCAAGAATCTCATTAAAGGGTCTAACTTATAAGTACCTTCGCACAAATTAAAATTATCTACTTTTTTATACACACAGATTCTATTTTTCTTTTGACATAATTATTACATTTATAAAGTACCTTACTTGATTCCCAATCTACAGGGTGGGCCGTAAGTTTCCAAAAGGAAAAATTAAACGTTTGTTTTTATGTTTCAGATACCCTAAGAATGTAAGATCTTGTTTACTGATGAAGCAAATGTTTACGTCAATGGAGAGGTTAATCGGCAAAACATACGTTATTGGAGTAATGCTAACCCTAACTGGCTGAGTCCGACGAAGATGCAAGGTGCCGGTAAAGTGATGGTGTGGGCCGGGATATGGGGTGACAGAATTATTGGACCAATTTTTGTCAGTGGAAATCTTAATGCCGAAAGGTATCTTAACATGTTGCAAGAAGAGATTTTCCATTCCTGCTAAACGAGGAAGGTAACTTCCCAGTTTACTTCCAGCAAGATGGAGCTCCACCTCATTATGGTCTTCACGTGCGTCGGTATTTGGATCAGCAGTTTCCGGATGCTTGGATTGGTCGGCGTGGTCCTGTGGAGTGGCCTCCCAGATCCCCAGATCTCACCCCCCTTGATTTCTATCTTTGGGGGCACTTGAACGCCATTACAAGCATAACGTCAACTGTGCTAATGCGTGTTTATCAACAGTGGGGAACACGTATTGAAATGTGTTTTCAAAACAATGGCAACCATGTAGAGCATTATTATATAAATAAAAATGGTTGTCCATAAAAAAATGTTTATTTTTCCTATGTATGGAAACTTACGGCCCACCCTGTATAGCATGATTATTTTCGCTGGCGTGATAAAAAATGGCATTATTAGTATTACAACTTCTGAAGGCATATTTGTGTTCCTTAATACGGGTTTCAATATTTCTTCCAGTTTCTCCCACGTATACTAAATCACAACTTTTACAGGGAATGCGTAGACACAGGCTTGTTCCTCTTTTGCCACGTTATTCCTAACCAATTTACTTTTCACGGTAGACGAATATTTGAACGCCAAAGCAAACTTAAAATCTTTCGTCAACGGTTTTACTCTTTCTAAGCCGGCAATGTAAGCCAAACTCACATATTGTTTTTGGTTAACTGAAGGTTCCCGAGGGGCATAAAAAGATTTTCTGGCTTTAAAATACGCCTTTCTGATAAACCACTCGGGATATTTTAAATCCTTAAAAATGTTCCAAATCTTTGAATTTTCCGGGTCCAGCAAATGTGGGCTACAAATCCTGAGTGCTCTTAGAAACATGGAAGAAACAATTGAGCTTTTAACCCCTTCATCATGATATGAAAAATAATGAATGTACGAATTACAATGAGTAGGTTTTCTATAAACCGTGAAATTGGGCTTTTCGCTTTCGTTAATGACCAAAACATCTAGAAAAGGTAATTGTTTGTCGTTCTCCCATTCATATTTAAATTTAATAGAGGGAACAAGATTATTTAATGACTGAAAGAAAGTGTCAAAGTTGTTCCAGTGGTCAGGCCAAAATGAGAAAATATCATCTACATAACGAAACCAAATTAGATTCCTGGGACATATTGTTTGCAACAATTCCGACTCATAGTATTCCATGTATAATGTACTCAGTATTGGGGATAAAGGAGACCCCATTCCCATACCAAAACGTTGCAAATAAAATTCTTCACCGAAGGAGAAGGCATTATTGGTGACACAGAGTTTTATCAGTTCTAAAAATACAGATGTGGGCATGCCTAGTTCTACGTTACATGTTGGCAATTTTCTATCTAAAAAACTAAGTACATCATCAATGGGAACTTTCGTAAACAAGGACTCAACGTCAAAACTGATCATTCTTCCCCGTTTTAAATCTAAGGACATAACTTTGTTAATAAAGTCACAGGAATTAGTGATGTGCGAGCCTGAAAATTTACCAACTAATGTAGATGATATTTTCTCATTTTGGCCTGACCACTGGAACAACTTTGATACTTTCTTTCAGTCATTAAATAATCTTGTTCCCTCTATTAAATTTAAATATGAATGGAAGAACGACAAACAATTACCTTTTCTAGATGGTTTGGTCATTAACGAAAGCGGAAAGCCCAATTTCACGGTTTATAGAAAACCTACTCATTGTAATTCGTACATTCATTATTTTTCATATCATGATGAAGGGGTTAAAAGCTCAATTATTTCTTCCATGTTTCTAAGAGCACTCAGGATTTGTAGAAAATTCAAAGATTTGGAGCATTTTTAAGGATTTAAAATATCCCGAGTGGTTTATCAGAAAGGCGTATTTTAAAGCCAGAAAATCTTTTTATGCCCCTCGGGAACCTTCAGTTAACCAAAAACAATATGTGAGTTTGCCTTACATTGCCGGCTTAGAAAGAGTAAAACCGTTGACGAAAGATTTTAAGTTTGCTTTGGCGTTCAAATATTCGTCTACCGTGAAAAGTAAATTGGTTAGGAATAACGTGGCAAAAGAGGAACAAGCCTGTGTCTACAGCATTCCCTGTAAAAGTTGTGATTTAGTATACGTGGGAGAAACTGGAAGAAATATTGAAACCTGTATTAAAGAACACAAATATGCCTTCAGAAGTTGTAATACTAATAATGCCATTTTTTATCACGCCAGCCAAAATAATCATGCTATAGATTGGGAATCAAGTAAGGTACTTTATAAATGTAATAATTATGTCAAAAGAAAAATAATAGAATCTGTGTATAGAAAAAGTAGATAATTTTAATTTGTGCGAAGGTACTTATAAGTTAGACCCTTTAATGAGATTCTTGGTCAAAAAATCCCTTACGGAGTCGTGGGAACGTGTTCGAACCTAAGTGTGAATTTCTTAAATGTCTCTGGATTGGAATGTTTCCTTACTCGCCTTTAGTAAATGTAATAATGGAAGTAATAAATGTGGAAATAAATATAAATGCAACAGATGTAATAATAAAGGTAATATTATAAATTTAATAATTAGGGTAAAGGTAATAATAATAAATGTTAAAAAAATGTAAATGTAATAATAAATGCAGTAATTATGTCAAAATATTAGAATCTGTATGTATAGAACAAGAAGATAGTTTTAATTTGTGGGAATGTACTTATAAGCGGACCCTGTAATAAAATGCCCTTCCAGTGTCGGGAGAACGGTATCTAACCTAGGTGCGAATTTCTCTGGATTGTTTCCTAATCGGCTTTTTTCATTCGTTTTTCGGTTTATAAGTTCTGTATAATAATTTAATAAACAATAATGTAATAACCAATGTAATAATAAATTTATAATTTCTGTAATAAATAATTATGCAATATTAAATGTAATAAAATTAATAATAAATTCAATAATTATGTAAGAAAAATATAATAGAATCTGTATGTTTAGAACAGGAAGATAGTTTTAAATTTGCGCGAATGTACTTAATGAAAATGCCCTTCCGGTGTCGGGAGAATGGGATCTAGCCTAGGTGCGAATTTCTTAACGGTCGGTCCCTGGACTGTTTTTCCCTCTTGTTTTGGTTCATTCGTGTTTCTGTATCCACCCGAGGAGGATGCCAGTGGGCGTCGAAACTGTCGTGGAAATAAACTCTGTCTATTAGAGTGGGTTTTTATTTTCATATTTTGACCTTCACGTAGAAAAAAAGTTTTTTGCATTTATACATAACCTGTCACAGTCTAAAGATCTTATTGAAATTGCAAACAAACGGAGCATTTGTGTAGGATATCAAGAAGTTCGCAAAATAAATTTTGCACTAGCAAAACGTACATTATCTTTATGAGATTCACATAGAGTTCCAGTTCCTCCAGTGTTTGATCAAAACCATCCAATTCAAGCAGCAATGGATAATTTTGACACCTTGGAAAATACCTTGTCTGGAATTGGTTCGACACACGATACGGTGCTAGTTTTATTCCAAAATGCTCCATTAAGCTCTGCACCAACACAACAGCATACTAATAAGATCAGTGAAGCTCCAGTGTCAACCCTCTGGCTTGGCAAGTTACAAAGCGTTCTTCCTTGCCAAGAAATTATCTCGATTGGACCAAGACATGAACGAGGTACAATAAGTCAAGATTTCCAAGTCTCTGAATACAAGGCAAACGATCATTTACTAGAGACTGTTAATCTCGACCATTTCCTGTGGTTTGTGATGCGATACAAACATAGAACAACCACAATACAGGGCTCTTCAACTAACTCAAATACTGATAATGATGACTTTGTTCCAAGCTTTGTTGTTGTCAAAAGCCCTTTTGTAGGAGATAGATTGAAGCCTACAACTATTGCGTTCACTCCCATACTGCCATACAAAGCAACTGAATTTGATACCATTTTTACAACAATGATTAACTTTCAGGACGTGCTTAAGCAGCAAAATAAGCCATACGGTGCACTGTGGTGTGATGGAGTTTATGCTATTGCGAAGGAAATTCAGCTCCTGAAAAAAGATGTTCAGTAATTTGTTTATCGGATTGGGTGGATTCCATTTTGAGAAGATTGTACATGCTTGTATTGGATCTTATCTTCATATATCGGGAAGTGAATCTGTCTTCAATAAAAGTTTCAAATAAACAAAAAAAAGAACAGAAAAAAAAAACAATGGGGCATCATCATTAAATGAGGTCGTTCCCACTAAGTTATAACTCAGCCCATTGCCGTGGTGCTGCACTGGCAAGATGCACCTGAGTGACGGTAACACTCTTTCTCAATCATATAAGCGGCCTTGACAGTTTTTGTCATTTTCGCCAAACTCTCTGCCACTTTTGCAAGATTTTCAGTCAACTTCATCATCAGAAATAATACATGATCTTATCTCTCTGTCTTTTACAACATGCAAACCTAAGAGTTTTATAAAATTAGCACTATTTTTTATATTTTGCCTATTTTTTCAAATATTCTACAACCATTTTTAATCATTGTAACCCCAAATTTAGACATTTGTACATATTTTTGTGTTAGGAAATTTTAGTAGAGCTATTAATATCTAATTTCTTGACTATTTAGTTCGATAAGATTGGTTAGATCTAGTTTATGCACCAAAATAGCCAAAAATTTCATTTTTAGTTTATGCACCAAAATAGCCAAAAATTTCATTTTTGCGATTTTTTGACAATATTTACTTAATTTTTTACTATTTTTGCTGTTATTTTTTGACATTTTTGCCAGTTTTCTTGGTTCAGGCAGCAGTATGTTACAAACACAGATTCTCAAACAAACAATTGCCCTTAAAAAAATTTTCAACTCAAGAATATGACAAAAATACAAAAAACTGATAAAATTTTGCCATTTTTGCCAATTTTTTGCCATTTTGACCACTTTCGCACCAATTTGGTGCGATGACAGAAAAATTTGGATTCTACGCCCCAAAATTAGTCTAGATCAGTCGTCAAAACCTCTGCACCCAGAAATTTATACGAACTCTAGGCCAGATCCTGTACTAAAAGGGATAAACACTTCTGCGCACGATCATAATTACATTTTTAAAATAAACTTGGCACGCCCAAAAGGGGACATGCGATTGACTTTTCAATGTATCAGCGATAAAACAATTCAGAACTAGACTACCATATGCAAACATTTCATGGAGTCAGTATTATAACATTAAGTGACGAGAACTAAGTGGAACGGTACAAATTGGAGGAGGAGAAAAAAAAAAAAAAAAAAAAGGGGGGGCCATAAATGTTCTCACTTCTGGCTTCCCTGCTGCCGATATCGGGAACGCATACCCGGGCAGAGGGACTAGTTTTGCTACTGCCCATTCGAGATGTTCTGGGCTTTTGCCCGATTCACTCTCCATAAATTTCTGCAACAATCGTGGCCTTTCCTCAAAATTTTCAATCTGTTGACCACCACCTCTCCTCCTATAAAACTCGCCTCCTCTTCCTCACTGAAACTCTGGTGTCTGAGACGACTGAGAGCAACCCCTTTTCTGTACCTTCCTACTTTCTCTATAGTCAATTTTATTCCAAAGGTGTGGATGTTGCGTATATGTATGCAACGACTTAACTTGTTCTCATATTCCCGAATTTGAATCCTCCGAATTCTACACCCTCTGGCTACGGCTTACGTGCCAATTTCGCTAAATACACCTGTGCTGTCTACCTTCCTCCTAATTCTACTGACTATCGAAAACCCTTTGACTACTTCACTTCCAAAGTGGAATACATTCTATCCCACTCTCCTTTTGCTAAAATCTCCATTTTAGGAGAAAATGTTCATCACTACCTTTGGCTTTCTTCCCATTCCACCAACATCCTTGGTGAACTAGTTTACAACTTTTCTATCCTGAATGACCCAGAGCAGATTGTAGAGCATCCTACTCGTATCCCCGATCGGCTTGGAAATAGGCCCAACATTCTGGCTTTATTTCTCGCCACTCATCATCATCCTTTTTGTCAAGCCTTTTTAAAACCGTTGGGCTCCTCCGATCACAACCTTGTATCTGTTTCCCGTCCTATCACTCCAGTTCAGCCTTTCGATCCTCCAAAGAGGAGACATCTTTGACATTTTGGCAGCAGCTCCTTGATTTCCCATGGAATGATTACCGCTTCCGTGGCCGAGGCCCCTCCGAGTGTGCTGAGCGCATCACGGAGGTGATTCTCTCGGGCATGGAGGCGTACATTCCATATTCTATTCCTACTACTAATGCAAAATAACCTTGGTTTAACTTTGCTTGTTCTAATGCTACCTGCAACAGAGAGGAGGCTTTTAGAAGGTACGGTCGCCATCAAACTCCTGACTCTGTTAGCTTATATTTCTGCATGGAATCGTGCAAAATCTGTTCTTCGACTCGCCAAAAATTCCTTCAAACATAAATGTCTATCCAATTTTAATTCTTCTTGCTCTTATTGGCACCTAGCCAAGAACCTCTCCAACAACTTTACTACTACTTCTTTCCCCCTTCGTTTCCATTCCGATGGTTCAGTTGCCGTCTCTTCTGATAGAATTGAACTCTTCGCTCAGACTTTCGCCTCCAACTCAACCCTGGACGATTCCGGTGCTGTTCCTCCATCTTAATTAAGTCAGAAATCAGAATCTCTTTCAAAGATGTATTATCTGCCCTAACTGGACTCAATTCCTGGAAGGCGTACGGTCCTGGTGGTCCTTCCTGTTCTCAAGAAGTGTTTCTGTATTGACATCCTACCTAGGAAAACTCTGTCTTTTGTCTTTCATCTGGCACTTTTCCTTCCTGTTGGAAGTTCGCTTTCATTCAGCCTACCCTAAAGAAGGTACTATCGTTCAATTTCTTTGATTTCTTGCTTTTTTAAAAAGTTTTTGAATCTATCCTTAATAGAAAGATTCTAAATTAAACACCTCTCTCCTAACAATCTTCTTTCAGATCGTCAGTATGGGTTCCGCAATGGACGCTCTATTGGCGATCTTCTTACACATCTCTCTGACTCTTAGTGATCCTGTTTTCAGATTTCGGTGAAACCTTTGCTGTTACGCTAGACATATCGTTTGCGTTTCATAGAGTATGGCACAAATCCTTAATTTCCAAACTGCCATCCCTCGGCTGCTATCCTTCAATCTGTGCCATCATCTCTAATTTCCTTTCTGGCCGATCTATAGCTACGGTTGTAGATGGCCACTGTTCTCCTAAAGCTATTAATAGTGGTGTTCCGCAGGGGTCTGTCCTGTCACCTACTCTTTTCCTTTTATGACCATTGATCTATTAAATCGCACCTCCTGTCCTATTCACTCCTATGCCGAAGATTCCACTCTTCACTTCACCCGCTTCTGAAAGTGTCCCTCACAGCAGTCACTCCATGATTCGCGTAGGATGGATATGGAACACCTGGCCTCTGATCTTTCTACTATCTCTGATTGGGGCAGAGAAAACTTTGTGGCTTTCAATGCCTCAAAAAAAAACTCAGTTCCTTTATCTGTCTACTTGTCACAATCTTCCACACGACTATCCTCTTACCTTCAACAATACACAACTGAATCCTTCCTCTTCTCTTAACACTCTTGGCGCTTCCTTTTCTCGTGATCTTTCCTGGAAAGGTCATAATTATATACTCTCTTTCCAAAACAGCTTCTAAGAGGTTAGGTGTATTGTACCAGCTCCACAGTTTCTTCACCCCGACTCAGTTGCTGTCTCTGTACAGGAGTCTTATCCACCCCTGTATGGAGTAGCTTCTCATGTGTGGGGTGGCTCAACCCACACAGATGTACAGTTGCCCGCATATGTAATGTTCCTCGCCTCACAGGCGACTCCGTACATGTGGCAACGCCGCAGCGATAGTCAAAGTACCCCCAACTTGGGGAAGGTGGGGTAGAGGGGGGACAACCTAGTCCAATAACAACAACATGAAAAAACTACAGGGGCTATGGGTTGATTGCCTGTTAACTCTCATCCGTTGGAAATTTCCAGCAGCTTACAGTGGAGAGTTAACGACAAAACCCTACGTTTTTTCGTTAGAGTTATGTATATGTAGGTCTTCAAAGGACCTCTATGTATTATTTTTAGTGGTTAATGTTAAATTTATTTGCCCTCGGTATTTCAGCGCTGCCTAATGGTAAAGAAAGGAATTGCCTTACCTTATTATTTCGTTGGGCCTCGCTTCTGTTTCGCTGTAGGGCCGTGGTACGATGGAGTTATACAACGAGTTGATTTGATGTAACTAATATAGGCAGTCACTATATTTAAATACCTGAAGGTATAGACCTACCCTTTTTATAGTTATTAGGTTTTATATTAAGAGGATTTCACTCAGAACTTATAGGAAGATAAAGTACATCTTCCTTGCTTAAAGCATCGCTGTAACATAAGCAAGCTCCGAGCGAGCCGCTAATATAATATATATCTTCGTAATTTATTATTTGCTGATTTTGTAAAGTTCGTTGACTCTTCTCTCGAAGTAATTTTCACGAGTCAGCAATAGAGAATTTTGAATACAAAATAATAAATGTTTTTTTTCTTGTCATGCAGGCTCAATGCCTACATATGGGGTTCTATGTATGTATGGCAATTATTTTCATTCCCAATAGGCTATGCCACCAATCCCAAGGCAATTTTTTAGATATTTAATTCAATTAATTAATAATTTATATTTAATTAGGAAGTAAAGGTACCACATACAATACCATGTTGTAAGCATATATAGTTCTTCCATAAACATATAACATTGACATACAGGTAAGGCGCCGTTCAAAAATTATGTAACGCTATTTTCGCTAAATCCTAACACCTCCCCCTGTAACGTTCCGTAACGTGTGGTGGGAAAGTGTTACATAACACCTTAGAGGGTGCCTAGTCTAGCGTTACAGAACGTTCCTGGGGGATCTGGGGTGTCAAGTTTTAGCAAAAATAGCGATACGTAATTTTCGAACGGCCTCTAATTATAATGTAATGTCTGTGTTCAGAAAGATAAACGATTAATATGATCGTGAACAGCGTTGAACTCCATGTTTACTAGTCTTATACAGTAATAAGGTTCCATGATGATTACTGCAAGTCTATATGAACAGATACCACAAGGCAACTTTTAAGTGAATTTGAACCAAAAATAAACATTACACAACCATCCTCCACACTTCCTCATACCCGTTTCCCACTCACCAGTCTCGCGTATATTAAATCATTATGTAACAATACTAATAAAGCTGTTTGTAGAGTCCGTGTGCAGCCTTAAACCTTTACTAACTTACGAATCTACACGATTATATATATATATATATATATGAAAATGAAAAGGTTTATTGGCAGACTATAGTCCATATGACAAATATTATTAATACAATGACATTTCATATACTAAGGATAGAAATATATACAATTGATTAGAAATAATGCTGTAATGTCGAAGTTAAGTGGAACTACAGACAGACGTTTTCGTACCTAGAAGTCCATAGCTTAGAGGATAAATGGCAGGATTCATGGATAGCTTGGATGATCGGGTTGGTTGATTTTTTAATTCGTTGCATTAGACTGTGTTGAGCACGTCTTGTTACCTCTGGGAAGCTCGGGACATTGCGGGTAGCAAACATTTGCGAAGCTGAGCATCTCGGGGGTAATTTATG
This sequence comes from Bathynomus jamesi, assembly GCA_023014485.1. Lineage (NCBI taxonomy): Eukaryota > Metazoa > Arthropoda > Malacostraca > Isopoda > Cirolanidae > Bathynomus > Bathynomus jamesi. The sequence continues at coordinate 284,466 of JAJOZX010005263.1, forward strand.
CAAGTCTAAAAGACCTGTTGTGTACAGCAAATTTAGAGTTGTGCCAGAACCTTTTTTTATAATTCACCCACAGTTGCTGTCCGTATATATTACTGCAGAAAGTACGAAAGAGAGTGTCTTTAGCTTCACTTGTACAGAACCGGAAGTTCCTTATAGTCATATTCGCTTTACCACAAAAGCTTCGAGATTGTTTTCTTTTATCTGAGTCATCACTCATTGAGCTGGTGATAGTTTGATCCAAATACTTAAACTCTTGTACTTCCTCAATTACTTCACCTCTCATTTTAAACCTAACATCAGCTGGCTGATTACAGCTTTTAGGATGAAATTGCATAACCTTAGTTTTTGTAACATTAAAAAGAATATCATGTTTCTGCGAATACATTTCGCAGACTTTTAGAAGCCGATCCAGACCTTTAACAGAGGGACTTATTAACACCATATCATCGGCATAAATTAAGTTATTTATCCTTGTGTTATCTGTACAACATCCCACTGTTGCCTCATTAAGTGAAGCTATTAATCCGTCGATATAGACATTAAACAACATAGGGGAGAGCAAGGAGCCTTGTCTCACCCCGCAAGAGGAGCCAAAACACTCGGATAGTACATTGCCCCACCTAACAGTGAAAGATTGGTGGGAATACCAAAATTTCAATAAATTTAATATGTACATGGGAACCTTCCTGTCTTCTAGTTTTGCAAATAAAATATTGTGGTTCACCCTATCATATGCCTTACTTATATCTAGGAAACAGCTATAAATAGTTGAATTACTGTTAAGATATTGTTTCTTTAAGTACATAGATACACAGGTCAGTTAAGTGGGAACTTTTAAAGCCAAACTGATTAGGAATGTCCATAGGAAATCATTTGATCGGCGTAACAAGAGTTTTTCTAGTAGTTTCGAGAAGCAGGAAGTGACAGCAATAGGCCTGTAATTATTGCTGGATAGAATGTCTCCGTACTTATTTTTGACCAGGGGCAAGATATATACCCTCATGAACTCGGCAGGGATATAGCTATGAGCAAGCATGGCTGATAGGAGCAATGATATATGCAAACATAATACGTCATTTGCATATTTTAAGTGCTCATTCGATAAGTCATCTAACCCTGACGCATAACCAGTATTTAACTCTTTAATTAACCTCTTTACTTCGCTGCAATCTATCTTAAGATTATCCCTACTCACACTGTTAAGAATGTTAGAATAGTGGTTTTTCCACAGCTTTGCAATTTCATCCTTCCCCGACACCCCATCGATTGTCGGAGGGAGGACATTTTTGACACCCGTTTGGTTCTTAACAAATTTCCAAAATTTGTTATTTTCGTTATTTATGCGAGCTTCACAGGCTTTTGATGCTCGAATAGACTCTTCTTCCTGTTTACATCGCCTTATGGCCGCCTTATACTGACCCCGACTTCTACACATATTCAAGTATACTGGTCCTAATCTGGTCTACCATGAAAGCACCGCAAATCATAGGCGTCTTTCGATTCCCTCTTCAGGGGGGCAATAAAATCATTCCATCCAGGAATAATCTTAGTATGATAGTTGTAAGATTTAATCAGGGGGCTTCCTGCTTCTCTTACTACAATACCTATTTATGAGTTTACAGTGAGAATCATTTGAGCAAGGATTATTACAGGCAAGGTACAAAATTTCTAAACTATTAAAGAGGTGACTTGTTCTGTCTTTGTATTCTATTCTCTGCTGTATCGTAACATTGGACCAATCGACGCGATTATTCTTACCTATTGAGTTCTTGTTAAGTCGTGTTGCGCATAAATTGGTAACGTTAATTAATATTTCTAATGGTCTATGATCAGAAAGAAGGAAATCATGCAGAATATGAACTCTAACAATTCGATCCTTTAGATTATTACGAGTGAGACAATGATCAATCCACCTGGTGGTACCACTCATATCACTAACGTATGTAAAATTACCACTGGCTACCCCTAATACATCTACATCACTTATACTTAAATTGGCCGACTCGCACATGTTACCCAATTCTACAAAGAATTCCAAGTTCACATGCGCGTTAAAGTCCCCCATTATTATACAGTGAGAATATTTGGGGTTATCTGATAAACATAATGACTTAATTTTGTACAGCAAATCAATGTATTCATCTAGATTACTGCCGTTGTTATATGGTAAATAGCAGTTTACAATTAATATGCAATCATTGTTCACTTGTAATTCAATGCCTAACAACCTTACATTATCGCTTGTTAAAAATTTTATATGTTTTGACAAATTTTTCCTTATCAAGAAAGCAACACCACCAAAAGACCTACCATACATTAATTCATCTGACAAGTCTACTGCTGATGACGCATGGTACATAAAGTCATCATGGATGGTAGAGAGGAATTTTAGCTCTTGCTTAGGTTGCCAGTGCTCCTGCAGGACTATCAAATCTGCACTGTCGCAGATTTTATGAACATCTACAGTTGAATTCCTCACTGACCTTACATTATATGAGACTATTTTCAACAAGTTATCCGCCATGACTGATAGAGAATTTATTATTAGTAAGATTATTACTATTTTACACAGTACAACTTTCAGGCATTACCGTTAGGGCGCCTATTATTATTGTTATTATTTTTATTATTGTTATTATTATTATATTGCCCGTTATCAAATCTCCTGGAAAAGTGAATAAACTCCTTAACAATAATACCGTCTGGCCGTTGACTCATATTATACGGGTTGAAATGTGCATTTACACCTTTAATTATTACTTTAAATGAGTTATAATACGGATATATGTATTGACATTGAGCGAGAAAAAGATTGAGACAGTGAGAGAGAGAGAGCAAGGTAGAGGGGCAGAAAGAGTTAGTGGGAAATGGCTTATCGATTGTTACACAAAGAACTTGTTAACATTTTCGATCTGAATAACAGTAACTGATTATCAAAATCACATAAGAATAATCTACGGTTATACTAGCATAAACATATTTATATAATAATATACTTATATATTCATACAATATTATACTAATGTTTGTGAAATAACGTTGATGGGCCAAACCGTGGTGTTGCCATGGTTACTTGCTGTTGCCGTCCAGGAGAGACTACATATGGGCGTGTCAGTGGAAACCGTAAGGTGACGGTTGCATGAAGCAGGATATCACCATCGGTTTGTGGCTGATGCATATTATATTAATAGTGTTTTCCAGACTGTATTTGTATTATCAATGTGGAGAGATAATGATTTAATCACGATGGAGATAAACCCATCAATATTTTCCAGATTTCCTGTTGCATTATCAATGTGGAAATATTATTAGATCCTAACAAGGAATATATATATATATATATATATATATATATATATATATATATATATATATATATATATACGTATAGGGTGTCCCATAAGTCCGGCATCATAGGAGAAATGTTTTTCTATTTCTACAAACCATAATTCATATGCTCGGGATGCCAATTTCCCGTCCACCATTCTGTTCAGTGACGAGGCTGTTTTTTATGGAAATGGTGAGGTAAATCGACAGAACACCCGCTACTGGTCTCAAAACAACCCTCACTGGTATACCTCTTCAAAGGAACAAAGTGCATCTCGGGTGATATTATGGTGTGGCATTTCCCAGTGTCTTGAACGAAGAAGGAAATTTCCCAACATGGTTCCAGCAAGACGGCGCTCCTGCACATTACAGCACCCAAGTAAGGGAATACCTGTACCAACAATTCCCTGGTCATTGGATAGGACGTCGAGGGCCTGTGGAATGGCCAGCTAGAAGCCCGGATCTCACGCCACTAGATTTTTATCTCTGGGGCCACTTGAAAGCGCTGGTATACGCAGAGAAAATTAGGAGTGTTGAACATTTGCGGCAGCGCATTATTGGGGCATGTAACACCATTACTCCTGACATCATTCACCGTGTGCTTGCTGACTGGGTATCACGTCTGAATTTGTGTATTGAAAACAATGGTGGACATATTGAGCACGTTCTATAAATAAAAGCTTTTGTTTTGCCTTTTTTTATTATTTTTCCTATGATGCCGGACTTATGGGACACCCTGTATATATATATATATATTATATATATATATATATATATATATATATTATATATATACACACACACACACACATATATATATATATATATATACCTTACAACCTTACAACGGTTCCGCGCGATGATTTCTCATTTTCGCGAAGGTCAAGCTTGTCGCCCCTCCTCTCGAGTTGGCCTGGTGAAGTAGTGAGTTGGATTCTTGCGCTCTCCACCTCACATAGCCAGGTACGCCCGGCTCATCGGGGATTGTTCTGAGCAGGCGTCTAGTCTTCTTTTGAAGATTTCCACTGCAACTCCCTTCGTGTTTCTTAGGTCTTTGGGCAACTGATTAAACAGTTTTGGTCCTCTCACTACAAAACTATTTTCTTTCAGGGTTAAGGATGTTCCCTGTCTCGCCTTCAATTTGGGAATACGACACAGTCTACCGCTTCTACTTTCCATCGTTGTTTGGGGAGTTATGGGATTCAGAGTAAGATTAGGGACTAGTTTCTCCATTATTTTCCAAGTGTAAATAATGGTGTATCTCTCTCTTCTCCTTTCCAGTGAATATAGGTCTAGTTCTCGTAACCTTTCCCAGTAATTTAGTTCTTTGCACCCATTGATCTTGGCTGTGAAGCTTCTTTGGATCCCCTCCAGCTGTCTAATGTCTTCTTTTTTATATGGGGAAGTTAGGACCGAGCAGTATTCTAATTTGGGTATGATCAGGGTTTTCAGTAGAGGAATCATTACATTCCTATCCCTTCGTTTAAAGGTTCTCAATATCTGACCCGTTATTCTCTTTGCTCTGTTTACTGCTATCTTATTTTGTGTTTCAAATTTCGCATCATCTGTCATTACAACCCCTAAATCTTTTGCTCTGGAATTTCTCTGAATTTCCTGTCCATTTGGGGTATAATATTCCATGCACTTTAGGTCTTCTCTTTTTCCGTACCGTAATAGCTGAAATTTCTCGGTGTTAAACTTCATATTGTTGTCTTCAGTCCACTTGTAGATTTTGTTTATGTCGGTTTGTAGAGATCCTATGTCTTCTGGGTTTCTTATTTTTCTACTACTGTGCTGTCTCTGGTAACGTCCTCATCTATGTCAGTTAGCATGATTATGAAGAGTAGTGGAGCTAATACTGTTCCTTGTGGTACTGAGCTGAGGACCTCTGATTCTGATGAAGATATTCCTTGTACTGTAACGACTTGCCTCCGCTCACTAAGGAAATTATATATCCATTTCCCTACTTTTCCTGTTATTCCCATATATTTCAGTTTATGTATTATGATTCCGTGGTCACACTTGTCGAACGCTTTAGCAAAGTCTGTGTATAGTACATCATAGTTTTCATTACTTTCAAGTGAATCAATAATGTTGTTGTAGTGTTCCATTAGTTGTGATAGGCATGATCTGCCTGATCGAAACCCGTGTTGGTTATCATTGAATTTTTTCTGAGTTTCCAAAAAGTCATAGATTTTCTGTCTAACTATTCTTTCAAATATTTTAGTGAGATGAGATGTAAGCGACACTGGCCTATAGTTTTTGGCCTGGGATCGATCTCCTCCTTTATATATTGGGACTATGTTCGCGCTCTTCAGGATGCCCGGTATTTCTCCCGTGTCTAATGATCGTCTCCATATCCAGTATAGGGGCTCAGCGATTGCATTCTTGCAGTTTTTGATCAGGGTGGCATTCCATTTATCCGGTCCTGCCGCTGAGTGTGTTTTTAGTTTCCCTATGGCTTGTGTAATATCATCCGTCGTAAAGTCGAAATCCGTTATACTTTCCCCTTGTGGTTCTTCTTCAAAGAACGCGTTTCTATCGCAAATCAATTTGTCAGTTTTTGGGATACTGAAAGATGATTCATACTGAGCTTTTAATATTTCAGATACTTCTGTTAGATCATCAGATAAATCACTGTTCTCATTTTTAAAGGTCCGATAGTCGCTTGGTTTTTCGACTTTCTTTTTGCGAAATTATAGAAGTACTTTGAGTTAACCTTTATCGCTTCTATAGCGTCATCTTCTTTTTCTGTATGCTTCTCGATTTGTTCCTGTATGACGACATCGATACTTTGTAGTTTATCATTTATATATTTATATATCATATATATATATATATATATATATATATATATATATCCCCACAAGGGGGTTCTAAGCTCGTGCTCTTTGTGCTCGTTTGTACGTGCTTGTTCCTGGAGGTTTCACGTGCGCCCTCCCGGCCCTAGCACCCAAGGATGATGGGGCTCGACGCTGCAGTCCTTGGTCTTTTTCCACTTCGACTGTCCCCTCCACCCTTTCTTTTTCCTCTGTCTTTCCTCTCACTTTTTCTTTGTTTTTCCGTAAAGACTATGATATAATTGCGATAAATGAATCGTGGCTTAGCACTGAAACGGCAGGAGGGACTTGTTCCTCGGAGATGGACTTCACCTTAATGACGTTGGAGCTGCGCGTTTAGGAAGACTATTTCATAATACTGTCTCTTCTTTTCAGGCTGCCGTAACTCGAACGGTTCCAGCGTAAATTCCATAAATTTCCAATGCGCTCGCGAAGGTGTCGCAATTACAAACAATTTGAAGGTTCTATCCTTAAATGCTCGTAGCCTACGAAATAAAAGAAACGAATTTTTTTCTTTAATTGCTTGTAAAGACTATGATATAATTGCGATAAATGAATCGTGGCTTAGCACTGAAACTCGTGACTTTGTAGGGTAGTATCAAATTAAAGGTTATAGACTTTTTGTTAAAAACAGAATAGGTAGGCGCAGTGGTGAGCTGGACCCAGTTCGCGCGAACCGGTTGTTAATTTTTTTGCTGGACGCTGAAGAGAGCTCTCAGACTCTCAGCTCTCAGTAGAGACTTTCTCAGAAAAGTTATGACGTCAATCACGCCATAGACGAATGACTCAGCCCACATGCCTTGATTGGCTAAGACGGGTGGAAATTATTACCGTAATAAGTAATAATAAGGTACGTAAAAATGTTTAAATTTAAAAAAAAAAAATTTAAAAGCATAGATGTACTGATATTTATGTTTTGCCTAATAATTCATTATTGCTAAAGTTGACTGAGCAATTTAATTTTAACTATGTAGATAATATGATTCATCGGTTTTTATTAAATAATTCTTCTTTTCTGATTTCATTAGAAACGTCTATTTCTCTAATTAACTATACTAATTAATTGTCATGCAGTTATTAATACCTAGCTGAATCATAAAATGCAGACACTTGAAAAAGGCAAATAGCGAGATAATTAATTTAATTAAAATTGCGAAAGGGTGGGGTGGGAAGGGTTGTCAATTTTTTATTGCCGAATTCAGAATTTTTTATACAGAACCCGGTGGTTAAAATTTTGGCAGCTTAGCGAACCGGTTGTTAAAATTTTGGCAGCTCACCACTGGGTAGGCGAGGAGGCGGTGTTATATTGTATATCAAAGATAATATAGCGAACGTTATAGAAGTAAAGCACACAATTCCAGAACCGATAGATTCGACTATAGCAGAACTTAAATTGAACGATTTCAAACTTCTTGTTGCGGTTATATATAGGCCCCCTAATCAAACAGCTGATACGGACGAAGCGTTATATCGTGAACTAAAGAGAATAATCGGTAGTGAGCAGGCTTTAGTTATGGGTGACTTTAATTGCGCTAACGTAAATTACGACACAATGCAGGGAGACGCGGAAGGTAATCGTTTAGTTAATTTTCTCGAGGATAGCTTTCTTATTCAAAAGGTTGGGGAACCTACGAGGTTGGACAGTATTTTAGATTTAGTAATAACTACGGATGATAGGCTAATTACTGATCTTCAAGTAATAGAACCGTTGAGCAATAGCGATCACAATATGGTAGAGTTTGTCCTCTCAGTAAGTCACTCGAAACCAGCTAACTCGACTAAAATTCCTAACTTCCAGCACGCAGACTTTAGTAAATTTCGAAATAAATTGTCACACGTAAATTGGGAAAACGTAATGGGGAACTCCAACGCAAAACTAATGTGGGAATCGTTCGAAACAGTATTTAGGACTATAAATGAGGAATGTGTACCGTACAAAATTAAGCGTGCGAAAGTAAACAACAAGCCCTTGTGGTTTACTTCTAGAGTAGGAGACATTATAAAGAGTAGAGATAGGGCTTATATGCTACATAAGTGCGATAAAGACAATTTGTGGTTACGAAACAACTACATATCTCTAAGGCGTGAAGCGAAAAGTGTAATAAAAAAGTCCAAGCGCGAATTTGAAATCTCCATAGCTCGTGACGGTAAAGAAAACCCCAAGCGATTCTTTCAATACGTCAATAGAAATCCAGTAAAAAGCGTCTTGGGGCTTTTGAAAAATGTAAACGGAGATCTAGTTTCTGAAAACAAGGAAATGGCTACCTTGCTAAACGAATTTTTACGTCAGTTTTAATATAGATGATGTAACGAATATCCCTACGGTCATAGACATAATACCTTTTGATAATGGTAATATTTTGGATAATATAGTGGTTAGTGAAGGGGAGGTAATGCGCTATATTGATAAAATGAAAACGCGTAAATCACCGGGGCCGGATTCCATATATCCCATACAACTAAAAGAATTAAAAGATAGCATTGTTGTGCCGCTAACAAAGATTTTTAATGCGTCTATTTCTGAGGAGTGCGTACCAGATAACTTCGTTAGCAAACGTAACACCTATCTTTAAGAAAGGCGATAAAGGTGCGGCGAGAAATTATAGGCCAATCAGTTTAACGTCTGTTGTAGGTAAGCTACTGGAATCGATAATTAGGGATCGTATAGTCCAACACTTAAAATTGCATAAACTAGTTAGAAATACGCAGCACGGTTTTAGGCGAAACAAACCTTGCTTAACTAATCTTTTAGAATTTTTCAAAAGCGTGGTTGACGTTTACGATAGACATCGGGTGGTTGATGTAGTGTATTTAGATTTTCAAAAAGCGTTTGACACCGTGCCGCACAAAAGACTCATTGAACAAAATTAAGGCTCATGGAATCAGGGGTGTAGTAATAAATTGGCTAGAAGAGTGGTTGCGAGGTAGGAGAGGGTGGTCGTTGATGGAGCGGAGTCGTGTTGGGCTAAGTAGCGAGTGGCGTTCCTCAGGGTTCTGTATTGGGCCCCTCGCTTTTTCTTATATATATTAACGATTTAGATGTCGGCCTAGTCAGTACAGTTTCAAAGTTTGCGGATGACACGAAGCTGGGTGGTAGGGCGATTAATGACGAAGATAGAGGTAAAATCCAGGAAGATCTGAATAAAATCGTTGATTGGTCAGTCACATGGCAAATGAGATTTAAACGTCGATAAGTGCAAAATTTTGCATATAGGTTCGCGTAACGGTAATTTTACGTATAGTATGTCGGGGAAAGAGTTATCAAGCGTAGATCAGGAAAAAGATTTAGGAGTTATAGTCACTGGTGATTTAAAAGTAGCGAAACAAAGTACAACAGCGGTCAATAAGGCGAACAAAGTGTTAGGTTTTATAGCTCGGAATTTTGAGTACAAATCGCGCGATATTATAGTTCCTCTTTATAAATCATTAGTTAGATCCCATTTGGAGTACGCGATCCAATTTTGGAATCCGCATATGCGCAAAGATATAGACAAAATCGAAAGAGTTCAAAGACGAGCAACTAAGATGATTCCATCTCTTAGGTCAAAGTCGTACGAGGATAGGCTTAAGGAGTTAAAATTGACTACACTCGAGACTCGGAGGCTAAGGGGTGATCTAATCCAGGTGTTCAAAATTATGAATGGGTTCGATAACGTAGATAGATAGCTTTTTCAAAATATCTCAATATAATAGGACTAGAAATAACGGGTGTAAGTAGACAAGTAGAAGGTTCGAGACAACATTTGCCAAAAACTTTTTTACGCACAGAATAGTAAATAGCTGGAATAGTTTGCCGGTAGAAGTAATTAGTAGCACGTCTATAAACATGTTTAAAAATCGATTAGATGCATATGTTGATAGATTGGGTATAGTTTAAGGTAGTAAAATTAAGGCTTTGTGGGGATAGATACTACAGCTCAACACAAGTGTTGTGGAATATAGGGAGGCAGCATCTTGGGTTAGGGGATACTCTCTGTCCTTACACACCCCATTTAAAGAGATTCCTCTGCCGAGCGGTGCCCCCCATAGTACTGTGAGGTATTGAAAAACTCATGATCTTCACTTGCTCCACAAACACCTTTAAATGGGAGACCCAAAATGGGTGCACACACATTTCTACATTACTGTACAGTCTTTACAGCCACACCTACACTTTTCCTCCTAAGTATATAAGCACACCGGACAAAAAATTAGTCACCTCTAATAGCACCGATAGTAGGAAGTTCAAGGTCACACAGAGGGCGCTGATGTAGCATTTTAAGTGACAAGTAGCGGTGACGTAGCACACAGGATCAGATCTGTTTCGTGAGGTGGTGAAGAACAAAGTATGTGTTGGATATAGTCTGCAAAATGGGTCGTGAGGCAGACGTTACTCAGTGGCAAAAAGGAGCCATCGTGTTTGGCAGAGCCCACGGACACAAAATGTCTGAAGTAGCCCAATTTGTTGGTGTGTCAACGCGTACTGTCCAGCGAATTTACAAAAAGTGGTGTAGTTCGCAATCAACTGACAATCGACGGCGTAACTGTGGCCGGAAAACAATTCTCGACAATAGGGGCCGCCGCCATGTTTCTCGTCTAGTAACTGCAAATCGTTTTCAAACCAGAGAACAATTGCTCCAAGAAACCAATGAGGTTCTCCAGCGACCAATTTCCGAACGGACATTGCGACGAGAACTGCATGCGATGGACATCTGGAGCAGGGTACCACGGAAGAGGCCGCTGTTAACAGCAAGTCACAAATTGGCACGTTATAAATGGGCTCAGAGGCACAAAAACTGGACTGCGGCAGATTGGAAACGTGTAATTTGGTCCGATGAGTCCCGTTTTTGTTTGTTCTCCAATGATGGGAGGCGACGAGAACATCGCAGGTCCAATGAAGCCTTTAATCCTGAATGCGTCGAAGGTGTTGTTCAGGCTGGAAACAGAAAGTGAAGCGCAGGAATAGACACCCACGGACTCTGGCGGAACTTCGGGACCGGCTGATGAACGAGTGGCAGCAAATCGATGTTCAGTACATGCACAACCTCGTAGAGTCTCTGCCTCGCCGGATTCGTGCGGTTATCAAGGCCAGAGGCGCCGTCACACGTTATTAGGTACATTCTGAGAGGGGTGACTAATTTTTTGTCCGGTGTGCTTATATATATAATGTATATATACACACATACTGTATATATATATATATTTTTTTTTAAGTTCAGGAAGAACCGATTCACCTCTATTTAAAAGGGCATATCTCGGCGGAAAACAAAGAAAAAGTGAGAGGAAAGACAGAGGAAAAAGAAAGGGTGGAGGGGACAGTCGAAGTGGAAAAAGACCAAGGATGACAAGGACTGCAGGGTCGAGCCCCATCATCCTTGGGTGCTAGGGTCGGGAGGGCGCACGTGAAACCTCCAGGAACAAGCATATACAAACGAGCACAAAGAGCACGAGCTTAGAACCCCCTTGCGGGGTCATACTGTGTGTGTGTGTGTGTGTGTGTGTGTGTGTGTGTGTGTGTGTGTGTGTGTATATAATATATATATATTGCCAAAGAGGGCAAATTGTCGGAGCGCGGATGGCTGGTGCATCGGTGACGAAAACCGCTCAGATGTTCAATGTATCCAGAGGAACCGTCTCTTATGGTCATGTCTGCATAGCAAAACCATGGAAAGACAAGCACCGACAAATGCAATGGTGGACGCAAGAAGAAGCTGTGTGATCGAGACCGCCGGGTGCTAAAGCGCATTGTGACAAAGAACCATAAGACCACAGCTCCAAAAGTGACTGCAGAGCTTAACCAGCATCTTGCAAGCCCGGTATCGACCAGAACTGTACGTCGCGAGCTCCATGGAGCTGGATACCATGGGAGGGCTGCAATTGCCAAACCCTTCCTTTCGCACATCAACATTGAGCGGCGCAGAAAATGGTGTAATGACCATAAGAATTGGTCAATGGACCGGTGGAAGAATGTAGTCTACTCCGCCGAATCCTCCTTTACGCTATTTCCATGTTCCGGTCGAGTTTACCTCTGGAGACAGCCTAAAGATGCTTATGACCCCGACTGCCTGACCCCAACCGTTAAGCATGGAGGCGGATCTGTGATGGTTTGGGCAGCAATATCGTGGAATACTCTTGGCCCAGCTGTAGTACTGCATGGTAGGGTTAACGCCCAGGTCTATCTGTCAATATTGGCTGACCAGGTCCATCCCATGGTCCAAACGCTGTTTCCCAATGGCGGCGCCGTCTTCCAGGATGATAATGCACCAATCCACACCGCTGTGGTCGTTAAAAACTGGTTTGAAGAGCATGTTAGTGAAGTAGAACGCTTGGATTGGCCTCCCCGGATCTTAACATTATCGAGCATCTGTGGTGTCAGTTGGAGCAGCAGGTCAGAAGCCGATTCCCACCGCCGGCGTCTTTGGAGGAACTGGAGCAGGGTTTGCTCGAAGAATGGCTCAGGATTCCTCTAGCCACTGTCCAAAAGCTGTATGAATCAATTCCCCGACGCATTGCAGCTGTTATTGCCGCTAAAGGAGGACCAACTCCATATTAAGAATAAAAACCGCCATTTATCAAGGTGTTCATATTATTTTGTCCAACCCCTGTATGTGATATATATATATATATATATATATATATATATATATATATATATATATATATACACACACACACACACAACTAACACAATAAAAACCCAATTCTTTATTACAACAAATATGCAATGTTTGAGAATGTTTTACAAAATAGTTTTCATACAAAATGCTCACAATTTGCCATAGATTAGCATAAATGGCACGGCTGTACCCGGTTCATAGTTAGTATTTGGTCCATCCCCCATTATTGTCTATTACATCTTGTAATCTGTGTACCATAGAGGCAACATGGTTATGTATGATGTGTGGGTTCCTTCGGAACATCTCCCACTCAGCCAGTGTGATCAAGCAGCTGGCGGCTGGTCAGCGGCTGGTCAGCTCCTGCCCAGGCTCCCACGACTTCACCACATTTCACCCCCCACAAGTTCCCAATGGGGTTGAGGTCACACCCCTTACTAGGCCAGTCCAGTAGTTCTAGATTTCGCTGCTCCTCGAACCACCTTCTAACAATCCTAGCGGTGTGGATGGGAGACCTGTCCTGCAGATGGATTTTAAATATTAAAAGAATTATATCTCATCCATACGCTTCATCAGTAACTCACTATTCGAGATAGAGAAACCCATAATACATAAGGGTTAAAACCTAAGTTAAATGCAATTGTGCGCCGTTATACAAATAATACAGTCTGCAATTATCCAGAATAAAATCCTAGTGTTGTCATAGTAGTGAAAGAGTTAAAGAACAGTTTTATGACCATTATTCGTCCCATGTAAATGTGGAAACCGGACATACAAATGCGTGTAATACATAAATCTTACTCTAGTAATAGTATAATATTCTATAACACACAAATACAACATACCTGCATAAAGAGAATCTGCTCAGGATAAGGCAAGGCAGACGCGAATATAGAAGGCAGCATCATCACCTCCATGATCTTTATATATTGATCTGCCGTAAACTTCCCGGGGATCTCAGTCAGCTCTTCTAGTCCTTGCAGGTGCATCCATCCCCACACATTCGCCGTCACGTGCCCACTCCGTGCCACTTCGTAAATATTTTGGCGGGCATATCTCGTGTTGTTCTGTCGCCAACACCGAAGACGGCCGTGAGTTGTAGACGCAAACGTCTTCTCGTCAGAGGAGATAACTCTGCTCCAGTATGCGAGATCATCATTTATATGCTGGCGAGCAAACGAGAGCCTGGCTTGACAATGTCGTTCCTCGATCCTCTCTTTTTTTGGCAGGAGTACAGTGGTGATATCCTGCTTCATGCAACCGTCTCCTTACGGTGTCCATTAACACACCCATATTTAGTGTCTCACGGATGGCGACTGCGTTGTTGATAGGATCGTTCTGCACTTCGTTGACTATTCTCCGGTCTTCTTCTGGGGTGGTCTTCCTTGGTGCCCCACACTTAGGACGGTCTAGCAGATTCCCAGTCTCCTGCCACCTCTGCACCCAGCGTCGAAGAGTAGGCTTCGAAATTCCCAGTTCCATGGCCATGTCAGCTACAGAGAGGCCTGCTTCCCGCATACCAATTATCCGGCATCGCTGTGCAATTTTATCTTGAGCTGGATTCATTTTCAGAGTCGGTGTTCATCATACGGTGTAGAAATATGGTATGAGCGTAGATCATGCCAGTAACCATATCAACACCTCGGTTTGGCCCATCAACGTCATTTCACAAACATTGGTATAATATTGTATGAATTTTTAAGTATATATACTGTAAACCAGGTTAATTTCGCGGCAGCAAATTTTCGCTCTTTCATATCCTTGGCCGAGTTTGCGGTATCATAATTTCGCGGTCATCAGTTGCTTGTTATAATCTTACAGATTAAAATGACCTCATGAATGACGACATTTATTCTCGACTGTGATTGGTCGAGGTTAAGGTCGTATATCAAGGCAAGTTTTACTTCTTGGTATGCGGATAAAGTTTCAGCAGCACTCAACGTAAATGAATATCTCGGTAAGATAGATATGAAGCTCTCCACACTGAAACCTATTCATGCTAAATGCGTTGTCTCTGTATGGGATAACCTACACAAAATGAGGGAGACTATTCAGAAGGGTTGGGAAAATTAGCGGCATTCATGACATTCTTATTATACAGGCAGAGCTGGGCAATAAATACATTGAATGTATTTAAATACTAAATACTAAATACATGGGAGAAATGTATTTAAATACTAAATACATTTTACGAATGTATTTAGATACTAAATACAAAATACATCAATTGTATTTAAATACATTTGTAAATACATTTTAAATACATACAAATTTGCTTGTTGAAGCTATGACACGCACACGATAAAGAAATCAACCGCTTTCGACTAAGAGTGGCACACAACTGATTGAACTGACACGTTGAAACATGAACCATGCTGTACTACACTGTCGACGCGTCGTACTGTGCTAGTACAGAACGTGTATTAAACCAGTAAAAGTATTTACATTTTTATATTTTGAGTATTTAAATACATTGTATTTAAATACTCATTAAAGTATTTAAATACTATATTTAAATACATGAAAAACAATGTATTTATAAATACAGTTCTAAATACACAAATGTATTTAAATACGTATTTAAATACAAATGTATTTAAATACTGCCCAGCTCTGTATACAGGGTGTACATAAAGTCAGGATCTATTTTTGTGAAATAATTATTTTTTTCTATTTTTCTTTTCAGAAGCCCTTAGAATGAATACAGAAGAGTGTGTGGCAATAGTAATTTGGCGAATCGAGGGAAAGAAATACAATGACATCAGAGAGAAGTTTAGAAGGAGATTTCATAAGCCGGGGCCAATAGACAAGACAATACGAAAATTGGTGAACAAATTTAAACGAACGGGATCTGTAAATGATGAAGCAAGATCAGGACGACCGTGTATGTCAGATCTTACCGTGAATGCAGCACGCGGAATTATCACTGAGGAGCCACGTACGTCCGTTCGTGCTGCATCACACAGACTCGGCCTCCCGACGTCATCTGTGCACAAAATTCTGAAAGTTAATTTGCAGAAGAAAAGCTATCATTTGCAGGTTTTACATGATTTACATGAGGAAGATTTCCCTGATCTCGTAGAACAAATCTGGAGTGATAATTTAACGGACAACATTCTCTTTAGTGATGAAGCCACTTTCCATACGTGTGGAAAAGTAAATCGCTATAACTGTCGAATTTGGGCAGATGAAAGACCGAATGATTTCGTCCAAAAGTGGGAAAGAGACTCACCTAAAGTTAATGTCTGGATGGGTTTAACAAAATCTAAGGTTTATGGTCCTTTTTTCTTTGCTGAAGCTACAGTTACGGGGCTTATTTATCTGGACATGTTGCAGCAATTCCTTGAACCTCAGCCGATTGGGGATAGGATTGTTAGTACCGTCGTCTATCAACATGATGGTGCTCCTTGTCACTATGCCAAAATTGTTCAGGATTATCTAAATGGACGTTTTCCAAATCGCTGGATCGGACGCGGAAGTAACAGACCTTGGCCAGCGAGATCACCAGATTTAACCCCTTTAGATTTCTTTGCATGGGGCTTTATCAAATCGCACGTCTATCAGACGAAGATTACGAGTCTTGAAAACTTACGTACACGTATACGAACTGCTGCAGATAACATAACCCCGCAAATGCTCCAGAATGTGTTTAAAAATGCTGCAGAACGATTTGAGCTGTGCAGGGATACTGATGGGCGTCACGTCGAATTCTACTCTTAATTATTTAATAAATGTTACCACTATCATTTTATGACTGAATTCCATATAATTTCCAAGTACTTCACAAAAATAGATCCTGACTTTATGTACACCCTGTACAGTAATAATAGAGTATAATTTAAAATGTTTTCACTGCTTTTACTTTACAATGTTTTATTACAATATACTGAATTTACTTTTCAAATAAAGTATTTTAATGATCTGTTTGATTTTCTTACTATCTTCCAATGTCAAATTTTCGCCTGCTGAATATTTTCGCGATAAACGCGAAAATTTGACATTCACTAGTACAGTAAATAAAAAGTTCTATTGTAGTAGCTGTTCATGTAGATTTACAGTAATCATAATGGAACCTTATTACTGTATAAGACTAGTAAACTACATGGAGTTCAACGCTGTTCACGATCATATTAATTGTTTATCTTTATGAACACAGACATTACATTATAATTACTCGTATGTCAATGACTGCACATTCGATTGTCCTTTAGATATATACGTGTGTGTTATATGTTGTTGGACTCGGTTGTCCCCCCTTCACCCCACCTTCCGCCAGTTGGGGTACCTTGACTAACACTGCGGCGTTGCCACACGTACGGAGTCGCCTGTGAGGCGAGGAACATTACATACGCGGGCAACTGTACTTGACCTGGTGGAATCAAAGGCTTTTCGTTTAATCAACTCCCCACCCGTTACTGACTGTCCTTAATCCCTCTCTCTCTTCGCAGCAAAATTGCCTCTTTCTCTCCCTTTACTATCGCTATTATAATGGACACTGCTCTTCTGACTCTCTCTAACTGTACGCCTCCTCCTTTGAGGAGAGCACGCAGTACCAGCCTTTCGACACAATCTCATTCCTTTTCTGCCCAACTCTCTTCTAACTCGAGGGTTAATCGGTATTTTCAATCTTTCATCTACTCAACCGGTCAACTTTGGAACAATCTTCCTTAATCCATCTTTCGCCCTGTCTATGACCTCCAATCTTTCAATTGCAGAGTGTCCAGTATCTCGAAAACCTTGGACCTTGATTTTGGTTCTTTTCCTCTATGGGAGGGGCGTTTTTCCGACATTCGCCTTTGGACCCTCCTTCCCGCATAAAAAAAAATAACTTCCGCAGTAAAACCTATAATGTGGCTTTCAAAATCCCTCGTGTAGTTTGCTAACTTTATAATGTTTGCTCCGTAATTAATATAGCTATTTTACTAAATACTAATGATATCCACCCTTTGCTCTAGTTCGTCCACGCTCGCATAATATGTAAATAATTTCAAGCAAAAGACTTTGAACAAAAAATTTGAAGCCAGCGAGACTTTAATATTTATTTTAAAAGTTCATGAGCCACTTAAATTTTGAGTGTAGCTTCACAAATTTAGTCTCACTGGCTTTGAATTTGAAAATCCAAATTTTGATGGCTGTGTTATTTTTGAAAATTTCCGAACTAACTGGCTTTTCTTTGATTTCACGGGAGTACAAAATTTTGTACGAGCAGGGTCTAACTGGATATAGGTAGGCTTCGATTGCACTTTCGGCAAAGCCTACTGGGGAGTCTTACAAAATTTTATTTCAAAATGTTCACGCAAAAATTGATTCGCAGCGCCCTCTGAAGTGATGTATACAAAATTTAAATCCCATTGACGATTTTTCTGGTCAGTTTGCGTCATGTAGTTCAGGGGGATAGATGTCGGTCTGAAATGGTTCCTAATTTTGGCCTCATGTTTTCGAAATGTAAATGAAAATAACGTTCAGATAAATGGAAATCCGGACAATATAACTTTCCATTGCTTCCCTCAAGATAAATCTTTGGTACGTAGTAAATAGTTGTAGTAAGTTGTAGATTTCGTTTTGTATGACACCTCATGAATGACATAAGTCTTTGTAGTCGGCTTTCTTTTCAGTAAATGCACAAACTAAAATGTTGCTTCGACAATTTGAGGGTTGAAAAATCGCTAAAAAACGTTTCTATTAAGTATTTTACCCAACTGACGTAAATTCCAATGAATTTTCTCACCTGAGGAACGGCGGAGTTGCCGAAAATTCCTTTAAGGACAGCGATACATCGGCCTACGATCACGTCATCGGAAACGTTTTCCATAATGGCTGCCGCCTCGCCCGCAACCAAAGCCAAGAGGACGGGCGCTCTGTACAGGTTCCAGAAGAGAAACAGCTCACCTAAGCAAATAATTAGGCTAAATCGAAGGTTTTAAACTTTATAAAGAATGAAAAGCCTTCACTGAGTTAAAAACATTGTGGGTATTTTTAAATAAGTATTTTATCATATGAATGACATCTACTATGCATTTTAATTTTCTATCAATAAAGTAGAAGACTATTCAGAATCACATTATAAACAAAAGACGACAGTTAAAACAAGAACCAAGCAGGAACGACATCAATGCATCCCGCCTATATTTATGACCTTGACTTTGATGCAGGGAGGTGATTCTTGCTCACGACACATCGTCTTGTGATGATGCAAATATGTATGAAGTGTCAGTTTATGTTGATCGATTCAAAAGTTATGGCGTGGAGCGTGCACAAAAAGGTGAAGAAAGGACAAATGCAATCCGGTATGGCCCCTCCAAATTTATTTGGTGGGGGCATAAAAACCTCTCTCGCGGAGGAGAAATGCTAATCTAGTATCCAGAACCAAGATTTCACATACTAAGGAATCGTCAAAGCACGACCATGTCCAAGAAAAAGCCCGTCCCATCAGGTTTTTCTCGAAACTGTTTGCAAGTTCTCAAATTCATCACATCCCGACACGAAAGTAAAGAAAACTCGGCCATTATCGAGAAGTGAGGAATGGATCTCATCACAATTAAAAGTTGGCGAAGTGGATGACAAAGAAATAAATCAAATTACATTAATTATTGCAAAAGAAATTACATTTTAATAGTTTACATAACATTAGTTTCCCATCTGAACAAAAGCGATATCGAAAAATGAAGTCATATTCTCAGTGATTAAAAGTGTAAAGCCATATTTGCGTTGAGTTTACGATGCATATGCGCTGTTATAATGTCACCTCTGAGATGGTCAACGAATAACGAACGGAAAGAATGGGTTAGCGATATTCTTTGGCCAAGTTTTTTAGAATTAGATTAAGTTAGGTTAGTTTATTAGTGTGTTGACAGAATGTCCCGTCGAAAAAATGGATATAGGTCCCAAAACAGAACACCTTAACAGCAAACCAATCGAGAGAACAATTGCTAGCGGAGTTTTTTTATATTAAAAAATTGCTGTCAATGAACTAAGTCTTACCTCTGCTGGCAGTAGTGGACCCAACGTGGCCAAAAAGATTGGCATTTGGATCCCAAAAGACCCGATCAAAACACAGAACGACCTGCAAAAATGTCCCAATTAGATCATAAGTCACACTTTCAGGGAAGGTCTTCATTTTATTAGCATTACCTAAGCCACTTCCCTTTCAATACCAGTAGCTGAAAACTTGAAATGTTTTTTTTACTGAATTTTATATTAAACACCGTAAATTAATGTGATCTAAAATCTCGCTCATATCTCCCAACAGGTAACGCTTATGAATTTCATTTCATACCGGTGATGCAAAGAACCACCCATCTCGCAATTACCTTGTTGAGATTTCCGAACCCTAATCTACTGATGGCGTCTACCTTCCACTGCGGAAGGGGCGGGCTGAAGCCGACTGTGTTGGGTACAGAAGAATTGGAGGCCACAGACTGCTTTAACACTCCCAAAGGGAGGGTGCACAAGACGGCATCTCCTGTTCAAAGATTCAAAGAACAACCATTAGCATGGAAAGCAAATAGTGGAATCCTGTTTTGCTATACTGTTAGCATTGATTGTAGAGGATAAGTTGTTTTTAGAAAAAAAAATTGATCATATTCTGCTATTAATACCTTCAAATGGTTTGAATTAAGTCTTAACCTTCAAGTAATAATAATAATAATAATTGTTCAAACTGAAAAAAAAAAAAAAATGGTTGGAAATATACTAATCACGAAAATATTTGCAGTTTATTTTTAAATAGCTTATTACTTGGTAGAGTACTGATACTCAAACAAAGTATCTTACAGTACCAAGCCAAATAGCTTCAAATCTGTTTTAAGTTCACAACTCATTGAGGACTGAACTGTAAACCTCAATGTGGGCTATTAAGATTTAAACTTTGGATCCTACCTTTCAGAGTCATTGGGTTGGAATAGTTTCGAGCGTTCGATGCAGTGACTTCGACAGAAGAATTGGTATGAACTATTTTTCTAACAGCCATGTTTAGTCTTATGTCCAGACCTTCACTTAATGCTACTGGAACGCAAGAATACCCATTGCGAACTGGGGGAAAAAAAATTATATATATATATATGCGGCGGATTTACGCATAGGTAGAATACGCACCTGGCTAGGGCAGCAAATTTTGTCGGTATTTCAACATAAATAGGACAAAAAACAAAAAAAAAATAAAATAAATAACTTATAAAGCACCAACAAATTAAATGGATTCACAAACAAGTTTTAAAATAAAAAAGAACAGCAGCCTCTAATAGCAAACTAGTGATATCAAGTGGCACAACTATAAGGCACTTTAATCCCTGCCGAGGGGGTGGCAAAATGCTAAGTACGTCTCTGATAATACATACAGGGTGTAACAAAAGTCCGTTCTCATAGGGAAATAAGATATAACAAATGAACGAGAAAACAGTTGTAACTATACATTACAAACAATACAGTTAGCTTACCAATTAATCCAGTACATGCTCAAATTGCATTCCATGTAGTCGCTGACACATTTCTTCTCGTTTTTCTCGTTCAATTCTGTTGTATCTTATTTCCCTAATGAGAATGGACTTTTGTTACACCCTGAATAAATATCCAAGAAGGTCATTCCCCCACGACGTCGGGAATGAATGTGCCCCAAAGGTCACCTTTAGACCGAGTATTAACAGGCTAAGCGGCCAACTCAACCCAACCACCGTGACGACAGAGCTACGTGGCGCCTATATATATATATATATATATATATATATAATATATATATATATTATATATATATATATATATATATTAGGGTGTCTCATTAATACATAGAATTTTTTTTTTCGATTTTCTCTTGCTCGCGAATGCTGCCCCGATTTCAATAGGCATAGAGGTTCTAAAAATCGAAAAATGATGGGAATCGAACAGTATTTAGAGGTCACTCAAGTTTAACACTTTCTTGTAGCTATTTAGGAAAAAAGAAATTTCTATCATTCTCTTATTCTCTTTATTTCTGAACAAAAATGAAAATAAACGAAATGCACCTTTCATTAATTGAAATAAGCGCGTATAAATGGATTGTTTTCATCATCAATCTGTCCTACACTACTTGATTTTACTCTTCAAGCTCTCCTTCGTCTTGACGGGATCAACTTCTGGTGAGCCCGAACCACCTTGAGGACGAATTGCTTCTGCTTCTCATCACGCGTGATGGTGGAATTGAATCTTTTCATCAAAGCGATACCACGCTCGGCGGCGTCATTGACCACCTTCAGGGCTTTCACCCTCTTTTGCGCCGTGATCCAATCCTGGTCATTGATCCAATCCTCTGGATCTTTCATGAGGAAGGTGGGAGACTCAGATTCTGGAAGGATCGCGCGGAAGAAGACTTCTTTTGTTCTCCGGGTGACGAAGAGCTCGATGGATTGCTGTGGATTGAAGTTCTTCGGATCGATCCGCTTGAGTCCTTTCTTCGTGGCGGGGGATTGAAGTCGTTGGACCATCTTTAGCTTCGTGTCCTTTGGAATGCGGTCGTCAAAGAAACCAAGCCCCACGAGATCCTCTGAGAGGTACCACAGGTGCCTTTTCAAGGCCATGGATGCCGTGTGGCTGACTTCCTTGTCAGGGTAGGCCTCGAGCAGGCGAAGGAACTCTAGGTCGTTCAGTGGAGCTCGATTCGAGACCATTGCCTCATTCCACTGCTTCACGTACGCGAGGGAGATGAACAACACAGCCGCCGAAGTCCTCCTTCTTCCCTGGCTGTCAGGTCCAGTTGGTGACGGAACATGAAAATCTTGAGGGCATAGATGGCTTTGGCCATCCATCTGGCGTGGTGATAGGCCCCAGGCTGACGAAATCCCCCCTGGACCTGACCGCCAAGGAAGCGGTAGGAAAGGATGAGGAGTTCACGGTAGTCTTCTCGGGGATGTGTGCCGTGGGAAAGCGTCTGCTGCAGGTATTTCTTCATGGAAGACGCTTGATTTGCCCAGTTGTCAGTTGTTGTGGATTGCTTTCGTCACCGATGGACAAGAATGACCCTTTGTCAATGGAGGCCCACCGCTGTTGAAATCTTTTGAAGAGGAGAATGTCAGGGGAAGAGGACGGCCCCAGACATCGCACGAAGACATCCTTGTGTAAGATCTCCAAGACGTGGTGACGGCAAGCCAACCACAACATGGGACGGCCAAACTCCTGCTCAATGCGAACGCAAGCACCTTGGATCATCCAAGCATTCACAGCTGTGGTGTCGAATCCCAGTCCAATGATTTGCTCCGAAATGCAAAAGCCTGGACTTCCTGGAGTACGGCTGCAGCCTGTTCTTTTCCAGTGCCGTCCACCGCAACGGGTACACCAAGAAGCTCCTCGACTCCATCGCCCGTCACCACAACAGCAATCCGGTCAACCTCCTTCTTCTCCTTGGCGATATCTTCCAACAGTTTCCCATCCCAGTGCAAGACTAAAGGACCAGAAGCTTCGAACTTTCGGGTCAACTCTTCTCCCATCTCCTTTCGGATCTTGTTCCGTGTTCGATGAACAGTTGCTGGCGAGATTACCAGGTCATCCAGGTCATGACCCAAACTCTGAGCTGCTGCTGCAAAGGACGACGTTGC
Organism: Bathynomus jamesi; assembly: GCA_023014485.1. NCBI lineage: Eukaryota > Metazoa > Arthropoda > Malacostraca > Isopoda > Cirolanidae > Bathynomus > Bathynomus jamesi. The sequence goes on from JAJOZX010005263.1 coordinate 307,788, forward strand.
TTGTCTCACGGACATGTTGTCGCGATCCCAAGCAGCGATGAGATTCGGGTCCGTGAGGGCATTCATTCGCCTTTTCTTTTGAGTCTGGGCCTTGCTGGTGCTGGGCGCTTGGTACGTCTCGTCGTCATCATCCTCGTCTTCCGTGTTCATTTCAGTGCTGCTACCATCCACCTCCAAGATCGCTACCTCCATGAGCTGTGTCACCCCAGCATCCCATTTACTCTTCCTAGCCGTGGCTGCAAGATCCTCTTCCGTTTCACAGCTTTCTTCTTCGCTGTCTTCTGGTCCACCCCCGCAAGACTTGACGACATCCTGTCTTCCCTCTGCGAGGTGAGAAAATCCTTGTCCTCCTGAGGGACCTTGGAGGAGGATAGCGCGGAGGAGTGAGCCACGTCAAACACGTCTTCCAAATCCGACTTGAACATCCCCTCCTTGTACCGGTAACCCTCTTGCGGCTTTGTCCTGTTCTTCTTGAGTGCGTCGTAGGTATCGATCAACTTCGCCAGCTTCTCCCCTGCGTACTTCTTGGTGGTAGTTGGTATGTTGGCCTTCTCCCAGATGGGCCAGATGGTTTCCACCACCAGGCGAATGCTCTCCGATTTGGTCTTCCTTCCCTCTTGGTCTTGGTGGTGGTGGAAGTAAAGGCAGGCATTGCTCCTTCGATGGAAGTCGTGGACAAACAATCGCTGCAATTGGGGCCTTGTCCAGCAACCACAACTGGTTTCCTGCTCTAGTAACCATCACCTGCGAAAGAGAAGAAAATCTTGTATAAGTGAAACAGAAGTGGCGAACTTGAGTGACCCCTAAAAATCCTCCTACAGCTGTCAAATTTTGTGATAACAATCCTTTATAAAGGTGTAATACGGGCAAGCGTCGCCCCGACCCGAAATCCTCCATTCGTATATTTGAGACACCCTAATATATATATATATATAATATATATATATACACACACACACTTTTGTTTATGCTTCCACCCGAATTCTTCATTCTAACGAAGGTCAAGCTCATCACTCAACCTTAGACCTACAGTTTAACTGGAATCCAAACCACGTCCCACTAGCAGCAGCCCAGCGTCTTAATCATTCAGTTAACCCAGGATACCCATTTATCTACCAACCAAGTTTTTGGAAGGATGAACAGCTGGGTTTTGCTGTGCGCCGCCTGCCGTCACCGGGTCTCAATCCCGGGGCCGATGGATTTGTAGCCACCACCGAGGTGTGTGTGTGTGTGTGTGTGTGTGTGTGTGTGTGTGTGTGTTGCAGAGGTACGTCTGACCAGCCATTGGTAGCTGGTTACGAAGGTACACGTTTTTTTTCAAACGTGAAGGAAGAGGGATATACTCGTATGTAAGTGTTTAATGCCGAAGAATCTGTGATAATAAAACCCACTCTAATAGACAGAGTTTATTTCCACAACAGTTTCGATGGCCACTGGCATCCTCTTCGGGTGGGTACAGAAAAATGAATCCACCCGAAGAGGATGCCAGTGGGCATCGAAACTGTTGTGGAAATAAACTCTGTCTATTAGAGTGGGTTTTTATTATCATATTTTGACTTTTATGTAGAAAAGTGAATTTTTTTGCATTTATTGAAATCTGTGCTTGTTGTTCGTACCAACATGACCCAATCGTGTAATTCTTTATATGAGGAGTTGCGGAAAAATAAAGACATCTTAAAACCAATTTACTCAAGCCAAAAGTACTCTATCAAGAAAAATTAGACGTTATTTCCTGTTCCTGTTCATTTTTTGCATGTAAATAAAATGTGTTGTGTCCGTACTGACTTGTACTGACTTTCATTGAAATAAATATGGTCACTTTAGTTAACAGCAGCTAACTGGATTCTACGGTTATATGTTGGAAGTGAAGAATATGTAATGAAAGTCTACGCCCCAATGTGGTTTTACATCAAATCTAATTCCTCGTGCAAAGAAGAAACGAAACACTTGTGGCGAACAATTCACTCTTCACGCTACCTCCTCAAAGCACTAAAATGTGTCATCGACCCTGTGATACAGAGAAATGCCTACTTTGATCATCTGTAAAATGTCCTGTTGGGTATGATCACAGACAAGCGGAAGCATATCGGAGAAATGGGATTGCGTTGCGGCGAATCCTGAAGGCAAGGAGTAAAAAAATTGGAAGGAAGTAGTCTGTTCACAGTCCCACTATTAAACTTTAAGGCAGATTACTATACACTCAGTATACAGATCTCATCAAATGGCAGGAATGCAGTGACAGCACCACCTCTAACGTGTGAGAGATCTGATCAGGACCTTGAACGTATGGTAAAGAGTGGGGAAGCGCCCGAAGTGGAGTTCCCGAGATTCCCATGTCACGCCCAGGCTGTCGAGAGATGCGTAAAACTGGTAACCGAAGCGTCAGCCGCAGTCTGTGGTGCAGTTTCAAGGGATGGCTTTAGAGGCGCAAGGCTGGAATCACGAAAAATAATGCCCTATTTCGACGCAAAAGCTGAATATCGGCCAAAAGCTAATTCAGAGTGATCAGTCATTTAGTGTAAATATGGTTGGGAGATTGGATTAGGCACAGGTGGAACTCGACATGCAGCCACCTCCTCCTAGTGAGTTCTGGGTTGTTTTTGGTACGAAAGCGGTGAAACAAGCAAAGAGCTACATCCAAGGGAGGAGGAAAAAAAAAGAAAAAAAAAAAAAAGCAGGCTTACAAGTTACTTAGCTGTCCAAGAGGCACCTTTTCCACATTATCAAAAAATTAAATTAAAAAATGTTTTCTCCCCCGTTCACTCCATCCTAATATACAATAAGCCATCACGATATATATTCAGCGTTGGCCAAATTAGGTCTTCATGATGACCAAATTCCTCTAGTGCTTGGTTACCGAATCTTATTTTTCAGTACTCCTATTATTGTAGACACCAATCGACCAGGGAAGTACGTACTCCAAGGGGGGGAGGGGCATCTTACACACTACCACTACATGATCTTAAAAAAAAAAAAAAAAAAAAAAAAAACAACAACTTCAAGAGCCTCGTAGTCCCCTGGGAAGGGTACCATAAATGTCCCCACTTCTGGCTCCCCCTTGCCGATACCGGGAAGGCAGAACCGGGCAGTGGGGCTGGATCTGCTACCGCCCATTCGCGATGTTCTGGACTTCTGTCTGAATCACTTTTCTTAAACTTCTGCAACATTCGTAGCCTTTTCTCATATTTTCAATCTGTTGAACACCACCACCTCTCCTTCTCTAAACCTCCTCATCTTTTCCTCACTGAAACTCAGGTGTCTGGGACGAGTGACAGCAACCCCCTTTCTGTACCATCTTACTTTCTCTACACTCATTTTCACTCCAAAGGTGGATGTTGCGCATATGTACGCAATGACCTAACTTGTTCTCGTATTCCTGAACTCGAATCTTCCGAATTCTATACCCTCTGGCTATGGCTTACATGCCACTCTCAAACTAAATACATCTGCGCTGTTTACCTTTCTCCTAATTCTACTAACTATCCAAAATTATTTGACTACCTCACTTCCAAAGTGGAATACCTTCTTTCCCGCTCTCCTTTTGCTGAAATCTCCATTTTAGGAGATTTCAATGTTCACCACCACCTTTGGCTTTCCTCTCATTTCACTGACATCCCTAGTGAACTAACTTACCACTTTTCTATCCTAAATGATCTAGAGCAGATTGTACAGCACCCTACTCGTATCCCCCATCGCCTTGGAAATAGGCCCAACAGTTTGGATTTATTTCTTACCTCTCATCCTTCTTCTTACTCCGTGAAACTTTTCTCTCCGTTGGGCTCGTCCAATCACAAACTTATATCTGTTTCCTGTCCTATCTCTCCAATTCGGCCATTGGCACTTCGGCCCCGCAGATTGGGAGGCCCTTAGGCAGTGCTTCTGTGACTTCCCATGGAATGATTACTGCTTCCGTGGCTGGGGCCCTTCGGGTTGTGCAGAGCACATCACATCGGTGATTCTCTCGGGCATGGATGCGTACATTCCATGAATCCATATTCTATTCCTACTACTAATGCAAAAAAACTTTGGTTTAACTTGTGTTCTAATGCTATCCGCAACAGAGAGGAAGCTTTCAGAAGGTATCGTCGCCATCCAACTCCTGACTCTCACTCAGCTTATATTTCTGCCCGGAATCATGCAAAATCTGTTCTTCGACTCGCCAAAAATTCCTTCATCTGACAAAAATGTGAATATCTATCCAATTCTAATTCTTCTCGCTCTTTCTGGCATCTAGCCAAGAACCTTTCCAACAACATTACTTCTTTCCCTCCTCTTTTCCATTCCGACGGCTCAGTTGCCGTCTCTTCTCCTGATAAAGCTAAACTCTTCGCTCAAACTGCTCGCCTGCAACTCAACCCTGGACGATTCCGATGCTGTTCCTCCATCTCCTCCCTCCTCTGACTTCATTATGTCTGAAATTAGAATCTCTTCTAAAGATGTTTTTTTTCTGCCTATCTGGGCTCAACTCTAGGAAGGCGTATGGTCCTGATGGTGTTCCTCCTGTTGTTCTTAAGAACTGTGCTTCTGTGCTGACACCCTGCCAAGGGAAACACTTTCGTCTTTCTCTCTCATCTGGTACTTTTCCTTCCTGCTGGAAGTTTGCTTTCATTCAGTCTGTTCCAAAGAAGGGTGACCACTCAACCCCCCCAACTATCGTTCAATTGCTTTGATTTCTTGCCTTTCTAAAGTTTTTGAATCTATCCTTAATAGGAAGATTCTTAAACACCTTTCTTATCACAATCTTCTTTCAGATCGTCAGTATGGATTCCGCAAGGGATGCTCGACTGGCGATCTTCTTGCATCTCTCTCTGACTCTGACTTTTGGAATCCGTAGTTAGGGATCGTATCATCGATCACTTAGAAAGTAGAGATTTGATTAATAGTAGTCAGCATGGGTTTCGACGCCATAGGTCTTGTTTAACTAATTTGTTACAATTTTATAAAGAAATATGCGCGAATACGATAGGCATAGATCAGCTGACGTTATTTATTTAGATTTTAAAAAGGCGTTCGATACAGTTCCGCATAGGAGACTAATTGCGAAGGTCAAAGCGCACGGTATACGCGGTCAGGTAGCTAACTGGTTAGAAGAATGGCTTCGTGCTAGGGGACAGAGGGTCGTAGTTAATGGTAGTGAATCGGGGTTGTTAGATGTAGGTAGCGGTGTCCCACAGGGTTCAGTGTTAGGCCCATTGCTATTCGTAACTTACATTAACGACATAGATGTAGGATTGACTAGTAACGTGTCAAAATTCGCGGACGATACTAAAATAGGCGGTAAGGTTGTTAACGAGGACGATAGTAATAGGCTCCAAGACGATGTAAATAGGATTATGGAGTGGACAGATAAGTGGCAGATGCAATTTAACGTAGACAAATTTAAAGTTTTGCATATAGGTTCTCGCAACAATAATTACACGTACACGATGGATGATAGGGAGTTAGCGAGCGTTGACGAGGAAGTAGATTTAGGCGTACGCGTATCTAAGGATTTAAAGGTTAGGAACCAGTGCCTGGAGTCTTGCGCAAAAGCTAATAGGACGTTAGGATTCATAGCGCGTAATTTCGAATTTAAATCGAAGGATATTATATTGCCCCTTTACAAGTCCCTAGTCAGGCCTCATTTAGAATATGCCGTTCAGTTTTGGTGCCCGTACTTGCGTGAGGATATTGATAGGTTAGAAAGGGTTCAGCGTCGTGCCACGAAACTTATTCCGTCATTGCGCAACGAGCCTTATGAAGATAGGATTAAAGAGCTAGACCTGTATTGCCAAAGCTGGGCACTTGCGGTATTTTTTGCGGTACTGCGGTACTGCGGTACTACCGCACTACCAAACCGGTACCGCATAACGCAGTACCGCAAAGGATCGCTGAAAGTACAGCAGTACCGCTACCGCATTCAAATTTCCCGCGGTACTTTCCGCGGTACCGACAAACACGACTTTTCAAAAAATTAACACTTTTTTTGAAGTAAACCTTATTACAGGAGTACAGTAAGACGAATGCTGCGTGTGTTGCATCAGCCTAACTCTAGACACGTTAAGTTTTCGTTCAGAACATGTTACGTTGCCATCCTATCACAACGCCTCAGTGCAGTGCTTGCTTTTGAGCCGGTTGCACGTGTGTTACATTTCTGTGACAAAGATCGATTTTTAGCCATTATGGCAGAAAGTTCAGGTGCGAAATCGCCGATATGCAATTTCTGAAAATATGTGCTATTACTTGTGTTGTTCTTGTGTGCAGTACCGCAGTACCGCAGTACCGCGGAACGCACCAGGGGGACCTGAAAAAGTACCGCAGTACCGCGTAACGCACTGGGCATGCTGAGGTACCGCAGTACCGCGTAACGCACCCCCAAATTTTGGTACCGCGCCCACCACTGCTGTATTCACTCGAAACTAGTAGGAGATTAAGGGGGGAGCTTATTGAAGTTTTCAAAATCGTTAATAACATCGATAATGTAAATTTTGACAAATTGTTCACTTTCGATAATAGTAATACTCGTAATAACGGATTTAAGTTGCGTGGCAGACGTTTCATTACTAATATCGCTAAAAACTTCTTTACGTTTAAAGTAATTGATAAATGGAATAATCTTCCCGCGTCAGTCGTTCACTCTATCAGCGTTAATATGTTTGAGAACCGTCTTGACAGACATTTTAAAAATATTAACGTTGTTTAAAATAAAAAAAATTAGTAACAGGAGCTGTGGGGGTGGTGGTCGAGGATGAGTCTGTTGACGATTAATGCCAGCAATAAAAAAAAATAAAAAAAAAAATTAGACTAACATGAACGTAGATGTAGCTCGTAGCGTAAACTAACCCACTTTTTGTTGAACTTTACCTACTTTTTTTTTTTTTCTTATCCTCTCTTCACTTTGCATGTCTGTAACTCTCTTTTCTTGCATGTTTGTAGTTTGCATGGTATTACAGTGAGTTAAGACTGTGTTTGCATGGTTTATAAGCGTTCTTATTTAACTTCTTTTCATCTTTCACCCCTCTCCTATTTTCTCCGACTATTTTTCTGACTTGTCGGCAGTGGCTGGCGGATGATGATGGTGAGTCTTTTTTCTCTTTTTCTGAATGAATGTTAACCCACGAGTGATATGTGTTCCTCCTTACTTAACCCCTTATTCTCTTCTCTTTTCTTAACCCCCTACTCTTTCCTTTCTCTCGGGCTAACCTTAGAGTGGATCTTAGGGTCTTTGTTAGCCTTAGCTTCTGTAGATCTGTAGATCCTCCTTTCGGGATTTCGATGAAGCTTTTGCTATTGCGCTTGACATATCAAAAGTTTTTGATAGAGTCTGGCACAAATCTTTAATTTCGAAACTGCCCTCCTTCGGTTTCTATCCTTCTATCTGTGCTTTCATCTCTAACTTCCTTTCTGGCCGATCTATAGCTGCAGTTCCTCCATTTGTCTACTTGTCACAATCTTCCACACGACTGTCCTCTTATCTTCAACAATACACAACTGAATCCTTCCTCTTCTCTTAACATTCTTGTCATGTGTGGAGTGGTTCAACCCATACAGCCATACTTGACCGGGTGGAATCAAATGCTTTTCGTCTCATCAATTCCCCGCCTCTTACTGATTGTCCTCAATCTCTCACTCTCTCTTTACTATTGCTATCATAACGGACATTGCTCTTCTGAACTCTCTAACTGCATACTTCTTCCTTTAAGGAGAGCACGCAGTACCAGACTATCTACACTTTCTCATTCCTTTTCTGTCCAACTATCTAATGCAAGGGTTAATCGGTATTCTCAGTCTTTCATCTACTCCAGTGGTTCCCAACCGGTTTTGGCTTATGGCCCCCCTTAGGAACCTTATTTTTTCCCGTGGCCCCCATAAGCATTATTTTCAGTAGGTAATATGCAGATTTAACTCTATTTTAAAAAATAACATTTTCCTGTGGCCCCCTTCAAATGTGCCATGGCCCCCAGGGAGCCATATGGCCCCCGGTTGGGAAACACTGATCTACTCAACCGGTGAACTCTAGAACAATCTTCCTCAATTCATCTTTCCTCCTATCTATGACCTCCCATCTTTCAAACACAGAGTGTCTAGGCATCTCGAAAATCTCGGACCTTGATTTTGGCTCTCTTCTTCTTCTATGGGAGGGGCGCTTTTGCGGGCATTTGCCCTTGGCTCCTCCTTCCTGCATAAAAAAAAGTAATGAACGCAAGCAAGGAAGAGCAAACCTGTCAGATGACTGCCGGTGAACTCAAAATCATCGTCCTGATCCCAATGCTTGAGGGAGAGATTGTGCAGCGGAGTGGCATTCGCGAACTCGAGGTTAGCAAAATGCCAGTCAAGGATCTGTCTGTCTCTGGAGGAAAGGTAAACGTCGCTGGGGGGCGAGGCCTCGAGCTCCTGCAGCTTCCCCTCAATCTCCTTCTGCTGTTCAACCAACTGGTCCCATTCCTGAAGAGAATTAATTACAACTTTGTCGGAACGACATCTGTGATCTTGACCTTTGATGTAAAAACCTGATTCTTGCTCACGACACATTGTGTTGTGATGAATGAGGTTTCATCAATTTATGTTAAGTGATTCAAACGTTATGGCATGTACTTCCATTTGAGACCTTCAATGCAATGGCCTAATTCTTGCTCAAAACACATCATCTTATGATCGTGTGTGTGTGTGTGTGTGTGTGTGTGTGTGTGTGAATTTATGTTTTGCAGTTCAAACGTTACAGCTCGAACACGAAAGTCTGATGAATGGACAGACGGACAAGCGCAATCCTGCATGTTCCCTCAAAATTCAATTTGGCGGGGACTTAATTAATTAACTAGTCTATTGATCAATTCATTATTACCATTAATCCAACTACGTATTCATCCTTTTACTTTTATTAAAATTATAGCGGCTTCCATAATCCTCACTAGCGTGCGTGACGCTGATCGCTATCATAATTAGTTTTACAATTCTCATCAACATTAAACATTATGAACATGATCACTAACTAAATTAACGTGAAAAGCAAATAATAATCAAAGTACGAAATTATGAACTGAAATATTGTACCACATCTTAGGAATGTGTTAATTCAAAATTTCCTATCTCTCCAAATGAAGTGCTTGAAACAGGCAAAAATCATGTTAAATTTTCAGTTCACAAGAACCACAATACCAACCATTTTCCCCTTTAAACTAGTACAATTATTATTGTATTATGGACTGAGTACTGGATTATTATTCTTCATCACAATCCACTGAATTACATCCTAACAGGCCAACTTCAATTACTTTAATGTCATACTTTAAATTTTATGAAATGCTGGTGACATTACATCCTTTACAAACTATTGGAAGTAATCTTTTCATTTTGCACTCGTGCTCTTCACTTTGGATACCATTAAATCTGTGCTTTATTCCTGCCTCAGACTAACTATATATAGATATTCTTACGTAGTAGTACCAGAATGGTCTAAAACTGTTTGTCACTTTTATAGAGGTCTCTTTCAATGGAGGCGGGACCTGTACACCTCTCACTAATGTGTACGGTATTCAGATGAAAATGGGTTTATGGATTATGAATTGTCCAATCAGGGACCATGTTTCATTTTTTTCACAGGCTGACCAACCAGTGGAAGGAAAGCATTTTTACACCCTAAATCCAATATTATTTGGTTAGAATATATGTGTATATATATATATATCACACAAACAGGGTGTTTCACAACCTGTCTGCCATACTTTGGGGGTGACATTGAGTAAAAAAGTTAATACAACATAGGTGCTGTTTCCAACTGTTGTGGAGCTATGGACGTTTTAAGGTGCAAGGAAAAAATAAACGATAGTATTAATCTGATGTATTTATTGTTACATTTTATGAGATACACCTTATAAATGTTCAAAATGTCCGCCTCAGTTTTCAATGCACAGCCTTGCTTATTCCAAACAAGGGTCCACTGTCTACTGAATCATTACAGAGTGTTCTCATATGTAAGCAGCAGCATCCATAATCCGACGCAAAAGTTCCTCTCTCATTTGTACTTTGGTCTTGTAGACCATCTGTTTTATAAGGCCCCATAAAAAGAAATCTAATGGGGTTAGGTCCGGAGATCTCAGGGGCCATGATATTGGACCAGCACAACCAATAAATACATCAGATTAATACTCCCATTTATTTTTTTCCATGCACCTTAAGACATCTGTAGTTTCGCAATGGTTAGAAATAGCACCCATGTTGTATTAACTTTTTCACTTGCTAACACCCCCCAAATCATCCCCCAAAGTATGGCAGACGAGCTGCGAAACCCCCTATATATATATATATATTAGTGGTGGACCGGATGTCAGTTTTTCAACATCTGCGGATGCAATTTTTAATTTCAATATCTGCGGATGCGGATATTTAGTTAATCTATCAATATAATATAGAATTATGAATATATGACAATTTTTCAAATTTCATGATATTACTATTATGGCAGGCAATGCATAAGAATTAAAATTAATATTAATGTTTTCATTATGATAAAAATAATAACTTTCTTAAGAGTTGCAGCCACAGAAAATTGAATGAAACAAGTTTCATTCAATTTTCAATTGCTAATTTTAGAAACTGTGCAAATTTTGCAATGTGTTTGCTATAGAAAATTAGCATTTTTATTTTTGCTAAAGAATTTACTATTTTTTGTATTTATTTACAATAATCTTGTTCGAAACACGATAGACTGCTTGATCTTATACGAACAATTTCATTCTGGAAAGTTACTGTGTTGCTGTGAAAAAAAATCAGTGGAGTACACACAGCGGCACAGGCAGTGTTTGTTGATTTAATGGTATTCATATTTTGAGGTTTATATATTTGTTTGTTCATTAATAATTAATTAATACTTTACATGAAATGTGCATGACTGGGCCTTATAAGCTACTTTATAAGCTAATTTAATTGTAAATTGCATAATTTATTAGAGGTAATATCCACAGTCAGAAGTGCGGATGCAGATCTTAAAAATGATGTGGATGCAGATATCCAGTCTACCACTAATATATATATATATTTTCTATTTTACATTTGTCAGAAAAGTCAACTAAACAAATAAAGTAACTCACCTTACAGGCCAGATTGAGGTCTCTCAATTGGGCTTTGTACACAAACTCGTTGGTGATGTCTTTTGAGTTTCTGGTTTCGTTTAACTTCTTGTGCTCTTTGTTCAGTTTCAAAATCTTCTCGTACAAGACTTGAAGCTGAAACATTGTTGGACATGCTTAAAATTACAATAAAGGATTTAATTTTTAAAAGCAAAAATGTTTCTAAATTTTTTACTTCTATTTCGTTAATATTTAATTTATAATTTTAGAAAGTTTTCAAAATTCCCCGTTAGTGATGAACTGTAGTATTATTATTGTACTTAAAAATAAGAATAAATTAATAGTCCATTAACTAATGCAACTACATGAATAATAGTTAAAGTGGAGCTTAAGTCTCACCTAAACGATATAGCGAAGGGACTTTCCAGTATAGAAATGAGACGCTATAGAGGCCCGAAGTCATATTCATAAACTTACTTTTATTCACCACTAAAACAGTTATTATATATTAATAATAATAATTTTTAAGGTTAAACGTTCACAATAACTACTACAAAGTACAAGCATTCTATTTCCAAGATCAATAAGAAACAATGAAGTAAACCACTACTATGTGAGAGTATTTTAATTTTACTAAAATATTTTTCGTTAGCTTTCAGGGACTTTTGTATAGTATGTACAGTACAGTATTTAAAATGACAAAAAAAATCCATCATAAACTCTCTCACAAAGTAGAGATCCCTCCTTAACTCTAAAACAACAATTCCTACCCTCCTCAAGCAAGCCATGAGTGAGTCTTGAAGCCTGACAACATTTTTCCAGTGGTCAATCTGTTCCTGCTTTACATGCTTTTCCTGCAAACTGACATGCCAAAAAAAGATGCTTAAAAAAAAAAAAAAAAAAAAAAAAAAGCAGAAACACTATACCACTATACACCATGACCCATATTTTTTTTAAAGTACTATTCAGTCACAGTAATTACATTAATTACACTACTATGTTCAACAGAACAGTGAACCATGATCTCACCCACAAAAAACTCTTCAACCTATCATAAATAATGCTGCTATTAGGACTAAATGTCATTACAGAGCTATAAGGAGGGTGAAAAAAATATTCAGCTAACATCCATAATAATAGTGCGTAATTTTAAATTGTAACATCAATATAATAATGACTTCATGCTTAAAAAATTAAGCAATTAACAATTTTTCCCTTGTTTTTACAGTTTCTTTTATTTTATTATGATAAGGTCATAATTTATTGTGATATTTGTTACGATGAGGTCAATGATCGAGTGACTAAATAAACTAGTCGCAAGAAGGAACTCTCTCTATGTGTACTCGAAGTGAAAATATAGTACAGTACAACAAAAATTTACACAAAGTAATTTCTTTTTAATATTTAATTGCTAATTTTTAATTTAATAATGAAGGTTTCTTAAAGTTTGTATGGTATCCACATTATGCCTTTAAATCTCAATAATTTGATATGCAGCTAACTTTCAATTAATCTTGCACCGAATTGACCTTTTATAAATAACCAATTTAAGGAAGCATTTATGTATACTGTACATGAAACAGACTTAAATGAAGAGAGGGGATATATCCACATCCCGACTCTGTATATGTATCAGATAATAATAATAATACATCAAAACTATTGAAGAAGTTTTAAGATTTAATTAATCCACCTGTTCAGGTCGAAAAAAATTAACAAGGGTAAATTTAAATTTCTTAATTCAAAGTAGATTTTTTTTTTCAGTCTTAAAAAAATAATTAGCAATAAGTTGTGAATTTTATAAGTATGTTTCAAGAGTTCAAACTTATTAACTAATCTATGAAAAACTATAAAATTTTTGAAAATGTCAAGGTAATTTTTTTATATTAACCCCTTAGCTGCGGAATGCACCATATGGTGCGAGCGTAACCTGTAAACTGACAAGCAGCGCAAAAATTTCACAGCTAAAGGGTTAAATTTTCAAATGTCGTAAGCTCAGCGCAAAACATGACAATTAATTCTTACTACAGTAAATAAAAATCCATGGCCAGTCTTTGTCATGCAGGAGGGAGGACTCATATTTCAGATAAACATTTGGGCCTCCTTAAAAGCCAATAAGGAGACAAAGCCGTATGAAGTATTTATTGCGCATGATGGGTCAAGTAACCATCAAGTATGACTGAACCATGAAAACAGTAATTACGCATGGTTACAATCAAAGCATATATTTTTGAAGTTTAGCTCTATATTACAAAAATCTGTCCTGCACCTTCCACATAACTACGTCATGTCTACAAATCTCTAAAAATGGAAAAAATAAAAAGCTTCATAATCAGTTAGCTTTTTAAGAGAGAGTTTAGCCTCCATATAAAAAATAGAGGTATGATGGGAAGGGGTGGGTGGGAGAAGGTGTGCGGAGAACACCTTACAATTAATGAATAAAGGATTCATATAGTCTGAGGATGTATGGCCAGTTAAAGTCTTGATGCAATGGACAGAAAGGTAGGTGGGTCCAGTGTATTCCAACTTTGGTAACCGATGGTACTACAACCAAGTTTAACGAGTAACCACAAAAACAATGAAAGCATTCAGAAACAACGTTCTACTGCGTTGCATTCCATTATAAAATGAATCCACACCTTTTTCAGTACTTCTTTGAGCTTATCCTGCAGTTTGATCACTGTCCTCCAATGGTTAATTTGGTTCTCTTTAACGTGTTTCTCCTGCAAACTGATTACCAAATTTATCATCGACTAGCAAAGTTCTTCTCACCTTCAAATTAAACTTCTTAAATAGACCTAGCCATAAATTAGGCATATCACAGTTTTTGTGACTTACAATAAGGAAAAATTAGTGGAGACAGCTGTAACTCAAATGGGATATAAAATTCTGAGTTAAAACTGCAAAAGGTACAGGTGTAATGTAACTTGTATTCAGATAAAAGGAAAATCAATGGTTAATTTAGCTTTCCTCGAGTTCCATGATACAGGAATATGAAAGGTACTAAGTAAGTAGACGAAACTTGAATGGAAAATGTTATGGGGGGAAACTTACATTTATGTTATCATGGGATAAACTAAATTGGCTTGCGAGCCATTAATTACAAAGTTGGCCCTGACTGTATTCAATTTCTTAAAAGCCTAGGAAAGAATGAAGAAGTCCACACACCTCAATGCACTGTTTCAACTGTGCACCAGTTTTTTTACATTCAGACTACTATCATGATATGGGATATGTACAAAAGCATTATCGCATGTGCAAGCATGTGTCTGTGTGTATCCCAAAAGTTATGCACATCTAAATTAGAAAACTGGCTTTTTAATATTACGTCTATAGCAACCAGCTATGACTTACTTGACAAGGTAAAGTCTCCTCTTTCAAATGATATTACATTTCACTGCACTTTCATATCTACCAAAAAAATCTGGGAAATGCGAGCAGGAGATACGACATCAAGTTTACAATTACAGAACACAAATTTTGGGTGGCACACGCCATGAAGTGCCCAATCTGATGCAGGTTAAGAGACTACACCAACACCAGGGGTGTCCATCCTTTTTTCATGAAGGGCCATATTTCAATTAATGACCCGCACCGAGGGCCAGTGTTCAAATTTTAAGTACAATTTTATCGAAATAAAATATAACATCAGATAATGAATTTTCAATATCTGCCAGCTGGGTGGGTGGGCCTGATACAAATCTTTGGCGGGCCATATGTTGGACAAGCCTGCTCTACACTGCATGGCATGAACATAAGTAAACTTGACACCTCTACATCTAAGGTGGTGGTGAATATTTTCATGAAGTTCTGTTGGGCTAGATATTAAAGATTTTTCAGGCAAAATATAACTTTTAAAATCACTCTACCCTCACAGCAAGTGTTTTGCATGCTCATAAGTCTCATACTGACATTTGCCAGACTTTTTTGTTGTGACCTTATTCCTAAAATGAGAAAACTATCAAATGTGGTGAAATGTCCTGTATATAACTTGGAAGAGGGAACTTTAATCTTCTGGAGAAGTCTTAGTATGATGTTGTTGTTATGAAGTTATGGCTATCTTATTCCTATAGACATGCATAAATTTTGGGCATCATATACCGTGTTCTTGGTTATCCTATGAAACTGCAACACCATGAAGGATACACACAGTCCATTGTGACACGAACATACGTATCACCATAGTTCAACACTTTTATTTTAGTGAAAATCATTAAATATCACGAAAAAGGGGATATAATAAAAGTCACGTTAATTCGATTATTTAGATTGGATTAAATGTCATCAACCACAATTTAAATGTGAAAATGTCACGGTTTTGTAAGGTAACCAAACGTATGTGCACGCACACACGTAGGCAACTGGGCATAAGTGAAGTAGTGGGGTAATTTACCTTTGTGAGGTAACACTTTGGTATCTCCAAAAACTTAAAAATTTATATAAAAAATTTAGAAACATTTTTAGTCAGAAAAAAAATGTTGGTTCCGATTAGGTCAGTTAAGGTTTGGTTAGGCTAAATTAGCAAGTACCTCACTATTTAATGACAAGAGAAAACAACTTTTGAGCCCTCAATCACTCCCTTCTCAGTTTGATGGCACTAAAGGTTAGGTTAGATTAAAGTGTATAAAGTTTGGTTAATTATTATTTTAGACATTGATTTAAAAAAGTTGGTACCTTGTTCATGCGGGGATTCACATATGTATATATATATATATATATATATATATATATATATACACACACACACACACATGTGTGTGTCCCCGCAAGGGGGTTCTAAGCTCGTGCTCTTGAGTGCTCTTTGTGCTCGTTTGTACGTGCTTGTTCCTGGAGGTTTCACGTGCACCCTCCCGGCCCTAGCACCCAAGGATGATGGGGCTCGACCCTGCAGTCCTTGTCATCCTTGGTCTTTTTCCACTTCGACTGTCCCCTCCACCCTTTCTTTTTCCTCTGTCTTTCCTCTCATTTTTTCTTTGTTTTTCCGCCGAGATATGCCCTTTTAAATAGAGGCGAATCAGTTCTTCCCGAACTTAAAAAAAAAAAAAAAAAAAAAAAAAAAAAAATTGTGTGTGTGTGACTTGCCAAGGGAGAGTATTTTTTCAAACTATATATATACACATATATATATATACAGGGTGTTTCAGGAGGAAAGGTCAATACTTCGGGAGGTGATAGTATCAGTCATTGTGAGAAAAAAGTTCATATGAACATGTGTCTAATGCTGAATGGTTACAGAGATAGAGCTGTTTGAATCTGATGTGCATGCAGCTCTTCCTCCCCCTTCCCTCCCATATAACCTTGAACCATGTAAGCTGTAATGTAAGCATGTAACATAAGCCAATTGACAGCTGACTGTTGTGAGTGGCATTGTTTGGTGTTTGAAGCAGTGTTAAGAATGCCACACACCTTCACACATGCCAAATATGCAGATATGGTGTATGTCTACGGTTTTTGCGTTGGAAGTGCAACAGCTGCTATTGCAAAATACTGTCGACGGTTTCCGAACTGCAGAATTCCGGATCGAAGTGTGTTTACCAGGGTTTTCAACACATTGTGTGAGATTGGTACACTTCCCAGCGCTCATGTTTCATCTGAACGTGAAGGTCAACAAGATGTGGATAAAGTGAAAAACATTCTTCAGTTGGTAGAGCGTAGTCCTACTACTAGCTCATGAAAAATTTCTACATGTCTCAGTGTACCACACACAAGAGTATGGCGAACATTACGTGAAGAAGGCTTGTATCCACATCATGTACAGCGTGTACAACACCTTCAACCAGGAGATGCTGCCATGTGACTGGAATTTTGTCATTGGGTAAATGCTAATCGCCAATTGCTTCGATTAATACTGTTCACCGATGAAGCTACTTTGACCCGTGATGGTATCAACAACACTCATAACTCTCATTGGTGGTCAGATGAAAATCCAAATGCCATTGTGGAAACAAATTTTCAACATTGCTTCTCTGCCAATGTGTGGTGCGGTATCATCGATGATCAGCTGATTGGCCCTGTTACTTTAGAGAATCATCTTACAGGACAAAGTTACCTAGAATTTCTGCAAAATGAATTGCCAGGACTATTGGAGGATGTTCCTTTGGCTACACGCACTGGTATGTACTTTCAGCATGACGGAGCTCCTCCACATTCTACCCATCTGGTGATGCAATACCTAAATCAAACTTTCCCTGGTCGATGGATGGGATGCGGTGGTTCCATTCAATGGCCACCAAGGTCTCCAGACCTCTCTCCATTAGATTATTGTTTGTGGGGGTGGATGAAAAGTCAAGTTTACAAAAGAAAGGTGGATACATGAGATGACAAATTCTCACACACATTTTGGATGCTGCTGTCCGCATAAAGGAACGTCAAGATCAACTCAGACGAACAACACGCGATCTTCGCACACGAGTTGCAAAGTGCATTGAGGTTGATGGTGGGATTTTCGAAAATGTATTGTAAACTGTAACAAGTTTGTCATTTCTGTATCTGATACCATTCAAAATGCCAATGTTTAAACATTAAATGTTAGAAATAGTAATTGGTTTCTCTTTCTTGATTACCATTAACAATGCTTTTGTATTTGTAGATTCAAACAGCTCTATCTCAGTAACCATTCAGAATTAGACACATGTTCATATGAACTTGTTTTCTCACAATGACTGATACTATCACCTCCCGAAGTATTGACCTTTCCTCCTGAAACACCCTGTATACACACATATATTAACCATATGTACAGTGCTTACAAGAAGTCTCATGCCTCTGTCTCATCCCAAGCTAGTCTGTTAGGTATAAAATGGGCGGTCCTTATGGCAGCAGAGGTGTGTTCGGATTGGTGCACATAATTGCTCTAACCCCATCAATGACGTCCACATTAGCTTTGCGTTGATCACTCTATCTATTTATATATAGAGACATACTGTATACAGATATATATAGAGTATGCAGGGGATAACATGTCTCAGTCCCAGCTATGGTAGTTGTCTTACAATTAACAGTCCCAAGTGCAAGTTACATTAACACCTCCACATAAACTACCCTGGACTAAAATAACATATGTGAAGCCCTTACCCAGAAACCATTTAAAAGGTGTGATTTAAAAGCTCTCTCTCTCTCTGTTCACACTGCATCCCATCAGAGGTCTTCAGCAGGGACATCGGCAATGTATTCATATAACATTAATAATAACTGAAACTCGGGGGAAAATATACTCTCTGCCTTCCGCTCTATCCCAAATCCTTTTCTCTTAGTAACCTCTTAATACAAACTAATCTATCATATTTTGCAACTTTTTAACTCTGGTAGGATTCAATTCCATTCCTATAGTGTAAGAGATACTTAAATTCATGTGTGTATTATGCCATATGATGTGCATAATAAATAATAATTTTTAAATAGTTGGAGCGTTCAAGGTCATCTGTAATAATCTATAGACTACCCCTCAAGCCCACTCTCAACACTTAGATTCCCCAAGACACAGGTGTCTTCAAGTAACATGAATGCGTAGAGATCTAAGGTGTTAGATTCCATATTATATAATTTATGTGCTAGGTTTAAGAACGCTGGCATTGAAGGATGGAAGGAAGGGACAGTAAAAGCGATAATAGGTTATTAGTATGGGAAAAAGAGTGAGAGTTGGACAGTCGCTTATTAAACCCTGTTAGTAAATGAATAATAAAGTACTAAATTGTTAACAATTTAACAAACAAAAACAAACAAATGAAAAGAAGAATAAACAAATTTAGTAAAAGAGACGCTTCTGAGGTTTAAGTGTCGGCGTGTGTGTCAAAACTCGAGTTTTGAGAAGTGGAGGGAACCAATTGGCGCATGTGTGGAAATATAAATAATAAAAAATATAGTTTAAGAGGGTAATTTGACAAGAGAAAATAAAGAATATAACAGAGGAAACTAAAGTCAGGCTGGATCTGTCTGAGGCTGAAGACCGTTATTGGACCAAGGGAACTTTAAGTTCTGTTAGGAAGGGGATGCCGGAGATAGTGAACCACTAACAGAAGGAAGCTATTCTGGCAAGTAAGAAACTGTTGGTGGCAGGAGCCAGCAGTCGTGGAATCGGAGGTCTGGGCAGCGAGCCTGGATTCAACAACCCTTCAAGGTAAGCAGCCTGGTTTCGTGGAGTTCTTAAACAAAAGAAAAAATTCTTATTCGTGGTGTGGCCATTAGGTTACTCCAAATCCCACCACATAAAATAAGTGGCGCCCAAACAGGGACTTCCACTCAGAAAGGTGGGTTGTTTCCTGGTTGGGTTGTATAGAAGAAGAGTGAAAGAGTAGTTGTAGGTTGGGTGTAGTAGTAATAGAGTAGAAGTGAAGTAGGGTAGCATCTTTAGAGATGCCTACCAAGGAGGAGTTAGAAAGGAGGTTGAGGGAGATAGAGGAGGCATTAGAGGTAGAAAAGGCTAGGAACCATCAGTTAGAGTTACAGAAGGCAGAATTAGAGAATGTTTTGGGGAAATTACAAAGTAGATTAGAGGAACAGAGTAAAGAATTAGTAGTTTGTCGTCAAGAGATGGAAGAAAGGATGACTGAGAGTAAGAAAGAGATGGATGATGGTTAAAGGCAATGGTTAAGAGAGTGAGTGAGTTGGAGGGCAAGCTTGGTGGGAAAGTGAAAAAGGAAGGGAAAGGGGGTTTTGAAGGGGAAAATAGTAAGGGTGTTGGTAGTAAGAAAGGGGCACATCTAAAGGATGTAGCAGTAGGGGGCCTGGAAGGAGAAGGGAGTGAAAGCGTGAGTGAGGGGAAAGAAGAAAGACCTTACAAGGTGATGGTGCATTCCACCCCTAAGGAGGGTAAGAAGAAGCTTGAGGGTGAGGATCAGAGGGAGAAAGGTAAGAGGATGGAAGGGCAGGCTAAGAGGGGCAAGGCGGGAATGAAGGGGGCTCGGAGGGCATCTGGTAAGAGGGCTTCTCGGAAGGTTCAACGCTGCGTTAGCGCAGATGACTCCCTCTATTCCAGCATTGAGGACAGTATGTATGAGAGTGAGAGTGAGACTGAAACTGAGAGTGATACGAGTGAGGGTGTAAGAGTGCATAAGGGAATCTTAATTAGGGAGATTCCGAAGGTTGCAAAATTTAATGTTTATAGTGGGAGAGATATACAAGAGTTTTTGAAAGAGTATGAACGTTATTGTAAGAGCAAGTATCCAGACGCTCCTGAGTATTGGGTGAAAGAGATGGGTGACTGTTTGGAAGGTAGGTTGCTAGAGTTTTACAATGTTGTTGTAAATTCAGGAGTGCCTGTGAAATATGAGGTGTTAAGGGAGAGATTGGTGGAGCAAGTGTTAAGAATAAGAGGGGGTGTGAAATATCGAAAGAAGGATGATTTTGAGAGAGCAAGGATGCAGAAGGGGGAGAGTATTGATTTGTATGCATATAGACTTGAAACTTTGGCGAGAAAGAAATTTGGAGATGATGGGATAGATGAGAATAAAAGGTTGGTAAGAAAGTTGATTGAGACAGTACCTGAGAGTGTGAGAGAGTTTTTGAATGTTAAGAGGAAAGTGTGTGTAAGAGTGAGAGGGACACGTTTGAAGTGGCATGAAATCTTGGAATTGTTAGAGGACCGAGTGTATGAGAGTGGGATTGTGCGTAATAGGGAAGCAGATGTGCGAATGGGGACAGCGATGAGGGAGGAACAAGTACCTGTGTTTCCTAGTTATGCGGACGCATTAAGAAATTACTAGGCCAGGTCACCCTCCAGTTAGCCAAGCATCCATGGCCCAAAACCCAATGGAAATGCTGGCTAACTTTGTGAACGAATTCACAAGGGTGTATGGAGGGTCGGCCATGCAACAACCAGGGCCTCCTCCCACATCGGGTCCCAGAATGAATGGTCCGATGCTGGGGCAAACGTATAGAAGGCAAGGGCTTCAAGGCCAGTCAACAATGAATGTCAACAATGAATGAGCAAAGAGGGCCAGTGAATGGAGGGAATATGGGGAATGTGAGAGGGTGTGCATATTGCGGTAGAGGGGGACATAGTATAGAGACCTGTAGAAGAAGAGTGGGTGCGTGTTTTGCATGTGGGCAGATGGGACACATGGCGTATGAATGCAGAACACCTGGGTATGAATGTAGGGCATGTGGGAACTTTGGGCATATTGACCGGTTCTGTCAAGTCTGACAGCAGGGTGCTCCAGCACCAGCGGGAGGGAGTCCTGTCTCTCATGCAGGAAATCGGCCAGTGTCAGCCATGCCAGCTCCTCAACCTCAGAGGCAGGGCCCTCAAGGGGGTGCTGTCACTGGAAATGGCGAGGCTGGTCCCAGTACGGGAAACGCATAGGGCAGGGGCCTCTCATTGGGGTTGGGGTCCCTGCTTCTCTGAATGATGAATGTGTATTTGAGGCATTAGCAGGATGGTGTCAAGTGAATAAGGAAGTGAGAGCGAGTGAGAAAAAGGCAGAGTGTATGGTTATTCCTGTTGAATGGGGAGGGAGTGTATGGAGGGCATTAGTGGATACAGGATGTTCACCTAATTTAATAAGTAAGCAAGGAATTGGATGTTTGTGTAAAGAGAATGAATTAGGAAGAGTGAATTGGGAGTAACTGGGAAATTAAAGGGGTTGGGAACATCCCAGTATGAGTGTTGGGAGAGGTGCAGATTAAAGTGAAAGTGATGGGGTGTGAAATGGAAGAATGTGTGCTTTATGTGGTTGATAAGGAGAGTGAAAAGTATGACATGATTCTGGGGTATGAGTTTTTGAAAAAGAACCGATTGGTGATCCATCCTGCTAGACGTATGATTGAGTGGAAGAATGAGTTGGGTAAGTGTGAATTCTATGTGGGGAGAAGTAAATCGGATTGGATGAGGGTAATAAAAGGGTATGAGGTGAGAGCATCTGAGTGTAAATCTGGAAAAAGGAACCCCAGCATTGGTGCATGTTGAGTGGCCAGTGAGTGATAATAGAAGAAAAAGGCAGGGAAGCATGATTTTTGTGAATGGTATGGATGCATCCTATAAAGTGAAAAGAGTTGGGCATGTGTATGATGGTATAATTGATGAGAGTAACCCATGGATTTGTGTGCAAGCTAGGGAAGATGGGGTGCATGGCGAAAGAGAATAAATGAGGGGGATGTGATAGGGAGAGCGTATACAGTGATTGAGGAATTATGTGAGGAGGGAGAAAATGGAATACAAATGGATGAACGAGGGCAAGAATGTGGGGAGGAATGGACGACTGAACAAATCAGAAAGGAGGTGATTGTTGGCAAACAGTTGAGTGAGAGTGAGCGAATGCAGGTGTGGCAGTTGGCAGGGGAGAAAAGGAGCGTATTGGCCCGAGGAGATGATGACCTCCATTTAACAAAACTACCTCCCTTCAGGATCCAGTTAACGGATGAGACTCCGATCTACCAAAGGCCAAGACGGTTCTCCCCACCAGTAATGAATGAGATAGAAGAGCAGTAGGGTGTCCCAATTTTCTTTCTTAACACGAACTGACCACTCGTGTCATGCCCGGATGTGGTTTGGGCTAAAGCATTGGCTGTGTGATTTTCAACTCGATCAGATGATATTTAGAGGTCCCGACGTTTGATGACTTTTTTTTGGTTTTCAGAATTGATCATTATGGCGTTGACAATATCAAACATCAAGTTGTGGCTTCTTGAGAGGTCTCCGATAGCAGAGCTGGCTAAATCTCGATTACCAAGTAATATGGACGTGTTGCTCCTTTTCTTCTACCATCACCGCGACCAAAAGAAGACAGATTCCAACAGTGTCAAGGCTGTAATATCGGCTGTATTAGAAATCTGGGCTAGAGCCAACTCGAATCTGGCAACAACCTCCGTTCATGCCTCGACTAAACTGAAAGCTTTGGTTCAGAGGTATCGAAATTTGCATAAAAACAAGAACAAGACTGGAATGACTTACAATATGTAGCGGGATGTATTCTTGGCTGATATGGAGGATATTTTTGATGTCGCCCGCTCAGAAGTTCTGGATCGGGGAGATATCCCTCTTGAAGACAAGGAATTCCTCATTTCCCAAAGGGCAGATCGACATACGAGTTACATGGGAGGTGAAGATAGAAAATATAATGCAGCCACAATGAAAAGACAGGAAAGGGAAAGAGCTCTTGAGCGGGCACACCGGCGTCAAACGGAGGAGGCTCTAGCTGTAGGAGTCACAGAAGAGGCTACCGACAGCAGTTCTAGCACATCGTCAGCTGACAGTGGAAACGAAGCTGTCACTTGTGGACTTAAACTTTCGAAAGCTCCCAAACATGACAGACTAAAAGAAAGTCTGAGTGATCTTGACCTGGCAGCAACTTGGGATCGCGAGGGCCTTTCTGTTCGAAGGCAACATCAGCATTTGCTGCGACTGCAAAATCCCTAGCTCTCGGTCCTGACAGTGTTCCATCAAAGAGCACGGTTCACCGCTTCCGACAAAAGGCCTGTACAATGATAGGGACCAATGTTATTGGCCACCTCGAGCAGCTTCCACCTCGACTGCAGATCCACTGGGACACAAAGATACTCACTGACATCGAACAGGAGGGTAAGTCAGTCGATCGGATTGCTGTTGTGGTGACTGGGGATGGTGTGGAAGAGCTATTAGGAGCACCGAAAATAATAGACGGCACAGGACAGCAAATGGCAAGCGCAGTCCATCAAGCGCTCACCCTAGTCGGAATTGAGGACAAGATCATAGGCATGGTGTTTGACACGACGGCATCAAACACAGGGATAGTGCAAGGTGCGTGTGCACGTTTGGAAGCGGCATTGGGAATATCTCTTTTATGGTTTGCTTGCCGTCATCACGTTCACGAAGTGATTCTCAAGGATGTCTTCGTCGTGTGCCTAGGAACACCACCAAGTCCTCAAATCCCACTTTTCAGGAGATTCAAGGAGGCCTGGCCATCAATGAACCACTGTCAGTTGGATGCATTTGACAAGGACGAGGTGGCTAAAGCCTTCATAAATGACAATGCTTGCCTTTCACAAATGCGACTTGAGGTAATAGACTATCTCCGCGATGCCCTAATAAGTGGTAATCATCCTCGAGAGGATTATGAAGAACTTCTTCGACTGAGCCTCTTGTACCTCGGAGACGACGTAGGACGTTACAAGCTTCGGCCTCCAGGGGCTTAACATCAGGCCAGATGGATGGCCAAAGCTATTTACTACCTGAAAATAGCATTACTGCAGTCCCAGTTCTCCGAACTTCATCTCCAAGAACTGCAAGGGGTTCGCCGTATGGCTCTCTTCGTGAGCCCTGTATACGTGCGTCACTGGCACGAGGCTCCCATCGCCATCAAATCTCCCAAAAATGACGTTAGGCTGTGCAATCTTCTTGTAGGTTACCCTGACAAGGACGTTGGAAACACAGCTTACCGGGCTGTGCTCCGTCATCTGTGATATATCTCGGAGGACTTAATCTGTCTTGCACTGTTTGATGACAGAGTTGATGACAATGAAAAGCGTAACATGACGGCTAACCTGAAAAAGCGCCCTGGGAAAGGACTCAAACGGGTCCAAGGCAAGGGACTGCAAGTGGATGGCCGTTTAAGTCTGTGGGTGACGAGTCGATCCACCACTCTCTTCCAGTTTCTCCAAGTTGAGCCCACGTTCCTCACCAAAGACCCTGAAACATGGCCTACTGATGAAAACTACCATCTGGCAAAGAGCCGAGCTGAAGAACTGATGGTGGTCAATGATACAGCAGAGCGAGGCATCGCCCTCATTGAGAAATACACAAGCAAACCTCTGTGCCGTGATGAAGAAGACCTCCAGTTCCTCCTTCGAACTGTCCACTCACACCGACGGAATGTGAGCCGGAAGGGAACAAAAACGGATCTCATGAAACACGTGTTTAGTTAAAATGCATAAATGTGATGCTTTGAAATTGTTGTTTGTGTGTTAAGATTAAAATACATGTTTATTTTATAATCATCTTTGTGATGGAACTTTTGAGAGAAATATTTCAGTTAATTTGCCTTTCAGTTAAGAGGAGAAATAAAGTGTTCAAAGTTCGGGACCATTAAATTTCCTTCGATCTCTCTGAAATTTTACAGGAAGACTTCTAATGGGAAACATCAAAAGAGCGCAACACGAGCGGATTTGTATCCCGAAAAAAAATTTGGCCCCCTATGAGTTTGGGACACCCTAAAGAGCAGTGTGAGGAATTAGAGAGAATGGGAGTGATTGAACAGAGCACAAGTCCGTGGAATAGTAGAATAGTGCCTGTGCGGAAACCTGATGGAAGGATTCGCTTGTGTGTGGACTATCGAATGGTGAACGAAAGGACAGTGAAAGACAGGTTTCCGATATGCTTGATAAATGGAAAGAGGGTGTTTAGTAAATTGGACCTATTGAGGGGATATTACCAGATGTCGGTTGAGCCAGTCTCGTCCCATAACTGCTTTTTCCACAGCCAGGAATCATTATATGTTCTGTGCTCTCTCATTCGGACTTACAGCTGCACCTGCTGCATTTCAGAGAGCAATGAATCGTGTTCTTGGTAAGTTTGCAAGGGAAAATGTCATCTGTTTTATAGATGACATTTTGATTATGACAGAGACATTTGAGGAGCACCTGAAGATAATGAGAGAGGTACTGCAAGTGTTGGATGAAGTCGGACTACGAGTGAAACCAAGTAAGTGTGAGTGGTTCAGGGAAAGTGTGGCATTTCTGGGGCACAAGGTGAGTTCGAGTGGTATACGAAAGAGTGGGGAGTATATGGAAAAAGTCAGGGAGTTCCCGAAACCTCGGACAGTTCGTGAACTTAAATCTTTTCTGGGACTTGTAGAGTTTCAGAGGAAATTTATAGCGGGCTGCTCTGGGATTTCGAAACCCCTGACCGAAGTGACTGGAATGAAAGGTAGTACTCAGTTGGTGTGGACGGAGAAGATGAATGAAGCATTTGAGCAATTGAGAGTGGAAGCAGCGAAAGATGTGGAGTTGGCTTATCCGGACCTGAGTGAAGGAGCGAGTTTGCTAGAATGTATACAGATGCGAGTGGATTTTGTATGGGTGGGTGCTTGTGCCAGTTGCAGGGAGAGGAAGGACAGGAAGGAAGGAGAGTAATTGGTATGTATCTAAAGCATTTAGTAAGGCAGAGCGAAAGTACAGTACAATTGAGAGAGAACTTGCGGCAATGAGGTTTTGTGTGAAAGCTTTCAAGTCATTTTTGTATGGAATGAAATTTATTTTAAAGACTGATCATCAGCCCTTGGTATATATGGAGAGAATGAAAGTTGTGGATGGAAGAATTGCTAGAACTTTGCTTGAGTTGAGTGAGTTTGATTATAAGATTGAGTATGTGCCAGGGTAGAGGAATTGTATGGCTGACCTGATGTCAAGAATACCTGGGGTGAATGAAAGGTGTGAGAAAGAGGTGGTCGACCCTGAGTATTTGCCAGTGGGAATAGTAAAGTTGCATGAAAGTAGGGGGGGTGGCACAGTTTGTTTGAAAGTGTATGGTATGGGTTGAAAGATTTGAAATTGGATGGGTTAAAAATGAGAATACCAGGGAGTGTGAATGAATTGCGGACCTTGGTTATGAATGAAGCGATTAAGAAACCAGAAAGGATGGGTGTTTGTAAGGTCCGCAATTATGTACGTGAGCTGAAAGCCATGGGGAGCCCGGGTATTTTTCCTTTTCAAGAGGTCCTCATGGTGGTCAGCTCATTGTTTAGTGTTGAAGTGTATGTGCATTATGGTAATGATTGTCCGATTGTGTATAAAGATGAAAGGATCGAGGAGAAAGGAGCCCTGATTTTGCATTTGCAGTGTATTAGTGGTGTACATTACAATTGGGTGAGTGAAAGGAAGAGGTATAAAAGCATAGTGCCAGGTGAAAATTTGGAAAGGGTTTTGGATGAAGTTAGAGCTGCACAGAGAGAGTCAGAGGGAGAAGGTTGTATGGAAGTAGGTATGTTAGAGGGGCCATGGATGATTCGTGACTGTGTGGATGAGGTAGAGCTCAGCCCTTCTGTGGTTCCTGTAAGGGTTCCAGAAGGTCCTATTGAGCTCTACAGGGGTCTTGTGGATACAGGTGCCCAAATCAGTCTGGTGATGAGCGAGTTTGTGTGATTTAGATGAAGAGAATGTGCCTGTATCCCGAGAAAGAGTGGGTGTGAGAATATGTGGTATCGGAGGGGGAACAGTCGCGTCACATGAAGCTGTGCAGTTGAGGGTGGGATTAGGTGCATGTAAAGAGGTATGGGAGCACAAGTTCATAGTCTTGAAAGGGGAATCAATGCCCTGGGATTTTCTACTGGGAATTGATTTCCTTGAGAATATGAACTTGAGTGTGGATGTTGGTCAGGGCTCAGTAATGAGAGAAGGAGAACATGTGGTCAGTATGGGAATGTTTCCGAGCACAGGTATAGATGCTGTGTTAGTGGGAGCAATTGAGTTAGAGGTGGAAGACCAGTGTGAAGTGTTGAGAGATGAAGATATTTTAGATATGCAAGAGGGAGATGAGGTGATATGCAAGTTGAGAGAATATGTGTATAATGGTACAGATGTGAGAGAGTGGTCAAAAGAGGTGGAAGAGTATAAAAGGTATGCGAAAAAGTTGGCTGTATGGATGGGAGTGCTATATTATATGAGGGTAAATAAGGTGGGTGAGACAGAGAGTGTGCCAGTGATGACATTTGAGGGTATGGTAGGATTGGTGATTATTACACATAGGATGTATGGGCATGTGGGAAAAAACAAGTTATGGGAATTGATGAAAGGAATGGTTTTCCACCCTAGGCTGGGACTGGTTGTTGCAGAAGTGGCAACTACTTGTGAGAGTTGCCAAAAGCGAAAATACCAGTCCCAGCATAGCCGCCCCCCAGTGCGAAAGATTGAAGTGAAAGAACCATGGGAGCTTGTGGTGGTTGATATTGTGAGTATGCCGAGAACGAGTAGAGGGAAAGTTGGAATATTAGTAGGGGTCGATCACAAGAGTAAGTTTGTGTATGTTGCTGCGTTAGAGAATAAAACAAGTGAGCATGTTGCGAGAGTGATGAGAGAGAGTATGTTACCAATGATGCTTGGAAGGCCGCGTAAGTGTTTAACAGATAATGGGCCTGAGTTTAGGGGTGCTAGTTTTGAGAGAATGTTGAGTGAGAATGGGATAGAGCATGTTAGAATAACTCCGTATATGTCTGCTTCAAATGGTTTGGCTGAGCGAACGGTGAAAACGATAAGTGAAATGCTGCGTGTATGTACTGAGGAAGGGGCTGAGTGGGATGCTGAGTTGGCAAGAATTGCCTGGTGCTACAATTCGACATACCACTCAGCCATTCAAACTTCCCCAAGAAGGTATGTGTCTACATTTGGAAGGTTTGTGCAAAAGGATATACGATTAAATGAGAATACATGTGATAGATGGAGAGAGGCTGGTGTGCATTTTCGGTCATTTGGTGTTGGTGAGCTTGTTTTGAAAGAGGTGCATGAGGCTGGAAGAAGGAATGAGTATAAGTTGGCGCAAAAGTTTGAGGGTCCATTTGTGGTGAAAAAGGTATGGGAGAATGGGGTAACGTATGTGATTGAGAGGGAGCAAGAGAATGGACAGTGTGAAGAAGTAAGAGCACATCATCGGCAGTTGCGCAAATGGCGAATACCTCCAGAGTACATCGTATGTCACCCAATGTATGATATGTGTGAGAGGATGGAACAAAAGAAAGCGCTAGAAACCAAGAACATGATGGGAATCCAGGATGAATGGATGGATGCAGATCTGGAGTTCTTGATTGTGTCAAAGCGGGCAAAAAGGAAGAAAAAGGTGAGAAGAAAGGGAATGAAAGGCGAGAAAGCCAGGCAGATAGGTGAAGTATATGAGCTGAAGGATTCCCAGTTGGACTCTGGAACAGCCGCGGGTGAGGCAGAGTTAGAATGGGATGTTCGGGACTTTGGTGGTTCATGGTGCCAGCCTGGTCCATCCGGGGAATTCTCGTTTGAGGGTTTTGGGGTCTCAGACCTTGAGGGCCTTTCTTTTCTGGGATTTTCCGAGGGTGGAGGAGAAGAGGAGAAGAAGGGAAATCTTCTTCACTCAGAAGTGGAAAGATTGTGTCAGGGAGGGGGCATTAAGAGTGTGGGATTTACAATTCTTGAGAGTGAGGGAGTGAGAGAGAGTGTAACTGAGCAAAGTATTGTGACCTTAATGGAAAGTGTGAGGGATGAATGGGGAGTAGATAGAGGTGAAGGAAGTATAAATGAAAGAATGAGGGAGAGAATGAATGTGATTGATTTTTGTGAGGAAGTGAGAATGTTATTGCTTGAGATAGAAGAAAATGTGTTGAATAAAAGCTTAGATGTAGAATTAACAAGTAGTATTAGAGAAGATATTAAAAGTAGATGGGTTAGAATGATAGAGAAAGTGCAACAGTGTTTAGGGAGTGGTGATGGTAATGTAGTATAAAGTATTGGCGTAGTGTTCTGTAGGAAAAAAAAAATAGTAGTATTGTATGATGTGTGAAAGAGTGAGTGGTTGGAAATTCAACCAGGTGGCAGCCTACATTTTGAGGCCAGAAGCTGGGCTGTGCTTGAAGGAGGAAGGTGCCTGGGTGAGTTCCCAGACCTGCTGATACCTGCCTCTGGTGATTTGCTGCTTTGCAGGTTTCAACCTCATTCCTGGTATTGTAAATAACTATTGTAAATAACTATTGTAAAACTATTAAAAAATTAAATTGTAGGTATATTTTTTTAGTATAACGTAAATTATTAAAGAGAAAGTAATTGTTAGCCAGCTGTTAGTCCTAAATATTGAATGTTTGAATGTTTACTGTATTTGTTAAATATAAAGATTATTAAATAACTGAATTATAATTTAAATAAATAAATGATTTATAAAGTAAATTTGTAAATATGTTATTCTTATGATAGCCATGTATGTAATTAATGATTTAAAAGATTTAAAATTGAAAACAATTATTTTTGAAAAAAAAAAAAATAAAAAATAAAATTGAAAATTATTTTTGTAAAAAAAAAAAAAAAAAAAAAATATATATATATATATATATATTTGAAAATTGAAAAAATTATTTTTCGGAAAAAAAAGAGGGTATCTATGTAAATAATTTGTTAATAAATATTTTGGTATAAAAATTGTAAGGAAAGGAAGAGAGACCATATTAGGGTAATATAGTAGGTGTGTAGGCTATATGGCAAGACAGGTGGAAAGGAGCTTGGGGGGGGGAAGATGTGGAGGGTGAACCCTTTCCCCTTTTAGTTCTCAGCCCTTTCCCCCTGGCCTTGATTATTATTATTTATATATTAAATTTCTTTGATTTTTGAATGAAATATTTGTTATAGAAAGGATTTTAATGGTTCTCTCTCTCTTTCCAGCAAACAAATAATGAATAAGAATGATAACTGTTATAAGAAATTAGAAAGATAGTAGTAAACTATTAAGCATTAAGATAATAAATAATAAACATTAAGTACTAAATTATAATATTAGCAAACAAATAAATAAAGAAATAATGTTATAAGATATGTTAATGTTAATATTTTAATGAATGAAAAGACTAAACAATAAGTTATATAAAGAAATGTTAAACTTGTAAACAAGGAATGAGGAATAAAACAGTTTTATTAAATTAGTATGGGAAAAAGAGTGAGAGTTGGACAGTCGCTTGTTAAACCCTGTTAGTAAATGAATAATAAAGTACTAAATTGTTAAATTTAACAAACAAACAAACAAATGAAAAGAAGAATAAACAAATTTAGTAAAAGAGACGCTTCTGAGGTTTAAAAGTGTCGGCGTGTGTGTCAAAACTCGAGTTTTGAGAAGTGGAGGGAACCAATTGGCGCATGTGTGGAAATATAAATAATAAAAAATATAGTTTAAGAGGGTAATTTGACAAGAGAAAATAAAGAACATAACAGAGGAAACTAAAGTCAGGCTGGATTTGTCTGAGGCTGAAGACCGTTATTGGACCAAGGGAACTTTAAGTTCTGTTAGGAAGGGGATGCCGGAGATAGTGAACCACTAACAGAAGGAAGCTATTCTGGCAAGTAAGAACTGTTGGTGGCAGGAGCCAGCAGTCGTGGAATCGGAGGTCTGGGCAGCGAGCCTGGATCCAACAACCCTTCAAGGTAAGCAGCCTGGTTTCGTGGAGTTCTTAAACAAAAGAAAAATTCTTATTCGTGGTGCGGCCGTTAGGTTACTCGAATCCCACCACATAAAATAAGTGGCGCCCGAACAGGGACTTCCACTCAGAAAAGTGGGTTGTTTCCTGGTTGGGTTGTATAGAAGAAGAGTGAAAGAGTAGTTGTAGGTTGGGTGTAGTAGTAATAGAGTAGAAGTGAAGTAGGGTAGCATCTTTAGAGATGCCTACCAAGGAGGAGTTAGAAAGGAGGTTGAGGGAGATAGAGGAGGCATTAGAGGTAGAAAAGGCTAGGAACCATCAGTTAGAGTTACAGAAGGCAGAATTAGAGAATGTTTTGGGGAAATTGCAAGTAGATTAGAGGAACAGAGTAAAGAATTAGTAGTTTGTCGTCAAGAGATGGAAGAAAGATGATGAGAGTAAGAAAGAGATGGATGATGGGTTAAAGGCAATGGTTAAGAGAATGAGTGAGTTGGAGGGCAAGCTTGATGGGAAAGTGAAAAAGGAAGGGAAGGGGGTTTTGAAGGGGAAAATAGTAAGGGTGTTGGTAGTAAGAAAGGGGCACATCTAAAGGATGTAGCAGTAGGGGGCCTGGAAGGAGAAGGGAGTGAAAGCGTGAGTGAGGGGAAAGAAGAAAGACCTTACAAGGTGATGGTGCATTCCACCCCTAAGGAGGGTAAGAAGAAGCTTGAGGGTGAGGATCAGAGGGAGAAAGGTAAGAGGATGGAAGGGCAGGCTAAGAGGGGCAAGGCGGGAATGAAGGGGGCTCGGAGGGCATCTGGTAAGAGGGCTTCTCGGAAGGTTCAACGCTGCGTTAGCGCAGATGACTCCCTCTATTCCAGCATTGAGGACAGTATGTATGAGAGTGAGAGTGAGACTGAAACTGAGAGTGATACGAGTGAGGGTGTAAGAGTGCATAAGGGAATCTTAATTAGGGAGATTCCGAAGGTTGCAAAATTTAATGTTTATAGTGGGAGAGATGTACAAGAGTTTTTGAAAGAGTATGAACGTTATTGTAAGAGCAAGTATCCAGACGCTCCTGAGTATTGGGTGAAAGAGATGGGTGACTGTTTGGAAGGTAGGTTGCTAGAGTTTTACAATGTTGTTGTAAATTCAGGAGTGCCTGTGAAGTATGAGGTGTTAAGGGAGAGATTGGTGGAGCAAGTGTTAAGAATAAGAGGGGGTGTGAAATATCGAAAGAAGGATGATTTTGAGAGAGCAAGGATGCAGAAGGGGGAGAGTATTGATTTGTATGCATATAGACTTGAAACTTTGGCGAGAAAGAAATTTGGAGATGATGGGATAGATGAGAATAAAAGGTTGGTAAGAAAGTTGATTGAGACAGTACCTGAGAGTGTGAGAGAGTTTTTGAATGTTAAGAGGAAAGAGTGTGTAAGAGTGAGAGGGACACGTTTGAAGTGGCATGAAATCTTGGAATTGTTAGAGGACCGAGTGTATGAGAGTGGATTGGGCGTAATAGGGAAGCAGATGTGCGAATGGGGACAGCGATGAGGGAGGAACAAGTACCTGTGTTTCCTAGTTATGCGGACGCATTAAGAAATACTAGGCCAGGTCACCCTCCAGTTAGCCAAGCATCCATGGCCCAAAACCCAATGGAAATGCTGGCTAACTTTGTGAACGAATTCACAAGGGTGTATGGAGGGTCGGCCATGCAACAACCAGGGCCTCCTCCCACATCGGGTCCCAGAATGAATGGTCCGATGCTGGGGCAAACGTATAGAAGGCAAGGGCTTCAAGGCCAGTCAACAATGAATGCAAAAGGGCAAAGAGGAATGGAGGGAATATGGGGAATGTGAGAGGGTGTGCATATTGCGGTAGAGGGGGACATAGTATAGAGACCTGTAGAAGAAGAGTGGGTGCGTGTTTTGCATGTGGGCAGATGGGACACATGGCGTATGAATGCAGAACACCTGGGTATGAATGTAGGGCATGTGGGAACTTTGGGCATATTGCCCGGTTCTGTCAAGCCCAACAGCAGGGTGCTCCGCACCGGCGGGAGGGAGTCCTGTCTCTCATGCAGGAAATCGGCCAGTGTCAGCCATGCCAGCTCCTCAACCTCAGAGGCAGGGCCCTCAAGGGGGTGCTGTCACTGGAAATGGCGAGGCTGGTCCCAGTACGGGAAACGCATAGGGCAGGGGCCTCTCATTGGGGTTGGGGTCCCTGCTTCTCTGAATGATGAATGTGTATTTGAGGCATTAGCAGGATGGTGTCAAGTGAATAAGGAAGTGAGAGCGAGTGAGAAAAAGGCAGAGTGTATGGTTATTCCTGTTGAATGGGGAGGGAGTGTATGGAGGGCATTAGTGGATACAGGATGTTCACCTAATTTAATAAGTAAGCAAGGAATTGGATGTTTGTGTAAAGAGAATGAATTAGGAAGAGTGAATTGGGGAGTAACTGGGGAAATTAAAGGGGTTGGGAACATCCCAGTACGAGTGTTGGGAGAGGTGCAGATTAAAGTGAAAGTGATGGGGTGTGAAATGGAAGAATGTGTGCTTTATGTGGTTGATAAGGAGAGTGAAAAGTATGACATGATTCTGGGGTATGAGTTTTTGAAAAAGAATCGATTGGTGATCCATCCTGCTAGACGTATGATTGAGTGGAAAATGAGTTGGGTAAGTGTGAATTCTATGTGGGGAGAAGTGAATCGGATTGGATGAGGGTAATAAAAGGGTATGAGGTGAGAGCATCTGAGAGTGTAAATCTGGAAAAGGGAACCCCAGCATTGGTGCATGTTGAGTGGCCAGTGAGTGATAATAGAAGAAAAAGGCAGGGAAGCATGATTTTTGTGAATGGTATGGATGCATCCTATAAAGTGAAAAGAGTTGGGCATGTGTATGATGGTATAATTGATGAGAGTAACCCATGGATTTGTGTGCAAGCTAGGGAAGATGGGGGTGCATGGCGAAAGAGAATAAATGAGGGGGATGTGATAGGGAGAGCATATACAGTGATTGAGGAAGTATGTGAGGAGGGAGAAAATGGAATACAAACGGATGAACGAGGGCAAGAATGTGGGGAGGAATGGACGACTGAACAAATCAGAAAGGAGGTGATTGTTGGCGAACAGTTGAGTGAGAGTGAGCGAATGCAGGTGTGGCAGTTGGCAGGGGAGAAAAGGAGCGTATTGGCCCGAGGAGATGATGACCTCCGTTTAACAAAACTACCTCCCTTCAGGATCCAGTTAACGGATGAGACTCCGATCTACCAAAGGCCAAGACGGTTCTCCCCACCAGTAATGAATGAGATAGAAGAGCAGTGTGAGGAATTAGAGAGAATGGGAGTGATTGAACAGAGCACAAGTCCGTGGAATAGTAGAATAGTGCCTGTGCGGAAACCTGATGGAAGGATTCGCTTGTGTGTGGACTATCGAATGGTGAACGAAAGGACAGTGAAAGACAGGTTTCCGATGTGCTTGATAAATGAAAGTGTATACTCTTTGCATGGAAAGAGGGTGTTTAGTAAATTGGACCTATTGAGGGGATATTACCAGATGCCGGTTGAGCCAGAGTCTCGTCCCATAACTGCTTTCTCCACAGCCAGGAATCATTATATGTTCCGTGCTCTCTCGTTCGGACTTACAGCTGCACCTGCTGCATTTCAGAGAGCAATGAATCGTGTTCTTGGTAAGTTTGCAAGGGAAAATGTCATATGTTTTATAGATGACATTTTGATTATGACAGAGACATTTGAGGAGCACCTGAAGATAATGAGAGAGGTACTGCAAGTGTTGGATGAAGTCGGACTACGAGTGAAACCAAGTAAGTGTGAGTGGTTCAGGGAAAGTGTGGCATTTCTGGGGCACAAGGTGAGTTCGAGTGGTATACGAAAGAGTGGGGAGTATATGGAAAAAGTCAGGGAGTTCCCGAAACCTCGGACAGTTCGTGAACTTAAATCTTTTCTGGGACTTGTAGAGTTTCAGAGGAAATTTATAGCGGGCTGCTCTGGGATTTCGAAACCCCTGACCGAAGTGACTGGAATGAAAGGTAGTACTCAGTTGGTGTGGACGGAGAAGATGAATGAAGCATTTGAGCAATTGAGAGTGGAAGCAGCGAAAGATGTGGAGTTGGCTTATCCGGACCTGAGTGAAGGAGCGAGTTTGCTAGAATTGTATACAGATGCGAGTGGATTTTGTATGGGTGGGTGCTTGTGCCAGTTGCAGGGAGAGGAAGGACAGGAAGGAAGGAGAGTAATTGGGTATGTATCTAAAGCATTCAGTAAGGCAGAGCGAAAGTACAGTACAATTGAGAGAGAACTTGCGGCAATGAGGTTTTGTGTGAAAGCTTTCAAGTCATTTTTGTATGGAATGAAATTTATTTTAAAGACTGATCATCAGCCCTTGGTATATATGGAGAGAATGAAAGTTGTGGATGGAAGAATTGCTAGAACTTTGCTTGAGTTGAGTGAGTTTGATTATAAGATTGAGTATGTGCCAGGGGAGAGGAATTGTATGGCTGACCTGATGTCAAGAATACCTGGGGTGAATGAAAGGTGTGAGAAAGAGGTGGTCGACCCTGAGTATTTGCCAGTGGGAATAGTAAAGTTGCATGAAAGTAGGGGGGGTGGCGACAGTTTGTTTGAAAGTGTATGGTATGGGTTGAAAGATTTGAAATTGGATGGGTTAAAAATGAGAATACCAGGGAGTGTGAATGAATTGCGGACCTTGGTTATGAATGAAGCGATTAAGAAACCAGAAAGGATGGGTGTTTGTAAGGTCCGCAATTATGTACGTGAGCTGAAAGCCATGGGGAGCCCGGGTATTTTTCCTTTTCAAGAGGTCCTCATGGTGGTCAGCTCATTGTTTAGTGTTGAAGTGTATGTGCATTATGGTAATGATTGTCCGATTGTGTATAAAGATGAAAGGATCGAGGAGAAAGGAGCCCTGATTTTGCATTTGCAGTGTATTAGTGGTGTACATTACAATTGGGTGAGTGAAAGGAAGAGGTATAAAAGCATAGTGCCAGGTGAAAATTTGGAAAGGGTTTTGGATGAAGTTAGAGCTGCACAGAGAGAGTCAGAGGGAGAAGGTTGTATGGAAGTAGGTATGTTAGAGGGGCCATGGATGATACGTGACTGTGTGGATGAGGTAGAGCTCAGCCCTTCTGTGGTTCCTGTAAGGGTTCCAGAAGGTCCTATTGAGCTCTACAGGGGTCTTGTGGATACAGGTGCCCAAATCAGTCTGGTGAATGAGCGAGTGTTGTGTGATTTAGATGAAGAGAATGTGCCTGTATCCCGAGAAAGAGTGGGTGTGAGAATACGTGGTATCGGAGGGGGAACAGTCGCGTCACATGAAGCTGTGCAGTTGAGGGTGGGATTAGGTGCATGTAAAGAGGTATGGGAGCACAAGTTCATAGTCTTGAAAGGGGAATCAATGCCCTGGGATTTTCTACTGGGAATTGATTTCCTTGAGAATATGAACTTGAGTGTGGATGTTGGTCAGGGCTCAGTAATGAGAGAAGGAGAACATGTGGTCAGTATGGGAATGTTTCCGAGCACAGGTATAGATGCTGTGTTAGTGGGAGCAATTGAGTTAGAGGTGGAAGACCAGTGTGAAGTGTTGAGAGATGAAGATATTTTAGATATGCAAGAGGGAGATGAGGTGATATGCAAGTTGAGAGAATATGTGTATAATGGTACAGATGTGAGAGAGTGGTCAAAAGAGGTGGAAGAGTATAAAAGGTATGCGAAAAAGTTGGCTGTATGGATGGGAGTGCTATATTATATGAGGGTAAATAAGGTGGGTGAGACAGAGAGTGTGCCAGTGATGACATTTGAGGGTATGGTAGGATTGGTGATTATTACACATAGGATGTATGGGCATGTGGGAAAAAACAAGTTATGGGAATTGATGAAAGGAATGGTTTTCCACCCTAGGCTGGGACTGGTTGTTGCAGAAGTGGCAACTACTTGTGAGAGTTGCCAAAAGCGAAAATACCAGTCCCAGCATAGCCGCCCCCCAGTGCGAAAGATTGAAGTGAAAGAACCGTGGGAGCTTGTGGTGGTTGATATTGTGAGTATGCCGAGAACGAGTAGAGGGAAAGTTGGAATATTAGTAGGGGTCGATCACAAGAGTAAGTTTGTGTATGTTGCTGCGTTAGAGAATAAAACAAGTGAGCATGTTGCGAGAGTGATGAGAGAGAGTATGTTACCAATGATGCTTGGAAGGCCGCGTAAGTGTTTAACAGATAATGGGCCTGAGTTTAGGGGTGCTAGTTTTGAGAGAATGTTGAGTGAGAATGGGATAGAGCATGTTAGAATAACTCCGTATATGTCTGCTTCGAATGGTTTGGCTGAGAGAACGGTGAAAACGATAAGTGAAATGCTGCGTGTATGTATTGGGGAAGGGGCTGAGTGGGATGCTGAGTTGGCAAGAGTTGCCTGGTGCTACAATTCGACATACCACTCAGCCATTCAAACTTCCCCAAGAAGGTATGTGTCTACATTTGGAAGGTTTGTGCAAAAGGATATACGATTAAATGAGAATACATGTGATAGATGGAGAGAGGCTGGTGTGCATTTTCGGTCATTTGGTGTTGGTGAGCTTGTTTTGAAAGAGGTGCATGAGGCTGGAAGAAGGAATGAGTATAAGTTGGCGCAAAAGTTTGAGGGTCCATTTGTGGTGAAAAAGGTATGGGAGAATGGGGTAACGTATGTGATTGAGAGGGAGCAAGAGAATGGACAGTGTGAAGAAGTAAGAGCACATCATCGGCAGTTGCGCAAATGGCGAATACCTCCGGAGTACATCGTATGTCACCCAATGTATGATATGTGTGAGAGGATGGAACAAAAGAAAGCGCTAGAAACCAAGAACATGATGGGAATCCAGGATGAATGGATGGATGCAGATCTGGAGTTCTTGATTGTGTCAAAGCGGGCAAAAAGGAAGAAAAAGGTGAGAAGAAAGGGAATGAAAGGTGAGAAAGCCAGGCAGATAGGTGAAGTATATGAGCTGAAGGATTCCCAGTTGGACTCTGGAACAGCCGCGGGTGAGGCAGAGTTAGAATGGGATGTTCGGGACTTTGGTGGTTCATGGTGCCAGCCTGGTCCATCCGGGGAATTCTCGTTTGAGGGTTTTGGGGTCTCAGACCTTGAGGGCCTTTCTTTTCTGGGATTTTCCGAGGGTGGAGGAGAAGGGAGAAGAAGGGAAATCTTCTTCACTCAGAAGTGGAAAGATTGTGTCAGGGAGGGGGCATTAAGAGTGTGGGATTTACAATTCTTGAGAGTGAAAGGGAAAATGTATGTGAGAGAGAAAGGAGTGTAACTGAGCAAAGTATTGTGACCTTAATGGAAAGTGTGAGGGATGAATGGGGAGTAGATAGAGGTGAAGGAAGTATAAATGAAAGAATGAGGGAGAGAATGAATGTGATTGATTTTTGTGAGGAAGTGAGAATGTTATTGCTTGAGATAGAAGAAAATGTGTTGAATAAAAGCTTAGATGTAGAATTAACAAGTAGTATTAGAGAAGATATTAAAAGTAGATGGGTTAGAATGATAGAGAAAGTGCAACAGTGTTTAGGGAGTGGTGATGGTAATGTAGTATAAAGTATTGGTGTAGTGTTCTGTAGGAAAAAAAAAAAAAATAGTAGTATTGTATGATGTGTGAAAGAGTGAGTGGTTGGAAATTCAACCAGGTGGCAGCCTACATTTTGAGGCCAGAAGCTGGGCTGTGCTTGAAGGAGGAAGGTGCCTGGGTGAGTTCCCAGACCTGCTGATACCTGCCTCTGGTGATTTGCTGCTTTGCAGGTTTCAACCTCATTCCTGGTATTGTAAATAACTATTGTAAATAACTATTGTAAACTATTAAAAAATTAAATTGTAGGTATATTTTTTTAGTATAACGTAAATTATTAAAGAGAAAGTAATTGTTAGCCAGCTGTTAGTCCTAAATATTGAATGTTTGAATGTTTACTGTATTTGTTAAATATAAAGATTATTAAATAACTGAATTATAATTTAAATAAATAAATGATTTATAAAGTAAATTTGTAAATATGTTATTCTTATGATAGCCATGTATGTAATTAATGATTTAAAAGATTTAAAATTGAAAACAATTATTTTTGAAAAAAAAAAAAAAAAAAAAAATTGAAAATTATTTTTTGTAAAAAAAAAAAAAAAAAAAAATAAAAATATATATATATATATATATATATATATATATTTGAAAATTGAAAAAATTATTTTTGGAAAAAAAAGAGGGTATCTATGTAAATAATTTGTTAATAAATATTTTGGTATAAAAATTGTAAGGAAAGGAAGAGAGAACCATATTAGGGTAATATAGTAGGTGTGTAGGCTATATGGCAAGACAGGTGGAAAGGAGCTTGGGGGGGGGAAGATGTGGAGGGTGAACCCTTTCCCCTTTTAGTTCTCAGCCCTTTCCCCCTGGCCTTGATTATTATTATTTATATATTAAATTTCTTTGATTTTTGAATGAAATATTTGTTATAGAAAGGATTTTAATGGTTCTCTCTCTCTTTCCAGCAAACAAATAATGAATAAGAATGATAACTGTTATAAGAAATTAGAAAGATAGTAGTAAACTATTAAGCATTAAGATAATAAATAATAAACATTAAGTACTAAATTTAATATTAGCAAACAAATAAATAAAGAAATAATGTTATAAGATATGTTAATGTTAATATTTTAATGAATGAAAAGACTAAACAATAAGTTATATAAAGAAATGTTAAACTTGTAAACAAGGAATGAGGAATAAAACAGTTTTATTAAATTAGTATGGGAAAAAGAGTGAGAGTTGGACAGTCGCTTGTAAACCCTGTTAGTAAATGAATAATAAAGTACTAAATTGTTAACATTTAACAAACAAACAAACAAATGAAAAGAAGAATAAACAAATTTAGTAAAAGAGACGCTTCTGAGGTTTAAAAGTGTCGGCGTGTGTGTCAAAACTCGAGTTTTGAGAAGTGGAGGGAACCAATTGGCGCATGTGTGGAAATATAAATAATAAAAAATATAGTTTAAGAGGGTAATTTGACAAGAGAAAATAAAGAACATAACAGAGGAAACTAAAGTCAGGCTGGATTTGTCTGAGGCTGAAGACCGTTATTGGACCAAGGGAACTTTAAGTTCTGTTAGGAAGGGGATGCCGGAGATAGTGAACCACTAACAGAAGGAAGCTATTCTGGCAAGTAAGAAACTGTTGGTGGCAGGAGCCAGCAGTCGTGGAATCGGAGGTCTGGGCAGCGAGCCTGGATCCAACAACCCTTCAAGGTAAGCAGCCTGGTTTCGTGGAGTTCTTAAACAAAAGAAAAAATTCTTATTCGTGGTGCGGCCGTTAGGTTACTCCGAATCCCACCACATAAAATAAGTGGCGCCCGAACAGGGACTTCCACTCAGAAAGGTGGGTTGTTTCCTGGTTGGGTTGTATAGAAGAAGAGTGAAAGAGTAGTTGTAGGTTGGGTGTAGTAGTAATAGAGTAGAAGTGAAGTAGGGTAGCATCTTTAGAGATGCCTACCAAGGAGGAGTTAGAAAGGAGGTTCAGGGAGATAGAGGAGGCATTAGAGGTAGAAAAGGCTAGGAACCATCAGTTAGAGTTACAGAAGGCAGAATTAGAGAATGTTTTGGGGAAATTACAAAGTAGATTAGAGGAACAGAGTAAAGAATTAGTAGTTTGTCGTCAAGAGATGGAAGAAAGATGACTGAGAGTAAGAAAGAGATGGATGATGGGTTAAAGGCAATGGTTAAGAGAGTGAGTGAGTTGGAGGGCAAGCTTGATGGGAAAGTGAAAAAGGAAGGGAAAGGGGGTTTTGAAGGGGAAAATAGTAAGGGTGTTGGTAGTAAGAAAGGGGCACGTCTAAAGGATGTAGCAGTAGGGGGCCTGGAAGGAGAAGGGAGTGAAAGCGTGAGTGAGGGGAAAGAAGAAAGACCTTACAAGGTGATGGTGCATTCCACCCCTAAGGAGGGTAAGAAGAAGCTTGAGGGTGAGGATCAGAGGGAGAAAGGTAAGAGGATGGAAGGGCAGGCTAAGAGGGGCAAGGCGGGAATGAAGGGGGCTCGGAGGGCATCTGGTAAGAGGGCTTCTCGGAAGGTTCAACGCTGCGTTAGCGCAGATGACTCCCTCTATTCCAGCATTGAGGACAGTATGTGTGAGAGTGAGACTGAAACTGAGTGTGATACGAGTGAGGGTGTAAGAGTGCATAAGGGAATCTTAATTAGGGAGATTCCGAAGGTTGCAAAATTTAATGTTTATAGTGGGAGAGATGTACAAGAGTTTTTGAAAGAGTATGAACGTTATTGTAAGAGCAAGTATCCAGACGCTCCTGAGTATTGGGTGAAAGAGATGGGTGACTGTTTGGAAGGTAGGTTGCTAGAGTTTTACAATGTTGTTGTAAATTCAGGAGTGCCTGTGAAGTATGAGGTGTTAAGGGAGAGATTGGTGGAGCAAGTGTTAAGAATAAGAGGGGGTGTGAAATATCGAAAGAAGGATGATTTTGAGAGAGCAAGGATGCAGAAGGGGGAGAGTATTGATTTGTATGCATATAGACTTGAAACTTTGGCGAGAAAGAAATTTGGAGATGATGGGATAGATGAGAATAAAAGGTTGGTAAGAAAGTTGATTGAGACAGTACCTGAGAGTGTGAGAGAGTTTTTGAATGTTAAGAGGAAAGTGTGTGTAAGAGTGAGAGGGACACGTTTGAAGTGGCATGAAATCTTGGAATTGTTAGAGGACCGAGTGTATGAGAGTGGGATTGTGCGTAATAGGGACAGTGAATGGGGACAGTGATGAGGGAGGAACAAGTACCTGTGTTTCCTAGTTATGCGGACGCATTAAGAAATACTAGGCCAGGTCACCCTCCAGTTAGCCAAGCATCCATGGCCCAAAA
Organism: Bathynomus jamesi; assembly: GCA_023014485.1. Lineage (NCBI taxonomy): Eukaryota > Metazoa > Arthropoda > Malacostraca > Isopoda > Cirolanidae > Bathynomus > Bathynomus jamesi. The sequence goes on from JAJOZX010005263.1 coordinate 349,764, forward strand.
CCCAATGGAAATGCTGGCTAACTTTGTGAACGAATTCACAAGGGTGTATGGAGGGTCGGCCATGCAACAACCAGGGCCTCCTCCCACATCGGGTCCCAGAATGAATGGTCCGATGCTGGGGCAAACGTATAGAAGGCAAGGGCTTCAAGGCCAGTCAACAATGAATGTCAACAATGAATGAGCAAAGAGGGCCAGTGAATGGAGGGAATATGGGGAATGTGAGAGGGTGTGCATATTGCGGTAGAGGGGGACATAGTATAGAGACCTGTAGAAGAAGAGTGGGTGCGTGTTTTGCATGTGGGCAGATGGGACACATGGCGTATGAATGCAGAACACCTGGGTATGAATGTAGGGCATGTGGGAACTTTGGGCATATTGCCCGGTTCTGTCAAGCCCAACAGCAGGGTGCTCCAGCACCAGCAGGAGGGAGTCCTGTCTCTCATGCAGGAAATCGGCCAGTGTCAGCCATGCCAGCTCCTCAACCTCAGAGGCAGGGCCCTCAAGGGGGTGCTGTCACTGGAAATGGCGAGGCTGGTCCCAGTACGGGAAACGCATAGGGCAGGGGCCTCTCATTGGGGTTGGGGTCCCTGCTTCTCTGAATGATGAATGTGTATTTGAGGCATTATCAGGATGGTGTCAAGTGAATAAGGAAGTGAGAGCGAGTGAGAAAAAGGCAGAGTGTATGGTTATTCCTGTTGAATGGGGAGGGAGTGTATGGAGGGCATTAGTGGATACAGGATGTTCACCTAATTTAATAAGTAAGCAAGGAATTGGATGTTTGTGTAAAGAGAATGAATTAGGAAGAGTGAATTGGGGAGTAACTGGGGAAATTAAAGGGGTTGGGAACATCCCAGTACGAGTATTGGGAGAGGTGCAGATTAAAGTGAAAGTGATGGGGTGTGAAATGGAAGAATGTGTGCTTTATGTGGTTGATAAGGAGAGTGAAAAGTATGACATGATTCTGGGGTATGAGTTTTTGAAAAAGAACCGATTGGTGATCCATCCTGCTAGACGTATGATTGAGTGGAAGAATGAGTTGGGTAAGTGTGAATTCTATGTGGGGAGAAGTAATCGGATTGGATGAGGGTAATAAAAGGGTATGAGGTGAGAGCATCTGAGAGTGTAAATCTGGAAAAAGGAACCCCAGCATTGGTGCATGTTGAGTGGCCAGTGAGTGATAATAGAAGAAAAAGGCAGGGAAGCATGATTTTTGTGAATGGTATGGATGCATCCTATAAAGTGAAAAGAGTTGGGCATGTGTATGATGGTATAATTGATGAGAGTAACCCATGGATTTGTGTGCAAGCTAGGGAAGATGGGGGTGCATGGCGAAAGAGAATAAATGAGGGGGATGTGATAGGGAGAGCGTATACAGTGATTGAGGAATTATGTGAGGAGGGAGAAAATGGAATACAAATGGATGAACGAGGGCAAGAATGTGGGGAGGAATGGACGACTGAACAAATCAGAAAGGAGGTGATTGTTGGCGAACAGTTGAGTGAGAGTGAGCGAATGCAGGTGTGGCAGTTGGCAGGGGAGAAAAGGAGCGTATTGGCCCGAGGAGATGATGACCTCCGTTTAACAAAACTACCTCCCTTCAGGATCCAGTTAACGGATGAGACTCCGATCTACCAAAGGCCAAGACGGTTCTCCCCACCAGTAATGAATGAGATAGAAGAGCAGTGTGAGGAATTAGAGAGAATGGGAGTGATTGAACAGAGCACAAGTCCGTGGAATAGTAGAATAGTGCCTGTGCGGAAACCTGATGGAAGGATTCGCTTGTGTGTGGACTATCGAATGGTGAACGAAAGGACAGTGAAAGACAGGTTTCCGATGTGCTTGATAAATGAAAGTGTATACTCTTTGCATGGAAAGAGGGTGTTTAGTAAATTGGACCTATTGAGGGGATATTACCAGATGCCGGTTGAGCCAGAGTCTCGTCCCATAACTGCTTTCTCCACAGCCAGGAATCATTATATGTTCCGTGCTCTCTCGTTCGGACTTACAGCTGCACCTGCTGCATTTCAGAGAGCAATGAATCGTGTTCTTGGTAAGTTTGCAAGGGAAAATGTCATATGTTTTATAGATGACATTTTGATTATGACAGAGACATTTGAGGAGCACCTGAAGATAATGAGAGAGGTACTGCAAGTGTTGGATGAAGTCGGACTACGAGTGAAACCAAGTAAGTGTGAGTGGTTCAGGGAAAGTGTGGCATTTCTGGGGCACAAGGTGAGTTCGAGTGGTATACGAAAGAGTGGGGAGTATATGGAAAAAGTCAGGGAGTTCCCGAAACCTCGGACAGTTCGTGAACTTAAATCTTTTCTGGGACTTGTAGAGTTTCAGAGGAAATTTATAGCGGGCTGCTCTGGGATTTCGAAACCCCTGACCGAAGTGACTGGAATGAAAGGTAGTACTCAGTTGGTGTGGACGGAGAAGATGAATGAAGCATTTGAGCAATTGAGAGTGGAAGCAGCGAAAGATGTGGAGTTGGCTTATCCGGACCTGAGTGAAGGAGCGAGTTTGCTAGAATTGTATACAGATGCGAGTGGATTTTGTATGGGTGGGTGCTTGTGCCAGTTGCAGGGAGAGGAAGGACAGGAAGGAAGGAGAGTAATTGGGTATGTATCTAAAGCATTCAGTAAGGCAGAGCGAAAGTACAGTACAATTGAGAGAGAACTTGCGGCAATGAGGTTTTGTGTGAAAGCTTTCAAGTCATTTTTGTATGGAATGAAATTTATTTTAAAGACTGATCATCAGCCCTTGGTATATATGGAGAGAATGAAAGTTGTGGATGGAAGAATTGCTAGAACTTTGCTTGAGTTGAGTGAGTTTGATTATAAGATTGAGTATGTGCCAGGGGAGAGGAATTGTATGGCTGACCTGATGTCAAGAATACCTGGGGTGAATGAAAGGTGTGAGAAAGAGGTGGTCGACCCTGAGTATTTGCCAGTGGGAATAGTAAAGTTGCATGAAAGTAGGGGGGGTGGCGACAGTTTGTTTGAAAGTGTATGGTATGGGTTGAAAGATTTGAAATTGGATGGGTTAAAAATGAGAATACCAGGGAGTGTGAATGAATTGCGGACCTTGGTTATGAATGAAGCGATTAAGAAACCAGAAAGGATGGGTGTTTGTAAGGTCCGCAATTATGTACGTGAGCTGAAAGCCATGGGGAGCCCGGGTATTTTTCCTTTTCAAGAGGTCCTCATGGTGGTCAGCTCATTGTTTAGTGTTGAAGTGTATGTGCATTATGGTAATGATTGTCCGATTGTGTATAAAGATGAAAGGATCGAGGAGAAAGGAGCCCTGATTTTGCATTTGCAGTGTATTAGTGGTGTACATTACAATTGGGTGAGTGAAAGGAAGAGGTATAAAAGCATAGTGCCAGGTGAAAATTTGGAAAGGGTTTTGGATGAAGTTAGAGCTGCACAGAGAGAGTCAGAGGGAGAAGGTTGTATGGAAGTAGGTATGTTAGAGGGGCCATGGATGATACGTGACTGTGTGGATGAGGTAGAGCTCAGCCCTTCTGTGGTTCCTGTAAGGGTTCCAGAAGGTCCTATTGAGCTCTACAGGGGTCTTGTGGATACAGGTGCCCAAATCAGTCTGGTGAATGAGCGAGTGTTGTGTGATTTAGATGAAGAGAATGTGCCTGTATCCCGAGAAAGAGTGGGTGTGAGAATACGTGGTATCGGAGGGGGAACAGTCGCGTCACATGAAGCTGTGCAGTTGAGGGTGGGATTAGGTGCATGTAAAGAGGTATGGGAGCACAAGTTCATAGTCTTGAAAGGGGAATCAATGCCCTGGGATTTTCTACTGGGAATTGATTTCCTTGAGAATATGAACTTGAGTGTGGATGTTGGTCAGGGCTCAGTAATGAGAGAAGGAGAACATGTGGTCAGTATGGGAATGTTTCCGAGCACAGGTATAGATGCTGTGTTAGTGGGAGCAATTGAGTTAGAGGTGGAAGACCAGTGTGAAGTGTTGAGAGATGAAGATATTTTAGATATGCAAGAGGGAGATGAGGTGATATGCAAGTTGAGAGAATATGTGTATAATGGTACAGATGTGAGAGAGTGGTCAAAAGAGGTGGAAGAGTATAAAAGGTATGCGAAAAAGTTGGCTGTATGGATGGGAGTGCTATATTATATGAGGGTAAATAAGGTGGGTGAGACAGAGAGTGTGCCAGTGATGACATTTGAGGGTATGGTAGGATTGGTGATTATTACACATAGGATGTATGGGCATGTGGGAAAAAACAAGTTATGGGAATTGATGAAAGGAATGGTTTTCCACCCTAGGCTGGGACTGGTTGTTGCAGAAGTGGCAACTACTTGTGAGAGTTGCCAAAAGCGAAAATACCAGTCCCAGCATAGCCGCCCCCCAGTGCGAAAGATTGAAGTGAAAGAACCGTGGGAGCTTGTGGTGGTTGATATTGTGAGTATGCCGAGAACGAGTAGAGGGAAAGTTGGAATATTAGTAGGGGTCGATCACAAGAGTAAGTTTGTGTATGTTGCTGCGTTAGAGAATAAAACAAGTGAGCATGTTGCGAGAGTGATGAGAGAGAGTATGTTACCAATGATGCTTGGAAGGCCGCGTAAGTGTTTAACAGATAATGGGCCTGAGTTTAGGGGTGCTAGTTTTGAGAGAATGTTGAGTGAGAATGGGATAGAGCATGTTAGAATAACTCCGTATATGTCTGCTTCGAATGGTTTGGCTGAGAGAACGGTGAAAACGATAAGTGAAATGCTGCGTGTATGTATTGGGGAAGGGGCTGAGTGGGATGCTGAGTTGGCAAGAGTTGCCTGGTGCTACAATTCGACATACCACTCAGCCATTCAAACTTCCCCAAGAAGGTATGTGTCTACATTTGGAAGGTTTGTGCAAAAGGATATACGATTAAATGAGAATACATGTGATAGATGGAGAGAGGCTGGTGTGCATTTTCGGTCATTTGGTGTTGGTGAGCTTGTTTTGAAAGAGGTGCATGAGGCTGGAAGAAGGAATGAGTATAAGTTGGCGCAAAAGTTTGAGGGTCCATTTGTGGTGAAAAAGGTATGGGAGAATGGGGTAACGTATGTGATTGAGAGGGAGCAAGAGAATGGACAGTGTGAAGAAGTAAGAGCACATCATCGGCAGTTGCGCAAATGGCGAATACCTCCGGAGTACATCGTATGTCACCCAATGTATGATATGTGTGAGAGGATGGAACAAAAGAAAGCGCTAGAAACCAAGAACATGATGGGAATCCAGGATGAATGGATGGATGCAGATCTGGAGTTCTTGATTGTGTCAAAGCGGGCAAAAAGGAAGAAAAAGGTGAGAAGAAAGGGAATGAAAGGTGAGAAAGCCAGGCAGATAGGTGAAGTATATGAGCTGAAGGATTCCCAGTTGGACTCTGGAACAGCCGCGGGTGAGGCAGAGTTAGAATGGGATGTTCGGGACTTTGGTGGTTCATGGTGCCAGCCTGGTCCATCCGGGGAATTCTCGTTTGAGGGTTTTGGGGTCTCAGACCTTGAGGGCCTTTCTTTTCTGGGATTTTCCGAGGGTGGAGGAGAAGGGAGAAGAAGGGAAATCTTCACTCAGAAGTGGAAAGATTGTGTCAGGGAGGGGGCATTAAGAGTGTGGGATTTACAATTCTTGAGAGTGAAAGGGAAAATGTATGTGAGAGAGAAAGGAGTGTAACTGAGCAAAGTATTGTGACCTTAATGGAAAGTGTGAGGGATGAATGGGGAGTAGATAGAGGTGAAGGAAGTATAAATGAAAGAATGAGGGAGAGAATGAATGTGATTGATTTTTGTGAGGAAGTGAGAATGTTATTGCTTGAGATAGAAGAAAATGTGTTGAATAAAAGCTTAGATGTAGAATTAACAAGTAGTATTAGAGAAGATATTAAAAGTAGATGGGTTAGAATGATAGAGAAAGTGCAACAGTGTTTAGGGAGTGGTGATGGTAATGTAGTATAAAGTATTGGTGTAGTGTTCTGTAGGAAAAAAAAAAAAAAAATAGTAGTATTGTATGATGTGTGAAAGAGTGAGTGGTTGGAAATTCAACCAGGTGGCAGCCTACATTTTGAGGCCAGAAGCTGGGCTGTGCTTGAAGGAGGAAGGTGCCTGGGTGAGTTCCCAGACCTGCTGATACCTGCCTCTGGTGATTTGCTGCTTTGCAGGTTTCAACCTCATTCCTGGTATTGTAAATAACTATTGTAAATAACTATTGTAAATAACTATTAAAAAATTAAATTGTAGGTATATTTTTTTAGTATAACGTAAATTATTAAAGAGAAAGTAATTGTTAGCCAGCTGTTAGTCCTAAATATTGAATGTTTGAATGTTTACTGTATTTGTTAAATATAAAGATTATTAAATAACTGAATTATAATTTAAATAAATAAATGATTTATAAAGTAAATTTGTAAATATGTTATTCTTATGATAGCCATGTATGTAATTAATGATTTAAAAGATTTAAAATTGAAAACAATTATTTTTGAAAAAAAAAAAAAAAAAAAAAAAAATTGAAAATTATTTTTGTAAAAAAAAAAAAAAAAATATATATATATATATATTTGAAAATTGAAAAAATTATTTTTCGGAAAAAAAAGAGGGTATCTATGTAAATAATTTGTTAATAAATATTTTGGTATAAAAATTGTAAGGAAAGGAAGAGAGAACCATATTAGGGTAATATAGTAGGTGTGTAGGCTATATGGCAAGACAGGTGGAAAGGAGCTTGGGGGGGGGAAGATGTGGAGGGTGAACCCTTTCCCCTTTTAGTTCTCAGCCCTTTCCCCCTGGCCTTGATTATTATTATTTATATATTAAATTTCTTTGATTTTTGAATGAAATATTTGTTATAGAAAGGATTTTAATGGTTCTCTCTCTCTTTCCAGCAAACAAATAATGAATAAGAATGATAACTGTTATAAGAAATTAGAAAGATAGTAGTAAACTATTAAGCATTAAGATAATAAATAATAAACATTAAGTACTAAATATTAATATTAGCAAACAAATAAATAAAGAAATAATGTTATAAGATATGTTAATGTTAATATTTTAATGAATGAAAAGACTAAACAATAAGTTATATAAAGAAATGTTAAACTTGTAAACAAGGAATGAGGAATAAAACAGTTTTATTAAATTAGTATGGGAAAAAGAGTGAGAGTTGGACAGTCGCTTTTAAACCCTGTTAGTAAATGAATAATAAAGTACTAAATTGTTAATTTAAAACAAACAAACAAATGAAAAGAAGAATAAACAAATTTAGTAAAAGAGACGCTTCTGAGGTTTAAAAGTGTCGGCGTGTGTGTCAAAACTCGAGTTTTGAGAAGTGGAGGGAACCAATTGGCGCATGTGTGGAAATATAAATAATAAAAAATATAGTTTAAGAGGGTAATTTGACAAGAGAAAATAAAGAACATAACAGAGGAAACTAAAGTCAGGCTGGATTTGTCTGAGGCTGAAGACCGTTATTGGACCAAGGGAACTTTAAGTTCTGTTAGGAAGGGGATGCCGGAGATAGTGAACCACTAACAGAAGGAAGCTATTCTGGCAAGTAAGAAACTGTTGGTGGCAGGAGCCAGCAGTCGTGGAATCGGAGGTCTGGGCAGCGAGCCTGGATCCAACAACCCTTCAAGGTAAGCAGCCTGGTTTCGTGGAGTTCTTAAACAAAAGAAAAAATTCTTATTCGTGGTGCGGCCGTTAGGTTACTCCGAATCCCACCACATAAAATAAGTGGCGCCCGAACAGGGACTTCCACTCAGAAAGGTGGGTTGTTTCCTGGTTGGGTTGTATAGAAGAAGAGTGAAAGAGTAGTTGTAGGTTGGGTGTAGTAGTAATAGAGTAGAAGTGAAGTAGGGTAGCATCTTTAGAGATGCCTACCAAGGAGGAGTTAGAAAGGAGGTTCAGGGAGATAGAGGAGGCATTAGAGGTAGAAAAGGCTAGGAACCATCAGTTAGAGTTACAGAAGGCAGAATTAGAGAATGTTTTGGGGAAATTACAAGTAGATTAGAGGAACAGAGTAAAGAATTAGTAGTTTGTCGTCAAGAGATGGAAGAAAGATGACTGAGAGTAAGAAAGAGATGGATGATGGGTTAAAGGCAATGGTTAAGAGAGTGAGTGAGTTGGAGGGCAAGCTTGATGGGAAAGTGAAAAAGGAAGGGAAAGGGGGTTTTGAAGGGGAAAATAGTAAGGGTGTTGGTAGTAAGAAAGGGGCACGTCTAAAGGATGTAGCAGTAGGGGGCCTGGAAGGAGAAGGGAGTGAAAGCGTGAGTGAGGGGAAAGAAGAAAGACCTTACAAGGTGATGGTGCATTCCACCCCTAAGGAGGGTAAGAAGAAGCTTGAGGGTGAGGATCAGAGGGAGAAAGGTAAGAGGATGGAAGGGCAGGCTAAGAGGGGCAAGGCGGGAATGAAGGGGGCTCGGAGGGCATCTGGTAAGAGGGCTTCTCGGAAGGTTCAACGCTGCGTTAGCGCAGATGACTCCCTCTATTCCAGCATTGAGGACAGTATGTGTGAGAGTGAGACTGAAACTGAGTGTGATACGAGTGAGGGTGTAAGAGTGCATAAGGGAATCTTAATTAGGGAGATTCCGAAGGTTGCAAAATTTAATGTTTATAGTGGGAGAGATGTACAAGAGTTTTTGAAAGAGTATGAACGTTATTGTAAGAGCAAGTATCCAGACGCTCCTGAGTATTGGGTGAAAGAGATGGGTGACTGTTTGGAAGGTAGGTTGCTAGAGTTTTACAATGTTGTTGTAAATTCAGGAGTGCCTGTGAAGTATGAGGTGTTAAGGGAGAGATTGGTGGAGCAAGTGTTAAGAATAAGAGGGGGTGTGAAATATCGAAAGAAGGATGATTTTGAGAGAGCAAGGATGCAGAAGGGGGAGAGTATTGATTTGTATGCATATAGACTTGAAACTTTGGCGAGAAAGAAATTTGGAGATGATGGGATAGATGAGAATAAAAGGTTGGTAAGAAAGTTGATTGAGACAGTACCTGAGAGTGTGAGAGAGTTTTTGAATGTTAAGAGGAAAGGTGTGTAAGAGTGAGAGGGACACGTTTGAAGTGGCATGAAATCTTGGAATTGTTAGAGGACCGAGTGTATGAGAGTGGATTGTGCGTAATAGGGACAGCGAATGGGGACAGTGATGAGGGAGGAACAAGTACCTGTGTTTCCTAGTTATGCGGACGCATTAAGAAATACTAGGCCAGGTCACCCTCCAGTTAGCCAAGCATCCATGGCCCAAAACCCAATGGAAATGCTGGCTAACTTTGTGAACGAATTCACAAGGGTGTATGGAGGGTCGGCCATGCAACAACCAGGGCCTCCTCCCACATCGGGTCCCAGAATGAATGGTCCGATGCTGGGGCAAACGTATAGAAGGCAAGGGCTTCAAGGCCAGTCAACAATGATGTCAACAATGAATGAGCAAAGAGGGCCAGTGAATGGAGGGAATATGGGGAATGTGAGAGGGTGTGCATATTGCGGTAGAGGGGGACATAGTATAGAGACCTGTAGAAGAAGAGTGGGTGCGTGTTTTGCATGTGGGCAGATGGGACACATGGCGTATGAATGCAGAACACCTGGGTATGAATGTAGGGCATGTGGGAACTTTGGGCATATTGCCCGGTTCTGTCAAGCCCAATAGCAGGGTGCTCCAGCACCAGCAGGAGGGAGTCCTGTCTCATGCAGGAAATCGGCCAGTGTCAGCCATGCCAGCTCCTCAACCTCAGAGGCAGGGCCCTCAAGGGGCGCTGTCACTGGAAATGGCGAGGCTGGTCCCAGTACGGAAACGCATAGGGCAGGGGCCTCTCGTTGGGGTTGGGGTCCCTGTCTCTGAATGATGAATGTGTATTTGAGGCATTATCAGGATGGTGTCAAGTGAATAAGGAAGTGAGAGCGAGTGAGAAAAAGCAGAGTGTATGGTTATTCCTGTTGAATGGGGAGGGAGTGTATGGAGGGCATTAGTGGATACAGGATGTTCACCTAATTTAATAAGTAAGCAAGGAATTGGATGTTTGTGTAAAGAGAATGAATTAGGAAGAGTGAATTGGGGAGTAACTGGGGAAATTAAAGGGGTTGGGAACATCCCAGTACGAGTGTTGGGAGAGGTGCAGATTAAAGTGAAAGTGATGGGGTGTGAAATGGAAGAATGTGTGCTTTATGTGGTTGATAAGGAGAGTGAAAAGTATGACATGATTCTGGGTATGAGTTTTTGAAAAAGAACCGATTGGTGATCCATCCTGCTAGACGTATGATTGAGTGGAAGAATGAGTTGGGTAAGTGTGAATTCTATGTGGGGAGAAGTAAATCGGATTGGATGAGGGTAATAAAAGGGTATGAGGTGAGAGCATCTGAGAGTGTAAATCTGGAAAAAGGAACCCCAGCATTGGTGCATGTTGAGTGGCCAGTGAGTGATAATAGAAGAAAAAGGCAGGGAAGCATGATTTTTGTGAATGGTATGGATGCATCCTATAAAGTGAAAAGAGTTGGGCATGTGTATGATGGTATAATTGATGAGAGTAACCCATGGATTTGTGTGCAAGCTAGGGAAGATGGGGGTGCATGGCGAAAGAGAATAAATGAGGGGGATGTGATAGGGAGAGCGTATACAGTGATTGAGGAATTATGTGAGGGAGAAAATGGAATACAAATGGATGAACGAGGGCAAGAATGTGGGGAGGAATGGACGACTGAACAAATCAGAAAGGAGGTGATGTTGTTGGCGAACAGTGAGTGAGAGTGAGCGAATGCAGGTGTGGCAGTTGGCAGGGGAGAAAAGGAGCGTATTGGCCGAGGAGATGATGACCTCCATTTAACAAAACTACCTCCCTTCAGGATCCAGTTAACGGATGAGACTCCGATCTACCAAAGGCCAAGACGGTTCTCCCCACCAGTAATGAATGAGATAGAAGAGCAGTGTGAGGAATTAGAGAGAATGGGAGTGATTGAACAGAGCACAAGTCCGTGGAATAGTAGAATAGTGCCTGTGCGGAAACCTGATGGAAGGATTCGCTTGTGTGTGGACTATCGAATGGTGAACGAAAGGACAGTGAAAGACAGGTTTCCGATGTGCTTGATAAATGAAAGTGTATACTCTTTGCATGGAAAGAGGGTGTTTAGTAAATTGGACCTATTGAGGGGATATTACCAGATGTCGGTTGAGCCAGAGTCTCGTCCCATAACTGCTTTTTCCACAGCCAGGAATCATTATATGTTTCGCTCTCTCATTCGGACTTACAGCTGCACCTGCTGCATTTCAGAGAGCAATGAATCGTGTTCTTGGTAAGTTTGCAAGGGAAAATGTCATCTGTTTTATAGATGACATTTTGATTATGACAGAGACATTTGAGGAGCACCTGAAGATAATGAGAGAGGTACTGCAAGTGTTGGATGAAGTCGGACTACGAGTGAAACCAAGTAAGTGTGAGTGGTTCAGGGAAAGTGTGGCATTTCTGGGGCACAAGGTGAGTTCGAGTGGTATACGAAAGAGTGGGGAGTATATGGAAAAAGTCAGGGAGTTCCCGAAACCTCGGACAGTTCGTGAACTTAAATCTTTTCTGGGACTTGTAGAGTTTCAGAGGAAATTTATCGCGGGCTGCTCTGGGATTTCGAAACCCCTGACCGAAGTGACTGGAATGAAAGGTAGTACTCAGTTGGGTGGACGGAGAAGATGAATGAAGCGTTTGAGCAATTGAGAGTGGAAGCAGCGAAAGATGTGGAGTTGGCTTATCCGGACCTGAGTGAAGGAGCGAGTTTGCTAGAATTGTATACAGATGCGAGTGGATTTTGTATGGGTGGGTGCTTGTGCCAGTTGCAGGGAGAGGAAGGACAGGAAGGAAGGAGAGTAATTGGGTATGTATCTAAAGCATTTAGTAAGGCAGAGCGAAAGTACAGTACAATTGAGAGAGAACTTGCGGCAATGAGGTTTTGTGTGAAAGCTTTCAAGTCATTTTGTATGGAATGAAATTATTTTAAAGACTGATCATCAGCCCTTGGTATATATGGAGAGAATGAAAGTTGTTGTGGATGGAAGAATTGCTAGAACTTTGCTTGAGTTGAGTGAGTTTGATTATAAGATTGAGTATGTGCCAGGGGAGAGGAATTGTATGGCTGACCTGATGTCAAGAATACCTGGGGTGAATGAAAGGTGTGAGAAAGAGGTGGTCGACCCTGAGTATTTGCCAGTGGGAATAGTAAAGTTGCATGAAAGTAGGGGGGGTGGCGACAGTTTGTTTGAAAGTGTATGGTATGGGTTGAAAGATTTGAAATTGGATGGGTTAAAAATGAGAATACCAGGGAGTGTGAATGAATTGCGGACCTTGGTTATGAATGAAGCGATTAAGAAACCAGAAAGGATGGGTGTTTGTAAGGTCCGCAATTATGTACGTGAGCTGAAAGCCATGGGGAGCCCGGGTATTTTTCCTTTTCAAGAGGTCCTCATGGTGGTCAGCTCATTGTTTAGTGTTGAAGTGTATGTGCATTATGGTAATGATTGTCCGATTGTGTATAAAGATGAAAGGATCGAGGAGAAAGGAGCCCTGATTTTGCATTTGCAGTGTATTAGTGGTGTACATTACAATTGGGTGAGTGAAAGGAAGAGGTATAAAAGCATAGTGCCAGGTGAAAATTTGGAAAGGGTTTTGGATGAAGTTAGAGCTGCACAGAGAGAGTCAGAGGGAGAAGGTTGTATGGAAGTAGGTATGTTAGAGGGGCCATGGATGATACGTGACTGTGTGGATGAGGTAGAGCTCAGCCCTTCTGTGGTTCCTGTAAGGGTTCCAGAAGGTCCTATTGAGCTCTACAGGGGTCTTGTGGATACAGGTGCCCAAATCAGTCTGGTGAATGAGCGAGTGTTGTGTGATTTAGATGAAGAGAATGTGCCTGTATCCCGAGAAAGAGTGGGTGTGAGAATACGTGGTATCGGAGGGGGAACAGTCGCGTCACATGAAGCTGTGCAGTTGAGGGTGGGATTAGGTGCATGTAAAGAGGTATGGGAGCACAAGTTCATAGTCTTGAAAGGGGAATCAATGCCCTGGGATTTTCTACTGGGAATTGATTTCCTTGAGAATATGAACTTGAGTGTGGATGTTGGTCAGGGCTCAGTAATGAGAGAAGGAGAACATGTGGTCAGTATGGGAATGTTTCCGAGCACAGGTATAGATGCTGTGTTAGTGGGAGCAATTGAGTTAGAGGTGGAAGACCAGTGTGAAGTGTTGAGAGATGAAGATATTTTAGATATGCAAGAGGGAGATGAGGTGATATGCAAGTTGAGAGAATATGTGTATAATGGTACAGATGTGAGAGAGTGGTCAAAAGAGGTGGAAGAGTATAAAAGGTATGCGAAAAAGTTGGCTGTATGGATGGGAGTGCTATATTATATGAGGGTAAATAAGGTGGGTGAGACAGAGAGTGTGCCAGTGATGACATTTGAGGGTATGGTAGGATTGGTGATTATTACACATAGGATGTATGGGCATGTGGGAAAAAACAAGTTATGGGAATTGATGAAAGGAATGGTTTTCCACCCTAGGCTGGGACTGGTTGTTGCAGAAGTGGCAACTACTTGTGAGAGTTGCCAAAAGCGAAAATACCAGTCCCAGCATAGCCGCCCCCCAGTGCGAAAGATTGAAGTGAAAGAACCGTGGGAGCTTGTGGTGGTTGATATTGTGAGTATGCCGAGAACGAGTAGAGGGAAAGTTGGAATATTAGTAGGGGTCGATCACAAGAGTAAGTTTGTGTATGTTGCTGCGTTAGAGAATAAAACAAGTGAGCATGTTGCGAGAGTGATGAGAGAGAGTATGTTACCAATGATGCTTGGAAGGCCGCGTAAGTGTTTAACAGATAATGGGCCTGAGTTTAGGGGTGCTAGTTTTGAGAGAATGTTGAGTGAGAATGGGATAGAGCATGTTAGAATAACTCCGTATATGTCTGCTTCGAATGGTTTGGCTGAGAGAACGGTGAAAACGATAAGTGAAATGCTGCGTGTATGTATTGGGAAGGGGCTGAGTGGGATGCTGAGTTGGCAAGATTGCCTGGTGCTACAATTCGACATACCACTCAGCCATTCAAACTTCCCCAAGAAGGTATGTGTCTACATTTGGAAGGTTTGTGCAAAAGGATATACGATTAAATGAGAATACATGTGATAGATGGAGAGAGGCTGGTGTGCATTTTCGGTCATTTGGTGTTGGTGAGCTTGTTTTGAAAGAGGTGCATGAGGCTGGAAGAAGGAATGAGTATAAGTTGGCGCAAAAGTTTGAGGGTCCATTTGTGGTGAAAAAGGTATGGGAGAATGGGGTAACGTATGTGATTGAGAGGGAGCAAGAGAATGGACAGTGTGAAGAAGTAAGAGCACATCATCGGCAGTTGCGCAAATGGCGAATACCTCCGGAGTACATCGTATGTCACCCAATGTATGATATGTGTGAGAGGATGGAACAAAAGAAAGCGCTAGAAACCAAGAACATGATGGGAATCCAGGATGAATGGATGGATGCAGATCTGGAGTTCTTGATTGTGTCAAAGCGGGCAAAAAGGAAGAAAAAGGTGAGAAGAAAGGGAATGAAAGGTGAGAAAGCCAGGCAGATAGGTGAAGTATATGAGCTGAAGGATTCCCAGTTGGACTCTGGAACAGCCGCGGGTGAGGCAGAGTTAGAATGGGATGTTCGGGACTTTGGTGGTTCATGGTGCCAGCCTGGTCCATCCGGGGAATTCTCGTTTGAGGGTTTTGGGGTCTCAGACCTTGAGGGCCTTTCTTTTCTGGGATTTTCCGAGGGTGGAGGAGAAGGGAGAAGAAGGGAAATCTTCTTCACTCAGAAGTGGAAAGATTGTGTCAGGGAGGGGGCATTAAGAGTGTGGGATTTACAATTCTTGAGAGTGAGAGTGAAAGGGAAAATGTATGTGAGAGAGAAAGGAGTGTAACTGAGCAAAGTATTGTGACCTTAATGGAAAGTGTGAGGGATGAATGGGGAGTAGATAGAGGTGAAGGAAGTATAAATGAAAGAATGAGGGAGAGAATGAATGTGATTGATTTTTGTGAGGAAGTGAGAATGTTATTGCTTGAGATAGAAGAAAATGTGTTGAATAAAAGCTTAGATGTAGAATTAACAAGTAGTATTAGAGAAGATATTAAAAGTAGATGGGTTAGAATGATAGAGAAAGTGCAACAGTGTTTAGGGAGTGGTGATGGTAATGTAGTATAAAGTATTGGTGTAGTGTTCTGTAGGAAAAAAAAAAAAAATAGTAGTATTGTATGATGTGTGAAAGAGTGAGTGGTTGGAAATTCAACCAGGTGGCAGCCTACATTTTGAGGCCAGAAGCTGGGCTGTGCTTGAAGGAGGAAGGTGCCTGGGTGAGTTCCCAGACCTGCTGATACCTGCCTCTGGTGATTTGCTGCTTTGCAGGTTTCAACCTCATTCCTGGTATTGTAAATAACTATTGTAAATAACTATTGTAAATAACTATTAAAAAATTAAATTGTAGGTATATTTTTTTAGTATAACGTAAATTATTAAAGAGAAAGTAATTGTTAGCCAGCTGTTAGTCCTAAATATTGAATGTTTGAATGTTTACTGTATTTGTTAAATATAAAGATTATTAAATAACTGAATTATAATTTAAATAAATAAATGATTTATAAAGTAAATTTGTAAATATGTTATTCTTATGATAGCCATGTATGTAATTAATGATTTAAAAGATTTAAAATTGAAAACAATTATTTTTGAAAAAAAAAAAAAAAAAAAAAAAAAATTGAAAATTATTTTTTGTAAAAAAAAAAAAAAAAAAAAAAAAATATATATATATATATATATATATATATATATATATATATTTGAAAATGAAAAAATTATTTTTCGGAAAAAAAGAGGGTATCTATGTAAATAATTTGTTAATAAATATTTTGGTATAAAAATTGTAAGGAAAGGAAGAGAGAACCATATTAGGGTAATATAGTAGGTGTGTAGGCTATATGGCAAGACAGGTGGAAAGGAGCTTGGGGGGGGGAAGATGTGGAGGGTGAACCCTTTCCCCTTTTAGTTCTCAGCCCTTTCCCCCTGGCCTTGATTATTATTATTTATATATTAAATTTCTTTGATTTTTGAATGAAATATTTGTTATAGAAAGGATTTTAATGGTTCTCTCTCTCTTTCCAGCAAACAAATAATGAATAAGAATGATAACTGTTATAAGAAATTAGAAAGATAGTAGTAAACTATTAAGCATTAAGATAATAAATAATAAACATTAAGTACTAAATATTAATATTAGCAAACAAATAAATAAAGAAATAATGTTATAAGATATGTTAATGTTAATATTTTAATGAATGAAAAGACTAAACAATAAGTTATATAAAGAAATGTTAAACTTGTAAACAAGGAATGAGGAATAAAACAGTTTTATTAAATTAGTATGGGAAAAAGAGTGAGAGTTGGACAGTGCTTGTTAAACCCTGTTAGTAAATGAATAATAAAGTACTAAATTGTTAATTTAACAAACAAACAAACAAATGAAAAGAAGAATAAACAAATTTAGTAAAAGAGACGCTTCTGAGGTTTAAAAGTGTCGGCGTGTGTGTCAAAACTCGAGTTTTGAGAAGTGGAGGGAACCAATTGGCGCATGTGTGGAAATATAAATAATAAAAAATATAGTTTAAGAGGGTAATTTGACAAGAGAAAATAAAGAACATAACAGAGGAAACTAAAGTCAGGCTGGATTGTCTGAGGCTGAAGACCGTTATTGGACCAAGGGAACTTTAAGTTCTGTTAGGAAGGGGATGCCGGAGATAGTGAACCACTAACAGAAGGAAGCTATTCTGGCAAGTAAGAAACTGTTGGTGGCAGGAGCCAGCAGTCGTGGAATCGGAGGTCTGGGCAGCGAGCCTGGATCCAACAACCCTTCAAGGTAAGCAGCCTGGTTTCGTGGAGTTCTTAAACAAAAGAAAAATTCTTATTCGTGGTGCGGCCGTTAGGTTACTCCGAATCCACCACATAAAATAAGTGGCGCCGAACAGGGACTTCCACTCAGAAAGGTGGGTTGTTTCCTGGTTGGGTTGTATAGAAGAAGAGTGAAAGAGTAGTTGTAGGTTGGGTGTAGTAGTAATAGAGTAGAAGTGAAGTAGGGTAGCATCTTTAGAGATGCCTACCAAGGAGGAGTTAGAAAGGAGGTTCAGGGAGATAGAGGAGGCATTAGAGGTAGAAAAGGCTAGGAACCATCAGTTAGAGTTACAGAAGGCAGAATTAGAGAATGTTTTGGGGAAATTACAAAGTAGATTAGAGGAACAGAGTAAAGAATTAGTAGTTTGTCGTCAAGAGATGGAAGAAAGGATGACTGAGAGTAAGAAAGAGATGGATGATGGGTTAAAGGCAATGGTTAAGAGAGTGAGTGAGTTGGAGGGCAAGCTTGATGGGAAAGTGAAAAAGGAAGGGAAAGGGGGTTTTGAAGGGGAAAATAGTAAGGGTGTTGGTAGTAAGAAAGGGGCACGTCTAAAGGATGTAGCAGTAGGGGGCCTGGAAGGAGAAGGGAGTGAAAGCGTGAGTGAGGGGAAAGAAGAAAGACCTTACAAGGTGATGGTGCATTCCACCCCTAAGGAGGGTAAGAAGAAGCTTGAGGGTGAGGATCAGAGGGAGAAAGGTAAGAGGATGGAAGGGCAGGCTAAGAGGGGCAAGGCGGGAATGAAGGGGGCTCGGAGGGCATCTGGTAAGAGGGCTTCTCGGAAGGTTCAACGCTGCGTTAGCGCAGATGACTCCCTCTATTCCAGCATTGAGGACAGTATGTGTGAGAGTGAGACTGAAACTGAGTGTGATACGAGTGAGGGTGTAAGAGTGCATAAGGGAATCTTAATTAGGGAGATTCCGAAGGTTGCAAAATTTAATGTTTATAGTGGGAGAGATGTACAAGAGTTTTTGAAAGAGTATGAACGTTATTGTAAGAGCAAGTATCCAGACGCTCCTGAGTATTGGGTGAAAGAGATGGGTGACTGTTTGGAAGGTAGGTTGCTAGAGTTTTACAATGTTGTTGTAAATTCAGGAGTGCCTGTGAAGTATGAGGTGTTAAGGGAGAGATTGGTGGAGCAAGTGTTAAGAATAAGAGGGGGTGTGAAATATCGAAAGAAGGATGATTTTGAGAGAGCAAGGATGCAGAAGGGGGAGAGTATTGATTTGTATGCATATAGACTTGAAACTTTGGCGAGAAAGAAATTTGGAGATGATGGGATAGATGAGAATAAAAGGTTGGTAAGAAAGTTGATTGAGACAGTACCTGAGAGTGTGAGAGAGTTTTTGAATGTTAAGAGGAAAGTGTGTGTAAGAGTGAGAGGGACACGTTTGAAGTGGCATGAAATCTTGGAATTGTTAGAGGACCGAGTGTATGAGAGTGGGATTGTGCGTAATAGGGACAGTGAATGGGGACAGTGATGAGGGAACAAGTACCTGTGTTTCCTAGTTATGCGGACGCATTAAGAAATACTAGGCCAGGTCACCCTCCAGTTAGCCAAGCATCCATGGCCCAAAACCCAATGGAAATGCTGGCTAACTTTGTGAACGAATTCACAAGGGTGTATGGAGGGTCGGCCATGCAACAACCAGGGCCTCCTCCCACATCGGGTCCCAGAATGAATGGTCCGATGCTGGGGCAAACGTATAGAAGGCAAGGGCTTCAAGGCCAGTCAACAATGAATGTCAACAATGAATGAGCAAAGAGGGCCAGTGAATGGAGGGAATATGGGGAATGTGAGAGGGTGTGCATATTGCGGTAGAGGGGGACATAGTATAGAGACCTGTAGAAGAAGAGTGGGTGCGTGTTTTGCATGTGGGCAGATGGGACACATGGCGTATGAATGCAGAACACCTGGGTATGAATGTAGGGCATGTGGGAACTTTGGGCATATTGCCCGGTTCTGTCAAGCCCACAGCAGGGTGCTCCAGCACCAGCAGGAGGGAGTCCTGTCTCTCATGCAGGAAATCGGCCAGTGTCAGCCATGCCAGCTCCTCAACCTCAGAGGCAGGGCCCTCAAGGGGGTGCTGTCACTGGAAATGGCGAGGCTGGTCCCAGTACGGGAAACGCATAGGGCAGGGGCCTCTCGTTGGGGTTGGGGTCCCTGCTTCTCTGAATGATGAATGTGTATTTGAGGCATTATCAGGATGGTGTCAAGTGAATAAGGAAGTGAGAGCGAGTGAGAAAAAGGCAGAGTGTATGGTTATTCCTGTTGAATGGGGAGGGAGTGTATGGAGGGCATTAGTGGATACAGGATGTTCACCTAATTTAATAAGTAAGCAAGGAATTGGATGTTTGTGTAAAGAGAATGAATTAGGAAGAGTGAATTGGGGAGTAACTGGGGAAATTAAAGGGGTTGGGAACATCCCAGTACGAGTATTGGGAGAGGTGCAGATTAAAGTGAAAGTGATGGGGTGTGAAATGGAAGAATGTGCTTTATGTGGTTGATAAGGAGAGTGAAAAGTATGACATGATTCGGGGTATGAGTTTTTGAAAAAAAACCGATTGGTGATCCATCCTGCTAGACGTATGATTGAGTGGAAGAATGAGTTGGGTAAGTGTGAATTCTATGTGGGGAGAAGTAAATCGGATTGGATGAGGGTAATAAAAGGGTATGAGGTGAGAGCATCTGAGAGTGTAAATCTGGAAAAAGGAACCCCAGCATTGGTGCATGTTGAGTGGCCAGTGAGTGATAATAGAAGAAAAAGGCAGGGAAGCATGATTTTTGTGAATGGTATGGATGCATCCTATAAAGTGAAAAGAGTTGGGCATGTGTATGATGGTATAATTGATGAGAGTAACCCATGGATTTGTGTGCAAGCTAGGGAAGATGGGGGTGCATGGCGAAAGAGAATAAATGAGGGGGATGTGATAGGGAGAGCGTATACAGTGATTGAGGAATTATGTGAGGAGGGAGAAAATGGAATACAAATGGATGAACGAGGGCAAGAATGTGGGGAGGAATGGACGACTGAACAAATCAGAAAGGAGGTGATTGTTGGCGAACAGTTGAGTGAGAGTGAGCGAATGCAGGTGTGGCAGTTGGCAGGGGAGAAAAGGAGCGTATTGGCCCGAGGAGATGATGACCTCCATTTAACAAAACTACCTCCCTTCAGGATCCAGTTAACGGATGAGACTCCGATCTACCAAAGGCCAAGACGGTTCTCCCCACCAGTAATGAATGAGATAGAAGAGCAGTGTGAGGAATTAGAGAGAATGGGAGTGATTGAACAGAGCACAAGTCCGTGGAATAGTAGAATAGTGCCTGTGCGGAAACCTGATGGAAGGATTCGCTTGTGTGTGGACTATCGAATGGTGAACGAAAGGACAGTGAAAGACAGGTTTCCGATGTGCTTGATAAATGAAAGTGTATACTCTTTGCATGGAAAGAGGGTGTTTAGTAAATTGGACCTATTGAGGGGATATTACCAGATGTCGGTTGAGCCAGAGTCTCGTCCCATAACTGCTTTTTCCACAGCCAGGAATCATTATATGTTCTGTGCTCTCTCATTCGGACTTACAGCTGCACCTGCTGCATTTCAGAGAGCAATGAATCGTGTTCTTGGTAAGTTTGCAAGGGAAAATGTCATCTGTTTTATAGATGACATTTTGATTATGACAGAGACATTTGAGGAGCACCTGAAGATAATGAGAGAGGTACTGCAAGTGTTGGATGAAGTCGGACTACGAGTGAAACCAAGTAAGTGTGAGTGGTTCAGGGAAAGTGTGGCATTTCTGGGGCACAAGGTGAGTTCGAGTGGTATACGAAAGAGTGGGGAGTATATGGAAAAAGTCAGGGAGTTCCCGAAACCTCGGACAGTTCGTGAACTTAAATCTTTTCTGGGACTTGTAGAGTTTCAGAGGAAATTTATCGCGGGCTGCTCTGGGATTTCGAAACCCCTGACCGAAGTGACTGGAATGAAAGGTAGTACTCAGTTGGTGTGGACGGAGAAGATGAATGAAGCGTTTGAGCAATTGAGAGTGGAAGCAGCGAAAGATGTGGAGTTGGCTTATCCGGACCTGAGTGAAGGAGCGAGTTTGCTAGAATTGTATACAGATGCGAGTGGATTTTGTATGGGTGGGTGCTTGTGCCAGTTGCAGGGAGAGGAAGGACAGGAAGGAAGGAGGTAATTGGGTATGTATCTAAAGCATTTAGTAAGGCAGAGCGAAAGTACAGTACAATTGAGAGAGAACTTGCGGCAATGAGGTTTTGTGTGAAAGCTTTCAAGTCATTTTTGTATGGAATGAAATTTATTTTAAAGACTGATCATCAGCCCTTGGTATATATGGAGAGAATGAAAGTTGTGGATGGAAGAATTGCTAGAACTTTGCTTGAGTTGAGTGAGTTTGATTATAAGATTGAGTATGTGCCAGGGGAGAGGAATTGTATGGCTGACCTGATGTCAAGAATACCTGGGGTGAATGAAAGGTGTGAGAAAGAGGTGGTCGACCCTGAGTATTTGCCAGTGGGAATAGTAAAGTTGCATGAAAGTAGGGGGGGTGGCGACAGTTTGTTTGAAAGTGTATGGTATGGGTTGAAAGATTTGAAATTGGATGGGTTAAAAATGAGAATACCAGGGAGTGTGAATGAATTGCGGACCTTGGTTATGAATGAAGCGATTAAGAAACCAGAAAGGATGGGTGTTTGTAAGGTCCGCAATTATGTACGTGAGCTGAAAGCCATGGGGAGCCCGGGTATTTTTCCTTTTCAAGAGGTCCTCATGGTGGTCAGCTCATTGTTTAGTGTTGAAGTGTATGTGCATTATGGTAATGATTGTCCGATTGTGTATAAAGATGAAAGGATCGAGGAGAAAGGAGCCCTGATTTTGCATTTGCAGTGTATTAGTGGTGTACATTACAATTGGGTGAGTGAAAGGAAGAGGTATAAAAGCATAGTGCCAGGTGAAAATTTGGAAAGGGTTTTGGATGAAGTTAGAGCTGCACAGAGAGAGTCAGAGGGAGAAGGTTGTATGGAAGTAGGTATGTTAGAGGGGCCATGGATGATACGTGACTGTGTGGATGAGGTAGAGCTCAGCCCTTCTGTGGTTCCTGTAAGGGTTCCAGAAGGTCCTATTGAGCTCTACAGGGGTCTTGTGGATACAGGTGCCCAAATCAGTCTGGTGAATGAGCGAGTGTTGTGTGATTTAGATGAAGAGAATGTGCCTGTATCCCGAGAAAGAGTGGGTGTGAGAATACGTGGTATCGGAGGGGGAACAGTCGCGTCACATGAAGCTGTGCAGTTGAGGGTGGGATTAGGTGCATGTAAAGAGGTATGGGAGCACAAGTTCATAGTCTTGAAAGGGGAATCAATGGGGATTTTCTACTGGGAATTGATTTCCTTGAGAATATGAACTTGAGTGTGGATGTTGGTCAGGGCTCAGTAATGAGAGAAGGAGAACATGTGGTCAGTATGGGAATGTTTCCGAGCACAGGTATAGATGCTGTGTTAGTGGGAGCAATTGAGTTAGAGGTGGAAGACCAGTGTGAAGTGTTGAGAGATGAAGATATTTTAGATATGCAAGAGGGAGATGAGGTGATATGCAAGTTGAGAGAATATGTGTATAATGGTACAGATGTGAGAGAGTGGTCAAAAGAGGTGGAAGAGTATAAAAGGTATGCGAAAAAGTTGGCTGTATGGATGGGAGTGCTATATTATATGAGGGTAAATAAGGTGGGTGAGACAGAGAGTGTGCCAGTGATGACATTTGAGGGTATGGTAGGATTGGTGATTATTACACATAGGATGTATGGGCATGTGGGAAAAACAAGTTATGGGAATTGATGAAAGGAATGGTTTTCCACCCTAGGCTGGGACTGGTTGTTGCAGAAGTGGCAACTACTTGTGAGAGTTGCCAAAAGCGAAAATACCAGTCCCAGCATAGCCGCCCCCCAGTGCGAAAGATTGAAGTGAAAGAACCATGGGAGCTTGTGGTGGTTGATATTGTGAGTATGCCGAGAACGAGTAGAGGGAAAGTTGGAATATTAGTAGGGGTCGATCACAAGAGTAAGTTTGTGTATGTTGCTGCGTTAGAGAATAAAACAAGTGAGCATGTTGCGAGAGTGATGAGAGAGAGTATGTTACCAATGATGCTTGGAAGGCCGCGTAAGTGTTTAACAGATAATGGGCCTGAGTTTAGGGGTGCTAGTTTTGAGAGAATGTTGAGTGAGAATGGGATAGAGCATGTTAGAATAACTCCGTATATGTCTGCTTCGAATGGTTTGGCTGAGCGAACGGTGAAAACGATAAGTGAAATGCTGCGTGTATGTACTGGGAAGGGGCTGAGTGGGATGCTGAGTTGGCAAGAATTGCCTGGTGCTACAATTCGACATACCACTCAGCCATTCAAACTTCCCCAAGAAGGTATGTGTCTACATTTGGAAGGTTTGTGCAAAAGGATATACGATTAAATGAGAATACATGTGATAGATGGAGAGAGGCTGGTGTGCATTTTCGGTCATTTGGTGTTGGTGAGCTTGTTTTGAAAGAGGTGCATGAGGCTGGAAGAAGGAATGAGTATAAGTTGGCGCAAAAGTTTGAGGGTCCATTTGTGGTGAAAAAGGTATGGGAGAATGGGGTAACGTATGTGATTGAGAGGGAGCAAGAGAATGGACAGTGTGAAGAAGTAAGAGCACATCATCGGCAGTTGCGCAAATGGCGAATACCTCCGGAGTACATCGTATGTCACCCAATGTATGATATGTGTGAGAGGATGGAACAAAAGAAAGCGCTAGAAACCAAGAACATGATGGGAATCCAGGATGAATGGATGGATGCAGATCTGGAGTTCTTGATTGTGTCAAAGCGGGCAAAAAGGAAGAAAAAGGTGAGAAGAAAGGGAATGAAAGGTGAGAAAGCCAGGCAGATAGGTGAAGTATATGAGCTGAAGGATTCCCAGTTGGACTCTGGAACAGCCGCGGGTGAGGCAGAGTTAGAATGGGATGTTCGGGACTTTGGTGGTTCATGGTGCCAGCCTGGTCCATCCGGGGAATTCTCGTTTGAGGGTTTTGGGGTCTCAGACCTTGAGGGCCTTTCTTTTCTGGGATTTTCCGAGGGTGGAGGAGAAGGGAGAAGAAGGGAAATCTTCTTCACTCAGAAGTGGAAAGATTGTGTCAGGGAGGGGGCATTAAGAGTGTGGGATTTACAATTCTTGAGAGTGAGAGTGAAAGGGAAAATGTATGTGAGAGAGAAAGGAGTGTAACTGAGCAAAGTATTGTGACCTTAATGGAAAGTGTGAGGGATGAATGGGGAGTAGATAGAGGTGAAGGAAGTATAAATGAAAGAATGAGGGAGAGAATGAATGTGATTGATTTTTGTGAGGAAGTGAGAATGTTATTGCTTGAGATAGAAGAAAATGTGTTGAATAAAAGCTTAGATGTAGAATTAACAAGTAGTATTAGAGAAGATATTAAAAGTAGATGGGTTAGAATGATAGAGAAAGTGCAACAGTGTTTAGGGAGTGGTGATGGTAATGTAGTATAAAGTATTTGTAGTGTTCTGTAGGAAAAAAAAAAAAATAGTAGTATTGTATGATGTGTGAAAGAGTGAGTGGTTGGAAATTCAACCAGGTGGCAGCCTACATTTTGAGGCCAGAAGCTGGGCTGTGCTTGAAGGAGGAAGGTGCCTGGGTGAGTTCCCAGACCTGCTGATACCTGCCTCTGGTGATTTGCTGCTTTGCAGGTTTCAACCTCATTCCTGGTATTGTAAATAACTATTGTAAATAACTATTGTAAATAACTATTAAAAAATTAAATTGTAGGTATATTTTTTTAGTATAACGTAAATTATTAAAGAGAAAGTAATTGTTAGCCAGCTGTTAGTCCTAAATATTGAATGTTTGAATGTTTACTGTATTTGTTAAATATAAAGATTATTAAATAACTGAATTATAATTTAAATAAATAAATGATTTATAAAGTAAATTTGTAAATATGTTATTCTTATGATAGCCATGTATGTAATTAATGATTTAAAAGATTTAAAATTGAAAACAATTTTTTGAAAAAAAAAAAAAAAAAAAAAAAATTGAAAATTATTTTTGTAAAAAAAAAAAAAAAAAAAAATATATATATATATATATATTTGAAAATTGAAAAAATTATTTTTCGGAAAAAAAAAGAGGGTATCTATGTAAATAATTTGTTAATAAATATTTTGGTATAAAAATTGTAAGGAAAGGAAGAGAGAACCATATTAGGGTAATATAGTAGGTGTGTAGGCTATATGGCAAGACAGGTGGAAAGGAGCTTGGGGGGGGGGAAGATGTGGAGGGTGAACCCTTTCCCCTTTTAGTTCTCAGCCCTTTCCCCCTGGCCTTGATTATTATTATTATATATTAAATTTCTTTGATTTTTGAATGAAATATTTGTTATAGAAAGGATTTTAATGGTTCTCTCTCTCTTTCCAGCAAACAAATAATGAATAAGAATGATAACTGTTATAAGAAATTAGAAAGATAGTAGTAAACTATTAAGCATTAAGATAATAAATAATAAACATTAAGTACTAAATTATTAATATTAGCAAACAAATAAATAAAGAAATAATGTTATAAGATATGTTAATGTTAATATTTTAATGAATGAAAAGACTAAACAATAAGTTATATAAAGAAATGTTAAACTTGTAAACAAGGAATGAGGAATAAAACAGTTTTATTAAATTAGTATGGGAAAAAGAGTGAGAGTTGGACAGTTGCTTAAAACCCTGTTAGTAAATGAATAATAAAGTACTAAATTGTTACAATTTAACAAACAAACAAAAAATGAAAAGAAGAATAAACAAATTTAGTAAAAGAGACGCTTCTGAGGTTTAAAAGTGTCGGCGTGTGTGTCAAAACTCGAGTTTTGAGAAGTGGAGGGAACCAATTGGCGCATGTGTGGAAATATAAATAATAAAAAATATAGTTTAAGAGGGTAATTTGACAAGAGAAAATAAAGAACATAACAGAGGAAACTAAAGTCAGGCTGGATTTGTCTGAGGCTGAAGACCGTTATTGGACCAAGGGAACTTTAAGTTCTGTTAGGAAGGGGATGCCGGAGATAGTGAACCACTAACAGAAGGAAGCTATTCTGGCAAGTAAGAAACTGTTGGTGGCAGGAGCCAGCAGTCGTGGAATCGGAGGTCTGGGCAGCGAGCCTGGATCCAACAACCCTTCAAGGTAAGCAGCCTGGTTTCGTGGAGTTCTTAAACAAAAGAAAAAATTCTTATTCGTGGTGCGGCCGTTAGGTTACTCCGAATCCCACCACATAAAATAAGTGCGCCCGAACAGGGACTTCCACTCAGAAAGGTGGGTTGTTTCCTGTTGGGTTGTATAGAAGAAGAGTGAAAGAGTAGTTGTAGGTTGGGTGTAGTAGTAATAGAGTAGAAGTGAAGTAGGGTAGCATCTTTAGAGATGCCTACCAAGGAGGAGTTAGAAAGGAGGTTGGGAGATAGAGGAGGCATTAGAGGTAGAAAAGGCTAGGAACCATCAGTTAGAGTTACAGAAGGCAGAATTAGAGAATGTTTTGGGGAAATTACAAGTAGATTAGAGGAACAGAGTAAAGAATTAGTAGTTGTCGTCAAGAGATGGAAGAAAGGATGACTGAGAGTAAGAAAGAGATGGATGATGGGTTAAAGGCAATGGTTAAGAGAGTGAGTGAGTTGGAGGGCAAGCTTGATGGGAAAGTGAAAAAGGAAGGGAAAGGGGGTTTTGAAGGGGAAAATAGTAAGGGTGTTGGTAGTAAGAAAGGGGCACGTCTAAAGGATGTAGCAGTAGGGGGCCTGGAAGGAGAAGGGAGTGAAAGCGTGAGTGAGGGGAAAGAAGAAAGACCTTACAAGGTGATGGTGCATTCCACCCCTAAGGAGGGTAAGAAGAAGCTTGAGGGTGAGGATCAGAGGGAGAAAGGTAAGAGGATGGAAGGGCAGGCTAAGAGGGGCAAGGCGGGAATGAAGGGGGCTCGGAGGGCATCTGGTAAGAGGGCTTCTCGGAAGGTTCAACGCTGCGTTAGCGCAGATGACTCCCTCTATTCCAGCATTGAGGACAGTATGTGTGAGAGTGAGACTGAAACTGAGTGTGATACGAGTGAGGTGTAAGAGTGCATAAGGGAATCTTAATTAGGGAGATTCCGAAGGTTGCAAAATTTAATGTTTATAGTGGGAGAGATGTACAAGAGTTTTTGAAAGAGTATGAACGTTATTGTAAGAGCAAGTATCCAGACGCTCCTGAGTATTGGGTGAAAGAGATGGGTGACTGTTTGGAAGGTAGGTTGCTAGAGTTTTACAATGTTGTTGTAAATTCAGGAGTGCCTGTGAAGTATGAGGTGTTAAGGGAGAGATTGGTGGAGCAAGTGTTAAGAATAAGAGGGGGTGTGAAATATCGAAAGAAGGATGATTTTGAGAGAGCAAGGATGCAGAAGGGGGAGAGTATTGATTTGTATGCATATAGACTTGAAACTTTGGCGAGAAAGAAATTTGGAGATGATGGGATAGATGAGAATAAAGGTTGGTAAGAAAGTTGATTGAGACAGTACCTGAGAGTGTGAGAGAGTTTTGAATGTTAAGAGGAAAGTGTGTGTAAGAGTGAGAGGGACACGTTTGAAGTGGCATGAAATCTTGGAATTGTTAGAGGACCGAGTGTATGAGGTGGGATTGTGCGTAATAGGACAGTGAATGGGGACAGTGATGAGGGAGGAACAAGTACCTGTGTTTCCTAGTTATGCGGACGCATTAAGAAATACTAGGCCAGGTCACCCTCCAGTTAGCCAAGCATCCATGGCCCAAAACCCAATGGAAATGCTGGCTAACTTTGTGAACGAATTCACAAGGGTGTATGGAGGGTCGGCCATGCAACAACCAGGGCCTCCTCCCACATCGGGTCCCAGAATGAATGGTCCGATGCTGGGGCAAACGTATAGAAGGCAAGGGCTTCAAGGCCAGTCAACAATGAATGTCAACAATGAATGAGCAAAGAGGGCCAGTGAATGGAGGGAATATGGGGAATGTGAGAGGGTGTGCATATTGCGGTAGAGGGGACATAGTATAGAGACCTGTAGAAGAAGAGTGGGTGCGTGTTTTGCATGTGGGCAGATGGGACACATGCGTATGAATGCAGAACACCTGGGTATGAATGTAGGGCATGTGGGAACTTTGGGCATATTGCCCGGTTCTGTCAAGCCAATAGCAGGGTGCTCCAG
>JAJOZX010005264.1:0-30000 GCA_023014485.1 Bathynomus jamesi
CTTTTCAGACTGCTAATGTCCTCAAGCCTCAATATGGGGTCCTGCTGCATAACTTGACAACTGTTCACAGCGCATTTTCTCACCTCACTCACCCATGCTTCTTCAGCCTGGCATTCTCCTACAATAGGCTGATTAGAAGGCCAGTTTTCACTTCCAAGTTTTAGCCACTCTGGCCCATTCCACCACAAACTTGATTGTGAAAGATCTTTCACCGAAATTCCTCGTGTTGGTAAATCAGCGGGGTTTTGGATGCCTGGATAATGCTTCCATTGCTTGGGATCTGTGTGCGCTTGAATTTCCTCCACCCTATTGGCAACAAATGGTTTCCATTTCCTTGCTGACTTCTTAACCAGTGCCAAACTATAGTGGAGTCTGTCCAATAATAGCTTGGAATTTCATAGAGGGCCAAAGACTTTCGCACTGTAATTGCAAGCCGACTAGCAATAACGGCACCCATCAATTCCAACCTTGGAACAGAAAGCCTTTTCAAAGGTGCTACTCTACTCTTTGCCGCAACCAACCTGCAACTTACTTCTTCTTGCAATGCGCCTCTTATATAAATACAAGTTGCATAGGCTTCCTCACTTGCATCACAAAAGATGTGCAGCTCCAAATTGTCTGGACTATTGTTCAACTCTCCAAAGTACCATCTTGGGATTTCAATGTCTCCAAGATGTGCCAATTCTTTGAACCAATATTTCCACCTTACCACCATATGATCAGGTAACTCTTGGTCCCAACCAAGTCCAATTTCCCAGAGGCTCTGAAACCAAATTTTTGACTTTATCACAAATGGAGCCAGGAATCCAAGAGGATCAAAGACCTTCGAAGCCAAACTAAGAGCTGTACGTTTTGTCCACCTTGTCTCATTCTCGGCCAGCTCTACTAAAGATTTCCCATTGAAGGTAAACAAATCATCATCTTGCTGCCAAACGATGCCTAGCACCTTTGCGTCTATTGCCCACAACTCCTTAATACCAGAATCCTCAATACTTTCTGCTGCATCAGGTACTACAGAGGAATGACTCATAAACTCTTGTAATTGCGAATGATTGGTCTGCCATTTTCTGAGCTCCATGCCAGCCTCCCTCATTATAGCTCTAGCCTCCATGAATATCTGTTTAGCCATTTCTGTATTATCCACGGAACATAGCAAATCATCAACATAAAAATTTTTCCTTGTGTGTTCAATAGTGTTAGGATAGACTTCAGAATATTTCTTAAAATGGTACTGCATAGTAGCTGCCAACAGAAATGGACTAGAGCTGAGGCCAAACAACACTGACTTCATTCTATATGCTTGAACCTTAGGTTCATTTTCCAACAAGTCTTTCGTATCCACCCACAGATACCTTACTGCATCTCTGTCCTCTGGTTTTAACTTTATCCGCAAAAAGGCTTGCTTCACATCTGCAGTCAATGCTACTCTACCAAACCTGAATCTCAGTAACAAGGAAAATAAATCTGCATTTAAATTTGGCCCAGCATCCAAACAGTCATTCAAGGACACACCACCTTTGTCCTTGGCTGAGCCATCAAAAACTACCCTCAGTTTGGTGGTAGTTTTGTCTCGCCGTACCACTGCATGGTGTGGCAGATAATGTGCCTCCTGGCTCACCAGCTCACCTTGTACCTTTTCAGCATAGCCCTCCCTTACATAACTTAGGATGGCCTCATCGTATTCAATTAACAACTCCTCATTTTTTCTTAGCCTGTACAATGAAGTCTCCAACCTCCGATTAGCTAGCTGAAGGTTTGAACCGGGTTTGCAAGAATCCTTCCATGGTAGGCCAACTTCATAGCAACCATCTCTAAACCCAATCCCTTTTTCAAAGTGCTCTAAAACATCATTGTTCACTGTACTTGCCTGGTTGTCCTTTATACCAATAGATTCAAGTTCCCAAAACGCTTTCAAATGCCTTTCCAGACCATGGCTGTTCTCCTCAATCTTAACAAAGAGAGCCTTAACTTCCATTTCATTGCAATAACTACCATGTAGCATCCAGCCTAGCTTACTTTCAATAGCTACTGGGCCTTGAGATGTACGGACAATATTACCAGTGATGAAGTCCCAATAATAGTCAGCTCCAATCAAAAGACTAATATCTTCTGTTCCCTCAAACTTATTATTGCCCAAATTAATTCCTTTAACTTGCAATTCTTGGACACATGCCATATCTAAACAAGTAGTGACTGGAGCACAAAGTTCCTCAATCTCTACAGCTTGGACCTTGATAGTGGGACTTTGCGGTAACAACCCTTTAACCAGAACTTCTACCTTCTTAAATTTGGTTCGGTTTTGAACGGAACCCCCAAACCCAGAAATTCTTAAATTTTCCCTCTTAAGTTCTTTAAACTTCAATTTTCTGGAAATTCTGGTCTTAATAAAACTACACTGGCTACCACTATCAAACAACACTCTTACAGTAGCTTCTCCCTCATTCCCAATTAATAAGGCTGCAGTTGTTTGCAATAATCCCCCTTTACTTTTACTCCCTTGCATAGCAGTGGCATGTGCCACTGATGTCTCTACTTCTGGGGTAGGCCTACTAAGAGTGTTTTCACACAATAATGGCTGATGCCTACCATGACATTTTTTGCACAAAATTTTAAACTTACAAAACCTTGCTCTATGACCTTTCAAAAAACATTTAAAACATGCTGTGGACTTAATTACCCTGTCCTTTCTCTCCTCAAAGGGTAAGGCCTCAGCCACCTCACATTTATATGACTTGTGGTTGCCTTCGCAAAATATACATTCCTTGATTCCCTTTAATTTATTCTCAGAGGAGGCATGTAGAGCTGACACTGTACCTGGGCTATTCCTTTTTGTGGAAACTTTGGTGCTGTGCCTGCCTTTGTCCTCTTGTTTACCATCCCACTTGCAAACTCAACTCCCTCTCGTCTTGCTAATTCTGTGCCTAAAAGACTTAACATCTGCTGAAGGGGGATGTACACATGTTCTGCAGAGTGTCCCCTACTTAATTCAAGCAAAATTGAGCTAGGCAATTTAGACTCCAGTGTAGGAACCAACATTATACCATACTTTTCCATTCCTACACCCAAGTTGTCCAGGGACCTAGTTCTAATTTCAAATTCATCATATAACTGCCGTAACTCCTTGACACTATTAGGATTATTAACAGGAGGTATAGTTAAAAGTGCACGGAGGTGGCTTTTAATTAAGATCTCTGGCTTACCAAACCGTTTCTTTAATATATCCCAAGCCACATTATAATTAGCCTCTGTTAATGCTAATCCGGCTATAGTCTTTGCTGCCTCCCCTTCCAAGAGGGACCGCAAATAATTAAACTTCTCCACGGCACTTAACACTTGACTAGAATGAACTGCTGATTGAAACTGTCTGCCCATCCTTGCCATTCCTGAATACTCCCAGAAAATGGTTTGAGTACAAGCCTCGGTAATTGAACTACAGATCTGTTAACCTTAACTTCACAAGCATCATTTGTTGAGTGTTGTGTTTCATTATTAGACCTGGTCTCTAACTGTACTGAGCTGCTAAACTCTTTTGCTCGGAGGCCTACGTTAATCATATCATCAATAATCTCTTCAAAGTAAATTATGTTATTTTCTATTTCATCCTCTTCTATAAGAGCCTCAATTTTAACATTTACCTCACTTAGAGCAACCTTTTTAGTTTCTAATATGGCAAGCTTCGCAGTCACTAAGCGTAAATCCTCTTGCTCTATGGCAGAATCTATAGTGGCAATGACCTTTGTAATTAGACCTTTGTAGGCACTTCTCCTTTTTATAAATTTGTTCAATTCAGATGCACTCATCTTCAATGTAAACAACCCTTGGGCTCAATACCAAATGAGCTGAATTGGCAGAAATACTTAACCAAACTGATCAAACGCAAATTTTACTTTCAAATAAACTGAATTGCTGAGTGGGGTACTAACCAAACACCAGTATGGAATACCAAATTTTCCACCCCAGGACCTTAATTCAATAATGACCCAAAATTAACCAAACCGGAAAAAAAGTAGGCCAAAAAACGACAGACGACTGGCCAAGTTTCGCAATTGGGCGACCAAACTTTACCCTGGGACCTTAATTCAATAATAACCCAAAATTAACCAAACCGGAAAAAAAGTAGGCCAAAAAACGACAGACGACTGGCCAAGTTTCGCAATTGGGCGACCAAACTTTACCCTGGGACCTTAATTCAATAATAACCCAAAATTAACCAAACCGGAAAAAAAGTAGGCCAAAAAACGACAGACGACTGGCCAAGTTTCGCAATTGGGCGACCAAACTTTACCCTGGGACCTTAATTCAATAATAACCCAAAATTAACCAAACCGGAAAAAAGTAGGCCAAAAAACGACAGACGACTGGCCAAGTTTCGCAATTGGGCGACCAAACTTTTTACCCTGGGACCTTAACTCAATAATACTCAACCCGTCTAGGCCTAACTTGGGATACAATTTGCACAATCAGAACTTTGCCGAAAAATGGTCACTGACTCAGTCTTGGGGTAGAAATCCGGTTCTGAAGGACCATGTTATTTTATTTATTTGTCGGGTTCGAAATCCCAGCTGAGCCGTGAACGGCCAAATTCTAAAGGGCAAGTTCTACCTAAAGCCCAAGTTAAGCTAAATTAAAACTTACGGATTTGAGATCCTATTAGGTCCTACCTCAGGGTAACCTCAGGGTTGCTGACTCGATGCGGGCCTAACTTAGATCTTAAATTACATGAACTTAAAAAGTAAACAAAAGGGTACTATTTGTGGTCTTCTTTCTGAACCTTGCAACAACAACGCAACCTGGACTATTGCACGATGCAACAATCATGTATCTAAACAACCAAACTGAATTGCAAGAGAGCTCTCTATTAAACCACACCTTTACGTACGACCTTCCACAAACGAGTAGAAAAGACGCGCAGCGTCTCAAAATGATGCCAACAGTGTGACCAAACAATGATGCCACAAGAGCTCAAAAATGCTAGCTCTAAATTAATTTAATTTTTCACTAACCTTACAATTATGAGATGGATATATATACACACCTTAACTTAATATATATACAAGCAATGCTGCATCAATCAGCTTAGTCATCGTATCGCCTTGGGACAACAATGGTTCTTCCTCTTCTAGATTTTCTAACACTCAACTACTGGGAAAGACTACATAAACTAAATCTGCATTCCCTGGAAAGAAGAGAGGTACAGGTACTGGTACCAAACCTAAAACTAAACCCAATTACCAT
Organism: Bathynomus jamesi; assembly: GCA_023014485.1. Taxonomy (NCBI): domain Eukaryota; kingdom Metazoa; phylum Arthropoda; class Malacostraca; order Isopoda; family Cirolanidae; genus Bathynomus; species Bathynomus jamesi. The sequence continues at coordinate 5,236 of JAJOZX010005264.1, forward strand.
TCAAATAACACTGCAAACTAGGAAAGGCAGAATGTGTAGTGTTCCCAAATTAAAGGCCCGACAAGGGACCTCCTCAACACAAGGAAAATAGCTTGGTTGTCAGGGGGGCAAGACTTTTTAACCAGCTTCCAAAGGACCTCAGAAACGTTACAGGGGTCAAAGTTGAAGTCTTCAAGAGAAGACTAGATGCCTGGCTCAGGACGGTACCGGATGAGCTGGGTATACCTGGCTATGTACGGTAGAAAGCGCAAGAAAGCAACTCGCTCCTCCACCAAGCCAGACCTAGAGGGGGGCCACCAGCTTGACCTTCGTGTGTAGAGACCAACGCACGGAACAGCAACGAGGTACATTATATATAGGCCTATACAGGGTGATTCAGCAGAGTACATTAAATTGGAGGATGAAATCCTTGGATAATTCTAAACCACAATGTATCTATGGTAAAATGTCAGATTCTGCATAGTTTCCGTGTTACAATACATTTAAGATGTTGTATTAATGAGTGTGAATATGAAGTGAAAGCCCCGTAGGTTTTTGTAATCATTTATTCACAGATCTCTACAGTGTGACCCCTCTTTGTTACAACCAGGGGTGCAGTGCCAATTTTATAGGTGCCGGAGCTCTGGTGGGCCTGACAAAAGCCTGCCATTTCCTATCCTGTTTCTATATATGCCACACGATGACTAAGTATTTCGTGTTTGCACTCACTCACTAAACTGTTGATAATAATTAATGGAGACAATTTTTTTGTTGCTTGTTATGGTAATTCCTCCAAACTTCCTCTTGCAGAGGTGCCGGAGCGGCGCTCCGGCTCCGGCAGCACTGCACCCCTGGTTACAACCTAAAGGAAATGTTCAAAGTTGCCCCTTTCTGCCTCAATGCAGGCCTGTACACGTCGTACCATTGAATGTCTGACGCGTTCCAGAATGCCTGGACTATGTTTAATTTGCTCGCACCTGTCACGAACACGTGGCCATAATTCCTCTCTTGTTTGAACCTCTGTATCATACACCAACGTCTTTAAATGGCCCCACAGGTAGAAATCCAAAGGGTCAAGATCTGGGGAGCGGGGTGGCCAGGGAACGGGGCCACCACGCCCTATCCACCTGTTGAGATAAACACTATCCAGATATTCCCTTGATGCTCGGGCAAAATGGGCAGGTGCACCATCATGCATGAACCACATGCATGCGACGTCGTACTCGCAGTGGCACATCTTCAAGTAGCACTGCAGTGTCTCCTCGAGGAAATGCCTGTAGACGTCTCCGGTCAGCCACTGTGGTAGCATATAAGGGCCGATAATGTTATTTCCAATAATGCCAGCCCATACGTTTATTGAAAACCTCACCTGGTGTGCTCTACGTACTGTTGAGTGAGGGTTATCCTCCGCCCATGTATGCATGTTGTGAGTGTTGAAAGTACCATCTCTTGCGAATGTTGCCTCATGTGTGAATAAAACATTACTAGTGAACCGAGGATCAACAGCATGGTGTAAAAACCACTGACAGAATTCGATCCGTCGTGGATAGTCGCCAGGATCCAACCCTTGGACCTTCTGATGATGATATGGGTACAGGAGGTTTGTATGCAGGCACCTCCAAACGGCTGACTGTGGCACATGCACAACAGCTCCAACTGTTCGTTTACTAGTAGATGGATCATCTTCTACCAGGTTCAGAATTTGCTCGTCTGTGGCGTCCTTGTGTCGGTTATGTCCTCCAATATCTGCTGTAAATCGACGGAAAGATCCCCTTTCCCTCAGCCTCCGATCATCAGCGATGAATGTTCGGGGGTTTGGCAGCCTTCGGTTTGGATACCGTTCTTCATACAGTCGTACAGCCTGTGCAGCATTTCCACACCTGCTGCCCCTAACACAAGGTGCATATCAGCATATTCACCATCTGGGTACTGCTCCATGTTGTAGTGCACTCTGATACGGCACCTGACCGTGATCTACAGAAGTAAGATAACGTATAGTGATAGATACAATTACGAGGTGCAGTTACGATGTTAGGAAATACCACAACATTACCTTATCACTTCAGTACAGATTGGCATAACATGTAAACAATAGCCAATTCAGGAATAATTGTATGATCTACAAATTTGGCATTCAAATCGGTAAAAACCTGTAATACGACGTATCCTCCCACACAGTGGATGGTGATATGGGTCCGCCCCGTCCTGTGGCAGCGATGGGAGTGGTCTGGGGCGCACAGCAGCCAGTCCACATTACCTTCCCCTCCCTAGGGGTAGGTCAAACAAGAGAGGAATTATGGCCACGCGTTCGTGACAGGTGCGAGCAAATTAAACATAGTCTAAGCATTCTGGAACGCGTCAGACATTCAATGGTACGACGTGTACAGGCCTGTATTGAGGCAGAAGGGGGCAACTTTGAACATTTCCTTTAGGTTGTAACAAAGAGGGGTCACACTGTAGAGATCTATGAATAAATGATTACAAAAACCTACGGGGGTTTCACTTCATATTCACTCTCATTAATACATCTTAAATGTATTGTAACATGGAAACTATGCAGAATCTGACATTTTACCATAGACACATTGTGGTTTAGAATTATCCAAGGATTTCATCCTCCAATTTAATGTACTCTTTGCTGAATCACCCTGTATATATCAGTGGCGTGCAGTCAGGGTAAGCAGTGCATGCGCCGCCTACTCAGTTAAAAGTCAAATTACAAGTCATTATATTACTACAGTAATCGAAAACTAATAAAATTATGCTTGTATAATGTGTGTGTGTGTGTATATATTATATATACACATATATATTTGCAGCTACCGCTTACCCTGTGGACACCCACCGCACGCCACACACACACATTATATATATACTGTACAGGGTGGGCGGAAAGTAGCTCCCTATTTTGGATTGGTAAAAAAACACGTATATTATCCATTTATTTCAGAAGAAATAATATGAAAAGGTAGGCATACATGGTAGGTTTTCTCTAAAATTCAATGTGGGCTCCAACTCTTTCCACCAGCTTCTGGAGCCGCCCAGGAATGGCGTCCACTGACTTTAGCAGGAACTCCGGCGGGATGGAGGACATGACTTCCCGAATTCGGTCCTCCAGTTCTTCCAATGTCCTCTCTCGGTTTGGTGCGGTAGACTTCTTCCTTTACCCACCCCCAAAGAAAGAAGTCGCACGGTGTCAAGTCGGGGCTCCTGGCTGGCCATTGATGTGGACCACGACGACCCATCCAACGCCCAGGGAAGTGGGCATCCAGCCACTCACGGACAACAATGGCCAGCCAGGAGCCCCGACTTGACACCGTGCGACTTCTTTCTTTGGGGATGGGTAAAGGAAGAAGTCTACCGCACCAAACCGAGGGAGGACATTGGAAGAACTGGAGGACCGAATTCGGGAAGTCATGTCCTCCATCCCGCCGGAGTTCCTGCTAAAGTCAGTGGACGCCATTCCTGGGCGGCTCCAGAAGCTGGTGGAAAGAGTTGGAGCCCACATTGAATTTTAGAGAAAACCTACCATGTATGCCTACCTTTTCATATTATTTCTTCTGAAATAAATGGATAATATACGTATTTTTTTTACCAATCCAAAATAGGGAGCTACTTTCCGCCCACCCTATATATATATATATATATATATATATATATATATATATATATATATATATATATATATATTTTAATCGGAAGATCCCGGGTTCGATTCCCGGGTGGTTACCTCATTTTTTCATTTGTTTCGTTCTCTCATCTTGCGCGGAATATTCTCCTATACAAGCGTCGTTCTGTACGTTAATTATACTGCGTGTTTGCAGTTTATATATATATATATATATATTATATATATATAGTGCACACACACACGAGTATACTATATATACTGTACAGGGTGTTCTAAGATTACTTAGTAAACTTTTATATGAACGCAATCTTAAAAATTGTGTGATATTTAACAATATATTTAACATATATATACATATACCAATGCCCTGAGGGAGCAACTCCCGCATGACGCACATATATACATTTTAACTGCAAACATCATCTGACCGGCAATCAGAAGATCCCGGGTTCGATTTCCGGGTGGTTACCTCATTTTTCATTTGTTCGTTCTCCCTCCTCATCTTGTGCGGAACGTTCTTCTATACAAGCGTCGTTCTTTACATTATATATATATATATATATATATATGTTTGATTAAGAATTCAAGGTGTGTGTGTGTGTTGGGGGGGTTGCTAAGACTGTTGCGAAGAGGACAACAGCGTGATGGGATGGATGGCGAGGTTTCGTCAGCGGTTGAGGATAAAAAGAGGAAATGGTTGTTGTGCGCGCAGTAATTGCGATAGAGAAGAAAGTCGAAGCGTGTAGAGGGTGTATGAAGAGAGCAAAAGAAGGGTGAAGAGACCAGTGAAACGGAAGAAACGGTAATTAATGAGTTTGGAAGGATTAATGAGAATCGTGTAAAGAGTAGAAAATTGTTCTGGATGGAAGTGCGGAAGTGCAGAAATGAAAAAAGTTTGAGAGTAAGGAATGAAAGTGGAAGAATGCTCACAGCAGATGTGGATCTACGGAAGAGATGGAAGGACTATTTTGAGGGTTTGATGGGTGGAATGGATAAGAGGAGTGCAAATATAAATATGGTGGGATTTGGTGGAGTGAGTGAGGAGTGAGAGGACACGAGTGTGTGCCTGAAAATATAACCAAGAATGAGGTGAAAGCGGCCGTTCGCAAGCTGAAAAATGGAAAAGCGGCAAATGATTAAGTATGGAAGTTTGAAAGGGTTCGAGTGGTTGTAAATGCATACGTCAGTGCGCATGGACAAATGGGAGTGTGCTTGAAGACTGGAAGAAAGCATAATTATTCTGGATACAGATGCGGATAATGCTGTGCTATTTGCTAAGAGTGCAAGAAGCTGGCTGTCAAGAGTTTTGTGGAGGTGTGTGGGAAAAGATTGTGGAAAGTGAATGTGGGTAAAAGCAAGTTGTTGATTGTGGGAGAGGGAAATTCGGACTGACATGTGATGGTGAATGTTGAAACACTAGAAAGTAGAGGTTTTTAGGTACTATTGTAGTTGGGTACCCCATAATTTTTTGTTTAAATTATGTGGTTGCTGTGTGGCCCCCGGTTAACTGAATGCCCAGTTAGGTCAACTGCACGCTCTTGAAGATTGGTTAGGTTAAGCCGTGATATAGGTTAACTGTATGCCCTTGACAATTGTTTAGTTTCTGATGTTTTCGTTAGTTTTAACAAAAATATCACGATTTAACCTAACCAATTGTCAAGGGCATACAGTTAACCGGGGGCCACACAACCACCACTTATTTAAACAAAAAATTATGGGTTACCCAACTACAATAGTGCCGGTTTTTAAGTATTTGGGATGCGTTTTGAATAAAAGGTACGAATGAGGATAAGTTAATAGTAAAGCGAATCAAGGGAAAATGGTGGCAGGTGCGCTGAAAGCGGTTGCAAGGAAACGGAAACTGGGTAGAGATGCTGCGTGATCCACTAGTACAGAGACCTTGATAGTCGGTGGACGCTTAATTATGTCGGGTTTTTTATTGCATCAGTTTCTCGGAGACTGGCAACAGACTTCCATTTATCTTTCGATCAAAACAAGAAAAAAAGCAAACTGCGCGGGTTTTGTCTTTAATTAAACAAAACGTGTGTTATAATTGCATGATTGAATGTGCAAATGAATATGCATAACTCGCAGAAATTACCTGCAGTTTCAAAGGATATATACATATATTTCATAAAATATCTGTTGGTCACTGTCTTGTCTAGAGCTTCGCAAAATCAAAATCGTCCCCAACAAAAAGTTTAACTTATGTTTTAACGGACACTTGGTTAAAAGGGCGGAAGTAGAATTTCTGGAGTTAGGAAAGTTGAACGTCCAATTTTTCAAACTGACATTTTTTAGGTTATTCCCCCCACCCCTTACTATTTATAGAGAATAAACTAATATCGATACTGGCTGGTTCATATCCAGTAATTAGCCCAAAATGATATCTATAAATTATCTAACTAGACGGGAGGTTATTATTAGGAGGAGCTGTACGGTAATCAATCTCTTGAATCAGTCACACAGCGATTCATACAAATTGACAAAGCTGGGCACAAACCGTTAATCCGTTAATCGTTAATTAACGAAGTTAACTTTTTCGTTAACGATTTAACTTTTAAGTTAACTTTGAAAATCATTATCGAAAATCATTATCGGACTAATTAACTTCCGTTAACTCAAGTCCGTTAACCCAAAAAATTCATAAATAAACAAGATCCAGGGGGAGGAACAAACTTACCTTGGGACTCTGCTGCCAACAGTTGCTGCGACAATCTTCAGGCTCAAGGACTTGAAGTCCAAGGGCCTCGTCTACTGCAGAGCCTTGGTCGACGCACTTTTGGCAGGCATCGACAAAAGGTTTGGGCCCCTCCTGGAGGATGACGAATGCCAGCTGGCTGCTGCCTTCCATCCCAGGTTTCGCCTCATCTGGTTGGACAAGTATGACAACACCAAGGTCGCCAGGGTGAGGAAAAGCATGGAGGGTACAGTCGAGGAGGCCATGAAGCAGCAGTCCAACGAAGTGGGCAGCAACAGTGGAGGCAGCAACAACGAGGAGGAGGATGATGACTTCTTCAGTGCTGTCATCCAGACAAAAGAGAGCAGCAGAAGCCACAGGTCACTCAAGGGCAAGGCCCAGAACTTGGTCAAGACCTGGCTGGAGACCAACTCCAAGGACTTGCTGACAGATGCTGCCTTCTTGGGTGAGCAAGTGTTGGTGGACTTGTTCATCAAGTTCAACACAGCCATCCCCTCCAGTGCTGCAGTGGAGCGTTTGTTCTCTATGGGCAAGGACATCCTGAGAGCCAAGAGATCATCCCTGTCTGATGAAAACTTTGATATGCTAATTTTCATGAAGGGCAACATGCATCTCATGGACAAAATAGAGAACGAAGAAGAAGAGGGAAAATTAAATTATATTATATTGTGTTTTTCATTTTTTTTATAATAAAAGTTAACGTTAACGGTTTATCGGTAACTTCCGTTACATGTTTAACGGATTAGCGGTTAACGAAGTTAACTTTTTGGTTAACGGTGCCCACCACTGCAAATTGACTACCATAGGCAGAAACAAATTATATGAACCGTAGGTGTAAACTAATTCGAAGGTTATCAGCTTTAACCCTTCAACTATAATATTAAAATTTACAACTACCACCAATATAACAGAGAGGTATATAAATAATAGGATCTTTTCGGTTTGACGACCTGTAATATTTTAACATTACTTGTTTTTTATTGTCCAGTTTTAATCGAGGATTTAAAAAATAACATTCATGTTTTAGAGAAACAAATAGTGAGGCAGTTATACACTTTAGTTTAGAGAATATCATATACGCTTTAAGATTCCAAAATCCCTGAAAGTTTTAGGTCAACTGGTACGCTCATGACGATTGGTTAGGTTAAGTCGTGATATTTTCGTTTGTTTCGACAGTAAACTAAAGAAAATATCATGACTTAACCAGTCGTCAAGGGCATTCAGTTAACCTAACCAGTTGGTAGAGTCTAGAATTTGACGGTCCCGTAGCCATGGCTCGTGTTTTTCCGCCAGCCGTCAAACCAAAAAGATCCCAATACGGTTTAAAAATATATATTTTAAATTTGTTAAATTGCACATAACTGCCTCACTATTTGTTTCTCTAAAACATGAATGTTATTTTTGAAATCCTCGATTAAAACTAGACAATAAACAAGTAATGTTAAAAAATATTACTGGCCGTCAAACCGAAAAGATCCGAATAATATATCAATGTAAATTAATGCGGCCCTACAACAGCGTTATGGGGCTTGCATAAATCAAAAGGTAAAAATTCAAGTGTAACAAATTAAATCAGTGGAGACTCGCTTTAAAAGCTTTTCTACACTAAACCAAACTATAAAATGTCACCTGAAATGGACATTAAAGATTAACGAATCTCAAAGAAATTTAGAAACTATATTTAATTCAAATTAAGTTTTAAAATAATAAGGATTTATCTTAAGATATCATCACCTGAATTTCGAAAAAATAACTATATGGCCGTAATCCACATAATATTATAACACTTTTTTTCAAGATTACTGTTTTTTGGGTAAATAAGTTTTAAGCAAGTTCTTGCAGGTGATTACATTTACTTAAGATTTACCAAGTAAATAAATAATGAAATAAGAGAATTCTGATCAATAACTACAGTAAAGCAAGAGGTGAACGAATGCGACAAACCTTAAGAAGTTATTAGTTTGCAATCTAGACAGCGACTGACTCTTTGGACTCCAAAGAGTCAGTCGCTGATTTGTTTGCGACTCCAAAGTTTGGAGTCGCAAACAAATCAAACGACGAACGAATCGTCGTACCTTTGGCTTCTCCAAAAGAGTGTAAAACTTCTACTACACTAAAGAAGAGATTTTCTTGTAGAAATAAAATACAATGCATATATACATATACATAAATATAAATATGGGGTAAAATTATCGGTGCTACTGTAGTATGCGGTCTACCTACGATTCGGCGGTCTACCTTTTAATTATAGCTTCTTATCTTGTTTACTAATTGTTTGTTTACATCCCATTGTCAATCGCCCTTGACGATTGGTTAGGTTTAGTCATGATATTTTCGTTAGTTTTAACGAAAATATCATGATTAAACCTAACCAATCGTAGGTAGACCGCATACTACAGTAGCACCAAATTATCTTACCCATTCAAATGTGGAAAATGTTTCCACAACTTTGAAATTTTTTTTCAGCATTTCTGCACGTTCATGCGGCGACACTGACGTTTTAGACACTGTATTTCGCCATAAAATATGGAGTTCAGTCATACCTTCTTCAGTTAAAAGTTAAGTTAAAACATTTTATTTTGTTTGATGGAGTTTTTTAACCTACCTGACAGAGGGGGCCAACAGCTTTCCGGCTTCCCATCCAACTACTCTCCAGACCAAACGAGGATTAACTTCGCTGATCGACGGGGAACGGCGTTGCGACATAGCCATTGGCCACGATGTAGCACTCTTTGTTAAATAGTCTAGTGAATTGGATCATAACTCAAAACAAACCTGGTTCATTTTAAGTCTTGTCTACTCCGGTTACCGTTTTTATTTTAATTCTTTCCCCTCTTCCTTTAAACTTGGTTTTTGATATCTTAATATATTTAATATAGTCTCAATAAAAAAAAAAGTTCGCAGAAATATTTATAAAAATCATGAAAAATTACTAATTAGTAACGTTTTGTTCATATTTTGATATTCTTTTTGGTGACTAATAAAATTTTAAGAATATTTATTGATTATTAAATTAGTAACTTTTTGTTTATAAGAAGAAATTTGGTTTCTAGGCCAACTTTTCCCCAAAATTGTACCAAACTTTCTACTTTTTTAACTTTCTAACTTTTACCATTTCGATGAAGGCTTCTTATTGAAGAGTCGAAATTAATTTATTGATTTATTTTGTTTCCCATAGCTCTCTCTCTCTCTCTCTCTCTCTCTCTCTCTATATATATATATATATATATATATATCTATACTATAATAAGAGAGCTGTCCGTCCGTCTGTCTGTCTGTCTGTCCGTCCGTCACACTTTCAGAAATTGTGAGAAAAAATTGTGAGAAAAAAATTCAGAAATTGTAAAAAAAATTCAGAAATTGCAAAAAAAAATTCAGAAATTGTATTACGGGCGGCAATGTGAAGCTCAAAATTTTCATGACTGTGTTCTTTTCTGTAGTTTAGCAATGGGGGAAGGTTGAGGGTGGGGGGAAGGGTGGGAGTGGGGGGAAGGGTTGGGGTGGGCGGAAGGGTGGGGGTAATGGGGGGGGGTAATGGGGAGGGGGGGGGTAATGGGGGAGGGTTAGCCCCCAAGTTGTATGAATGGGGGTGAGGAGGTTTTGGGAGATACCAGATTCAGAAATGTTGACACAATGTGAAGCTCAAAATTTTCACGGCTGGGTTCTTTTTTTGTAGTTTAGCCTGTCTAACCGTCAGCGAAGTGACGGGAACTGTACTAGTATATATAAAACGCACAATCGCACGTTTTTGCATAAATATAGCAATACCCCGTTGAAAGCTGATTCGCTCTCAAACTCTTGGCCTAATTCTATATTTTTATATATTTTTAAAAATATATATAGTTTAAATGTATGTACTGTATACAGGGTTATTCAAATTGATTCATCCGATTTCAACTGAGAATACTTCCGTACCTATCAACCGTGCATCAACTGGGCATACACCACATGAAAGAGGAAATCTCCGAGTTTTACAAGATCACCGCGAGAGGGCTCCAAAGTCACGCCGTGGCCTAGCCTAGCAACAAACAGTCAGTGTGAAAATGGCGTCCGCACAGCAGAAGGCGTTTTGTGTGTTGCAGTTTTCGAGCTGTAAATCGGTAGGTCGCCGGATCTTACACCGTGCGACTTCTTCCTTTGGGGGTACGTTAAGGATACTGTGTACGTACCACCGTTGCCCACATCTTTGGATGAGCTCCGAACTCGCATTGTTACTGCCGTAGAGTCAGTGACAACGGACATGCTGGAGCGAGTATGGGAGGAATTCGACTATCGTGTCGATGTTGCTCGTGTAACTAGGGGAAGTCACATAGAGCATTTATGAGGTGAGAGACAAAATTTGGACAGTTTTTCTTTTGGTTGATGTATCACAAATCACTCTGTATTTGTAACATTAAAAAATATTCTGATTTGAAATCAGGTGAATCAATTTGAATAGCCCTGTATATCATTTTTAACTATAAACTGGAACAGCAGCGTGTTCACGAGGAAGGCGACGACAGTGGTGCAGACGACACTGAAGCTTAACTTCAGCGCAACCTAACCACTGCAATTTTGAGAGAAGGTATCGCTAAGATCACCGAGGCACCGGAGCTCTTTTCTGAGAACGTTCCTGACTGGGACCGCAGCAGCGCAGTTAAGAGAAATGTTCTCAACAGCATCTCCTGCTGCGGAGAAATGCTTCGAGAAAAGAAGGAACGAGCGAGGCAGTCAACTCTGGAGGCATTCTTTAAGAAACAGTCTACGGCTCCTAAGGAGGAGGATGCACAACCTGCAGCTCCTACACAGGAGCATCTAATGCGCTCTGCCGAGACCCACCAAGCGTGACCACTACCACAACGGTGTCTTCAGCACTTAATAAATGATATCGCAGTGTATTTTGTGTTTGCATATACCCTGGTTTATTATTTAATCAATTTTGTACCATATGTGTACCAGTAGCCAAATTAAGCCATCATGTATCACTCATAGGTAAGAAATAGCACTTAGGAACGTATCTCCATATCAATTGTTATAATGACCCCGCTGAAAGCTGATTCGCTGAAAGATGAAGAGGGTCACTTTAGACCTACAGATTAACGCGGAATCCGAAGAACCACGACTTACCACAGATGTCAGAAATTACAAAGTCCTCGCTTGCACTCGATCTCATGACCTCCCGATCAGCAGCCACATCGTCTTAACCACTAGGTTAGCCAGGGTACCATTTTCTACTTTATGGAAGGATGAACAGCGCATCTGGGTGAGCTGAGCACCGCCTGCCATAGCAGGGAATCGAAGCAGGGGCCGATGGATTTGCAGTCAGCGATGCTAACTACTGCACCACCGAGGCCCATATATGGAAATGAATGAAAATGAAAATGAAAAGGTTTATTGGCAGACTATAGTCCATATGACAAATATTATTAATACAATGACAGTTCATATACTAAGGATAGAAATATATACAATTGATTAGAAATACACAGGGTGTTCTAAAATTACCAAGTAAACTTTTATATGGCTGTCGATCAGTAGTCGGACGTTGTGAACCATGTGTTCAAGTTGAAGGAAGACACTTTGAATATCTAAAATAAATAATTATTGTTGTTTTTCTTATTGCTGTTGTATTTGAAATAAAATGGTTAAAAATCGCGTTCATATAACATTTTACTGGTAATTTTTGAACACCCTATATATATATGAAAATTATTTCACGAAAGTAACACGTGAAAAATATTTATGATGAATAAAACCACGAAGGGAAAAGAAACACAAAGTGGTGCTCAAGTGCTCAAGGAGCACCATCCTCGGTCCCCGCAGATGCCTCAGGTGGTCACTTCTCACCTCTCTCACGCCCAGCAGACCCACCAGCAACAGTCCTAGCAGTCCCAAGCTACTCCCCAAGCCTCGCAGAGGTCTAACACTCAGTCGAAGGCCAAACAACGGAGGCCGAAGTCCACCGTCATGTCCTTGCCGAATGGGGGCGTCTCCAGCAATCCGATTTCGTCCGACAGTTTCGCATCTCTGAAGCGGAATTCCAGTATGAAGAAGAAGCGTCAGCAGCAGATTCAGTTGTCCCCCCTAACAGTACGACCAATCCCTCAGCTTTCGAGCCTTTGGGGAGTCCGTCCTTTCGAGACGGAGATGTTTTCCTGTGCTCTAGGTATGCCCCACTTCAGGGAGGTACCCATGAAGCAGCCCCCTCCTTACGAAGAGTGCATTAAGGCCTCGTCTTCTCTGACGAATCTCCACCAGATCTCCGACCACGATTCGAACTCCTTCGCTTTCAGGACTATCGTCGGTGGACATCAACAGCAGCAACAGCAGCACATCCACCCGATTCATCTCCGACAGCAGTCTATGCCAGCTTCCTTTTCTCCTTCCAATCAGAAGATGACGACCGCTCAGAGCCATCACATGACTCCACCTCACTCTTCCCCCCATTATGTCCTCTCCCCACACAATCCCCCGTTACTTCGCCAAGGAAGATGCGCCCCGCGATGCCCATTTCTCCCACTCACATTGTTGCCCTTCGTCACGCAACCGCCACTGCAGGGTTCGATTTTCCTGTCGTCCCAACTTCGTACAGCCAACAGGTACAGCAGCAGCAGCAGCAACAACAGCAACATCCTCATTCACAGCAGCATCAACAACAACAACAACCAAACTATCATCAACCTCAGGGCAGATCAGCCAGAGGGGGTAGTTACTATCCTCATTACCCAACCCATCCTTCTCATCACTCTGGGGTGGAGGCTACGCCCCAACACACACTCGGTACCCACGACGCATTCCCCACTCCTCCGGAGTCTCCGGGACAGTGGTCGTCGGCGACCCCCACAGCCAGAGTGATTGGTCTGAAGGGGTTCGGTCCCCTCTCGGTGTGCGATCCCCTCACGCCCCTCCTTCGTCCCACCTACACCAGCTATATCAAAACAATGGGGCGGGCACGAGTGGTCATCAGACTGTGGGTTTTCCCCAGCAGAATGGACAGGGATCAATCTATATTTAAAAAGTGAAACATGAAGCAGTGCCAATAAGACTCCTTTTCAGTAGGAGTTATTTACAGTGCCTTTTGCTCCCAAGTGGGGGAAGACACGTACGTTGTACAGGACACGCTGCGCGCGCGTACTAGAGTGTAAATAGTTAGTTGTACCCGTAATTTGTATAAAAACCCCGATTCACTTTCCGAGAAAATAAAAACCAGTTCAAATCATGGTATACATTTTATCGCATGTTCATTGATTATTTGACTAAACTACTATTAAATGAAAGGCCTATAATTGAAGGTGTTGTTATAAAGAATTGTGTAAATAATATAGAATATTTTTTACATTTTATAGATGGTTAAGATTGTAAGAATCCTGTGTAACATTTAAGCCATTTGTTGTTAATCTAAGATGTATAAAAGTGGTCAAGAAATTTCTTAAAACTAGCCGAGGCATTGAAGTATATATATATATATATATATATATATATATTAACGAGGAGGGCGAACGAACAAATGAAAAATGAGGTACCTCCCAGGAATCGAACCCGGGTTCATCCAATTGCCGGTCGGATATGCTATCCACTACACCAAGGACCTCGATCAATCAGAAGTCGTAATTCTCCTACATACGAGCGGAATCAAATGCCCTGAGGGGGCACCTTCGCATGCCGTACATATATACATGTACATGGATGATCCCGGGTTCGATTCCTTGGAGGTACCTCATTTTCATTTGTTCGTTCTCCCTCCTCATCTTGTGCGGAACGCTCTTCTAAGCAAGCGTCGTTCTTTACATTAATTATACTGTGTGTTGTTTGCAGTTAAAATGTATATATGTACGGCATGCGAAGGTGCCTTCTCAGGCCATTTGATTCCGCTCGTATGTAGGAGAATTACGACTTCTGATTGATCGAGGTCCTTGGTGTAATGTGTTTAATTGTTTGTGGTGTGTCCTGGCACAAGTGGCAGGTGTCGTCTGTGGAGTTGTCTAGTCTGTATTTATATGTCTGTAAGTTGGGGTGGTGTCCACATCGGAATCGTGCTAAGTTAACTCGATCCGATCTGCTCAGGCTGGTCTCTGACCTGTTAATGGGTGCGGCTTCGTACCTAGGACCGCATTCGGACCGAGTCGCGTCAGTGCTTTGTGGGTTAGGTGTGTGTGTGTATGTGTTTTCTGTACTGTGTGATGTATGTGGGGCGTGGTATGGAATGGAGTATTTGGTTATAATGTCTCTCCGGTGTTACTTTAATGGTGCGAGGTGTTGGTGCATGATTGTACATGTAGTGGCAAGGGTGTTGTGGGTTAGTTGTCGCTGCTGCCATGAATTGTGTTCCCCTCATGTCTAAATGTTCCCTAACTTTCAGTATTTTTGTTTCTGTGTGCAGGTGTTCTATTGGTGTTGTCTGAGTACAATCTGTAATACGAAGTGCGTTATTTTGTATTGTCTGTAAGGTGTTTATGTGTGTGTTTGAGATAATGAGTGCCCAGCATGGGCTAGCATAGTCCATAACTGAGCGAATATATTGTTTGTATATGAGTGATGTTGTTTCCTGCTGGTTTCCAAAGTTTGTGCCTGTTAGTACCCTAAGCGTGTTAAGTCTTGACGTACATTTGTTTTTAATGTCCTGAATGTGGTTTGCAAAAGATAATGATGTGTTGTATGTGACCCCAAGTATTTTGGTCCTGTGAGTGTGTGGAATGTTGGTGTTGCTTAGTGTAATCTGTGGAGTTATCTGGTGTTCTTTTGTGTTGCTTATTAGCAAGGTGATGGTTGATTTTGTGGGCGCTACTTTGAGTCTCTTGTGTGTGAGCCAGTCTTGTATAGTGTTTATGTATGTTTGTAGGTTATTTGTAGCGGTGTCGATGTTGTTGTGGGTGGATGTTAGAGTGATGTCATCTGCATACGATGATAAGGTAAGCTTGTTATCTATGGGTGTTGGAATGTCATGCATGTATAAGTTGAAGAATGTTGGTGAGAGAACAGAGCCTTGAGGGACCCCGTTCGGAAAAAGCTTGTTTTTGGATGACTTGTCATTAAATATGACATCTTCCTGGAAGATAGTTGCTCAGCCACCTTTTAGTGTTATTGTGCATGTTTGTGTTGAGTATTTTGTTTATGAGAGCGAAGCGTGGGATAGCATCAAATGCTTTACTAATGTCTATTGTTGCTAATAGTGTACGTTGAGCTGGTTGTCTCGAGATGATGCCATCCATGATGTGCTGCGTGAGGTTAATGAGTAATGTCGTGTTCGATCGGTGAGGTCTGAATCCATGTTGAGTAGGCGATAGTGGTATGTGTGTGTTGGTGATTTGTAAGATTAGTCTTTCTGTTACTTTGGAAGGTGTACAATGTACATAGTAAAGTAATGGGTCTATAGGAAGCTGGTTCTGTTGGATTTTTGTTTGGTTCGAGTAGTGTAATAATCTTACCTTGTTTCCATATGTCAGGAATAATACAGTGTTGGTATGAAATCGTGCTGATGTTTGTGAGAGCTAATATTCCCTGTGGACCCAAGTGTTTAAGGTGTATGTTAGATATGTTGTCTGGTCCAGTAGCCTTCGAATTCTTAATGTTTTTGACCCTTGAAGGGTGTAATGGTCGTGTTGAGTCTGTAGGTTTTCTTGTGTCTGGCTGTTTGTCTGTCTGCGTGTTTCTGGTTGTTGTCTCTGTTTAAGTGACTTATCTTTGTGTAGTGATTAACTAGAATGTTAGCTAGTTGTGTATATGTTGGGATATTATTTTGGCTGCGACAGATAACCGAGTGTAAGGTGTGAATGCCGCTGTTAGAGTGGGTAATGCTGTTTATAGTTTTGTATAGCCTGGATGTATCTGTGGAGTGGTTTAGTGTTGTTATGAATTCCCTAAATGTTTCTGTTTGTTTTTCTTTAAGTTTGTTGTTTATTTCTGTGTTGAGCTGTTGTATCTGCTGTTTTATGACTTCTGTGTGTGGTGTTTGTGTGTTATGTTTGAGGTTGTTACGTTGCCTTATGAGGTGGGCTATTTCTCTAGTGTAATTTGGGTTGTATTTCCTAATGTTGCCCTTGGGTATTTGTTTGCCTTATTGATGATCTGATTAAATGTCTTGAGTGTTGTATTGATGTTTATGATGGGTGTGCTGTTTAATGTGGTGAATTGTTCCTTAGTCTGTATTTTGAACTGTTCCCAATCAGCTTTCTTGTAATTTCTGCAAGTGTGCCTAAAGCTGTTGGGGCAGAGTGTAGAACGAGTTGTAATGATGATAGGCAGGTGGTCTGATGACAGTTATTTTTCTGTTCTCCAATGTGTATGTGTTGCTAGTGAGGTGACTTGACCTTGGATGTTAAAGGAGGTTAAACAACCCAAACATGATATTATTATTATTATTATTATTATTATTATTATTATTATTAAATGAAGTGTGTTATTTTTCATTAAAATTACTAGATAACGTCGATCATAATATCTGTTTGCTTTTTCAACAGATAATGTTTGCAAACATATCAATTTGTTTAACAACAAACAACCTTTGGAAAAGAAAAAGAAAAGCAGAACAGCGTTCTCGAATCGCCAAATTTTTGAATTGCAAGTTGAGTTGCAGAAATGATTTCTTTATCAAAAGTATTTGAGTCTCGCCGTCAGGGATGAACTGACTCAGAGTTTAGGGTTAAATAACGCGCAGGTTAGTTGGTTTACAAGTGAGAGTTTGTAACACTGGTCAGGTGGTTCATATGTAGTTGAAAATTAAATAACGTTTAAAGGTCAAGTTGTTTAAATCATAAAATTCAATAATGCAGATCAGTTGTTGTTGTTGTTGTTTAGCCGATCAGCCCACCCTGATCGAGCAAGCCGGCGGCACGCAGGTAACCGATCGCCCTCTCCGGAGTGGACCAGAGGTTCAGCGCACTAGTGATGTTGTGTTGTGTTCGTTGTTGTGCTAGAGCGGTACAGTCTGTCATAATGTGTTCAATTGTTTGTGGTGTGTCCTGGCACAGGTGGCAGGTGTCGTCTGTGGAGTTGTCTAGTCTGTGTTTATATGTCTGTAAGTTGGGGTGATGTCCACATCGGAATCGTGCTAAGCTAACTCGATCCGATCTGCTCAGGCTGGTCTCTGACCTGTTAATGGGTGGCGGCTTCGCACCTAGGACCGCATTCGGACCGAGTCGTGTCAGTGCTTTGTGGGTTAGGTGTGTGTGTGTGTATGTGTTTTCTGTACTGTGTGATGTATGTGGGGCGTGGTATGGAATGGAGTATTTGGTTATAATGTCTCTCTGGTGTTACTTTAATGGTGCGAGGTGTTGGTGCATGATTGTACATGTAGTGGCAAGGGTGTTGTCGGTTAGTTGTCGCTGCTGCCATGAATTGTGTTCCCCTCATGTCTAAATGTTCCCTAACTTTCAGTATTTTTCTTTCTGTGTGCAGGTGTTCTATTGTTGTTGTTTGAGTGCATCCTGTAATGATACGAAGTGCGTTGGTTTGTATTGACTGTAAGGTGTTTATGTGTGTTTGAGATAATGGGTGCCCAGCATGGGCTAGCATAGTCCATAACTGAGCGAATATATTGTTTGTATATGAGTGATGTTGTTTCCTGCTGGTTTCCAAAGTTTGTGCCTGTTAGTACCCTAAGCGTGTTAAGTCTTGACGTACATTTGTTTTTAATGCCCTGAATGTGGTTTGCAAAAGATAATGATGTGTTGTATGTGACCTTAAGTATTTTGGTCCTGTGAGTGTGTGGAATGTTGGTGTTGCTTAGTGTAATCTGTGGAGTTATCTGGTGTTCTTTTGTGTTGCTCGTTAGCAAGGTGATGGTTGATTTTGTGGGCGCTACTTTAAGTCTATTGTGTGTGAGCCATAGTGTTTATGTATGTTTGTATGTTATTTGTAGCGGTGTCGATGTTGTTGTGGGTGGATGTTAGAGTGATGTCATCTGCATATGATGATAAGGTAAGCTTTATTATCTATGGGTGTTGGAATGGTATGCATGTATAAGTTGAAGAATGTTGGTGAGAGAACAGAGCCTTGAGGGACCCCGTTCGGAAAAAGCTTGTTTTTGGATGACTTGCCATTAAATGTGACATCTTCCTGAAAGATAGTTGCTCAGTCACCTTTTGGTGTTATTGTTCGTGTTTGTGTTGAGTATTTTGTTTATGAAAGGGAAGCGTGGGATAGCATCAAATGCTTTACTAATGTTTATTGTTGCTAATAGTGTAAGTTGAGCTGGTTATCTGTAGTTGATGCCATCCATGATGTTGTGCGTGAGGTTAGTGAGTAATGTCGTGTTTGAGTGGTGAGGTCTGAATCGATGTTGAGTAGGCGATAGTGGTATGTGTGTGTTGGTGATTTGTAAGATTAGTCTTTCTGTTACTTTGGAAGGTGTGCATAGTAAAATAATGGGTCTATAGGAAGCTGGTTCTGTTGGATTTTTATTTGGTTTGAGTATTGTAATAATTTTACATTGTTTCCATATGCCAGGAATAATACAGTGTTGGTATGAATATGTGCTGATATTTGTTGAGTAGGCGATAGTGGTATGTGTGTGTTGGTGACTTGTAAGATTAGTTTTTCTGTTACTTTGGAAGGTGTGCATAGTAAAATAATGGGTCTATAGGAAGCTGGTTCTGTTGGATTTTTATTTGGTTTGAGTATTGTAATAATTTTACATTGTTTCCATATGCCAGGAATAATACAGTGTTGGTATGAATATGTGCTGATATTTGTGAGAGCTAGTATTCCCTGTGGGCCCAAGGTCAGGTTAGCAACCCTGCTGTCCACTAGCAAGGCTGCCATTTTGAGGAATTCCGTCTGCTAGTGCAGAAAGCAATTGCGCATCATTGACGAACATGGAACTGACGGAACTCATTCCACGTCAATGCGGAATAATTCCTCACTTTTTATATATGAGAATTTTAATATGAAAAACGGAATAAATGTTAAAAGAAATGATATATAAAGTGTTTTTATGATTAACAGTGTTTAAAATACACGGATACAGGATATTCTCTAAGCAAGTTAGAGTTTAACATTTACAATTAGCTCACGAATCACTTAAATTTTAAATGCAGCTTCACAGATTTTAGTTGAAGCTTACGAAACAGTTAAATTTCAAATACAACTTGTCACATTTTTATTACGGGCGGCAATGTGAAGCTCAAGATTTTCATGACTGCGTTCTTTTCTATAGTTTTATTGACCAAATAATTGAACCGACAGAAATTGGGGGACCTGTAGCCCCCCAATTACTGTGGTTTCAATTATTTGGTCAATAAAACTATAGTCATGAAAATCTTAATAAGCTTCACAGTAAATCTTGACACAATGTGAAAGTCAAGATTTTCATGGCTGCGTTCTTTTTTATAGTTTTATCGCGGTGCTAATTGGTGGTGGTGGTGGCTTGGCGGGGCTGGTGGTCACATATATTTTCATTCATTACTCATCACCCCCATCCATCATACGAAGTTGGTCGAAATCGGTTCAGAAATGTAAAAGTTTTTTCTGCGGACAGACAGACAGACAGACAGACACACATTTTCGGTAAATTATACTAGTAATGGGGGAGTATTTTGTGTAAATTTGGTAAGGGATGATATGACATTTTGATCTATTTTGTAAATATGAAGTCTGTAATAAAACATGAAAATGAACAAAGTTGGTATTAATTCACACCAAAAAATGTAAATGATACGTATATGTATATATATATATATATATATGAAAATGAAATGAAAATGAAAAGGTTTATTGACAGACTATAGTCCATATGACAAATATTATTAATACAATGACAGTTCATATACTAAGGAGAGAAATATATACAATTGCTTAGAAATAATACTGTAATGTCGAAGTTAAGTGGAGCTACTGACAGACGTTTTCTTACCAAGAAGTTCATAGCTTAGAGGATAAATGGCAGGACTCATGGATAGCTTGGATGATCGGGTTGGTTGATTTTTTAATTCTTTGCATACGACTGTGTTGAGCACGTCTTGTTACCTCCGGGAAGTTCGGGACATTGCGGGTAGCAAACATTTGCGAAGCTGAGCATCTCGGGGGTAATTTATGTAAGAGTCTAAAAGACCTGTTGTGGAGCAAATTTAGGGTTCTGCCAGAACCTTTTTTATAATTCACCCAGAGTTGCTCTCCGTATATATTACTGCAGAAAGTACGAAAGAGTGTGTCTTTAACTTCACTTGTACAGAATCGAAAGTTCCTTATGGTCATATTCGCTTTAGCACACAGGCTTCGAGATTGTTTTCTTATATCCGAGTCATCACTCAAGGAGCTGGTAATAGTTTGATCCAAATACTTAAACTCTTGTACTTCCTCAATTACTTCACCATTCATTTTAAACCTTATATCAGCTGGCTGATTACAGCTTTTAGGATGAAAATGCATAACCTTAGTTTTTGTAACATTAAAAAGAATATCATGTTTCTGCGAATACACTTCGCAGACTTTTAATAGCCGATCCAGACCTTTAACAGAGGGACTTATTAACACCATATCATCGGCATAAACTAAGTTATTTATCATTGTGTTATCTATAGTCCAGTGGTTCCCAACCTGTTTTGGCTTATGGCCCCCTTAGGAACCTTATTTTTTCCCGTGGCCCCCATAAGCATTATTTTCAGTAGGTAATATGCAGATTGAACTCTATTTTACAAAATAACATTTTCCTGTGGCCCCCTTCAAATGTGCCATGGCCCCCAGGGAGCCATATGGCCCCCGGTTGGGAAACACTGAATTTCTATACAACATCCCACTGTTACCTCATTGAGTGAAGCAATTAATCCGTCAATATACACATTAAACAGCATAGGAGAGAGAGCAAGGAGCCTTGTCTCATCCCGCAAGAGGAGCCAAAATACTCGGATAGTACATTGCCCCACCTAACAGTGAAAGATTGGTGGGAATACCAAAATTTCAATAAATTTAAAATGTACATGGGAACCTTCCTATCTTCTAGTTTTGTAAATAAAATATTGTGGTTCACCCTATCATATGCCTTACTTATATCTAGGAAACAGCTATAAATAGTTGAATTACTGTCAATGTATTTAAATATTGTTTCTTTAAGTACATAGATACACAGGTCAGTTGAGTGGGACCTTTTAAAGCCAAACTGATTAGGAGATATCCATAGGAAATCATTTAATTGGAGTAACGAGTTTTTCTAGTAGTTTCGAGAAGCAGGAAGCGACAGCAATAGGCCTGTAATTATTGCTAGACAGAATGTCTCCGTACTTATTTTTGACCAGGGGCAAGGTATATACCCTCATGAACTCTGCAGGGATATAGCTATGAGCAAGCATGGCTGATAGGAGCAATGATATATGCAGACATACTACGTCATTTGCATATTTTAAGTGCTCATTCGATAAGTCATCTACCCCTGATGCAGAACCAGTCTTTAACTCTTTAATTAACCTCTTTACTTCAGAAAATGATATCAAAATATTTTCCCTTGTCCCTCCCACAATCGTTTCGCTGCAATCTATCTTAAGATTATCCCTACTCACACTATTAAGAATGTTAGAGTAGTGGTTTTTCCACAGCTTTGCAGTTTCATCCTCCCCCGACACCCCATCGATTGTCGGAGGAAGGACATTTTTGACACCCGTTTGATTCTTAACAAATTTCCAAAATTTGTTGTTATCGTTATTTATGCGAGTTTCACAGGCTTTTGATGCTCGAATAGACTCTTCTTCCTGTTTACATCGCCTTATGGCCGCCTTATACTGACCCCGACTTCTACACATATTTATGTATACTGGTCCTAATCTGGGTCTACCATGAAAGCACCACAAATCATAGGCGTCTTTCGATTCCCTCTTCAGGGGGGCAATAAAATCATTCCATCCAGGAATAACCTTAGTATGATAGTTGTAAGATTTAATCAAGGGGCTTCCTGCTTCTCTTAACAGGGATATTATCTTACTATAATACCTATCTATGAGTTTACAGTGAGAATCATTTGAGCAAGGATTATTACAGGCAAGGTGCAAAATTTCTAAATTATTAAAGAGGTGACATGTTCTCTCTTTGTATTCTATTCTCTGCTGCATATTAACATTGGACCAATCGACGCGATTATTCTTACCTATTGAGTTCTTGTTAAGTCGTGTTGCGCATAAATTGGTAACGTTAATTAATATTTCTAATGGTCTATGATCAGAAAGAAGGAAATCATGCAAAATATGAACTCTAACAATTCGATCCTTTAGATTATTACTAGTGAGACAATGATCAATCCACCTGGTGGTACCACTCATATCGCTAACGTATGTAAAATTACCACTGGCTACCCCTAATACATCTACATCACTTATACTTAAATTGGCCGACTCGCACATGTTACCCAATTCTCCAAAGAATTCCGAGTTCACATGTGCGTTAAAGTCCCCAATTATTATACAGTGAGAATATTTGGGGTTATCTGATAATGACTTAATTTTGTACAGCAAATCAATGTATTCATCTAGATTACTGCCGTTGTTGTATGGTAAATAGCAGTTTACAATTAATATGCAATCATTGTTCACTTGTAATTCAATTCATATGTATATATATATATATGTATAGAAACGACGTAAGTATAGAGGAGTGTTCTGCACACGAGGAAGAGAAATAACAAACAAATGAAAAATAAGGCACCCGCCCGGGAATCGAACCCAGGATCTTCCGATTGCCGGTCAGACGTGCTAACCACTACACTACGGAGCCACGATAGTCAGAAGTTGTAATTCTCCTACATAGGGCAGAAACCAATGCCTTGAGAGGGCACCCTCGCAAATCGTGAATATGTACATTTAACTGCAATGACCGCGCAGTATATTAACGTATAGAAACGACGTAAGTATAGAGGAGTGTTCTGCACACGAGGAAGAGAAATAACAATAACAAACAAATGAAAAATAAGGCACATATTCACGATTTGCGAGGGTGCCCTCTCAAGGCATTGGTTTCTGCCCTATGTAGGAGAATTACAACTTCTGACTATCGTGGCTCCGTAGTGTAGTGGTTAGCACGTCTGACCGGCAATCGGAAGATCCTGGTTCGATTCCCGGGCGGGTGCCTTATTTTTCATTTGTTTGTTATTTCTCTTCCTCGTGTGCAGAACACTCCTCTATACTTACGTCGTTTCTATACGTTAATATACTGCGCGGTCATTGCAGTTAAATGTACATATTCACGATTTGCGAGGGTGCCCTCTCAAGGCATTGGTTTCTGCCCTATGTAGGAGAATTACAACTTCTGACTATCGTGGCTCCGTAGTGTAGTGGTTAGCACGTCTGACCGGCAATCGGAAGATCCTGGGTTCGATTCCCGGGCGGGTGCCTTATTTTTCATTTGTTTGTTATTTCTCTTCCTCGTGTGCAGAACACTCCTCTATACTTACGTCGTTTCTATACGTTAATATACTGCGCGGTCATTGCAGTTAAATGTACATATTCACGATTTGCGAGGGTGCCCTCTCAAGGCATTGGTTTCTGCCCTATGTAGGAGAATTACAACTTCTGACTATCGTGGCTCCGTAGTGTAGTGGTTAGCACGTCTGACCGGCAATCGGAAGATCCTGGGTTCGATTCCCGGGCGGGTGCCTTATTTTTCATTTGTTTGTTATTTCTCTTCCTCGTGTGCAGAACACTCCTCTATACTTACGTCGTTTCTATACGTTAATATACTGCGCGGTCATTGCAGTTAAATGTACATATTCACGATTTGCGAGGGTGCCCTCTCAAGGCATTGGTTTCTGCCCTATGTAGGAGAATTACAACTTCTGACTATCGTGGCTCCGTAGTGTAGTGGTTAGCACGTCTGACCGGCAATCGGAAGATCCTGGGTTCGATTCCCGGGCGGGTGCCTTATTTTTCATTTGTTTGTTATTTCTCTTCCTCGTGTGCAGAACACTCCTCTATACTTACGTCGTTTCTATACGTTAATATACTGCGCGGTCATTGCAGTTAAATGTACATATTCACGATTTGCGAGGGTGCCCTCTCAAGGCATTGGTTTCTGCCCTATGTAGGAGAATTACAACTTCTGACTATCGTGGCTCCGTAGTGTAGTGGTTAGCACGTCTGACCGGCAATCGGAAGATCCTGGGTTCGATTCCCGGGCGGGTGCCTTATTTTTCATTTGTTTGTTATTTCTCTTCCTCGTGTGCAGAACACTCCTCTATACTTACGTCGTTTCTATACGTTAATATACTGCGCGGTCATTGCAGTTAAATGTACATATTCACGATTTGCGAGGGTGCCCTCTCAAGGCATTGGTTTCTGCCCTATGTAGGAGAATTACAACTTCTGACTATCGTGGCTCCGTAGTGTAGTGGTTAGCACGTCTGACCGGCAATCGGAAGATCCTGGGTTCGATTCCCGGGCGGGTGCCTTATTTTTCATTTGTTTGTTATTTCTCTTCCTCGTGTGCAGAACACTCCTCTATACTTACGTCGTTTCTATACGTTAATATACTGCGCGGTCATTGCAGTTAAATGTACATATTC